>JADWQK010001955.1:1200000-1637522 GCA_017933935.1 Sesamia nonagrioides | reverse complement strand
GTGTGTTCACCATATTTTTGTTGGGACAGCCAGGTAAGATGACAAGCTCATAACTTTGTGACACTTCATGATATCTTTTTGAAATTTTATACATAGATTCTTTACTTGAATACTATACACATACATCATCATCAACCTTTTTATCGTCCCACTGCTGGGCACAGGTCTCCTCTCATACAGGCAAAGATTGAGCGTAATCACCATGCTTGTTCAATTTCAGATTCAAAGTCCAGTTTTCCTCAAGATGCATTTCCTTCACCTTGTAATCAGTCATTGGTGTCCAAGATATACTTAGAAAGTACATATAACTTTAGAAAAGTTACATTGATACTTGCCTGACATGGAGTCGAACCCGCACACTCATACTATAGAGGCTGGTGTTTTAACCACTAGGTCACCATGGCGATATACATACACAAGTTAGCTACACAAGTTAGTCTTAATCTCCATAGTACGTTCCTGTATGAGTTTTTTTTTTTTTCAAATATTTTAACATACACAGGTAGATTCGGGAACAACTTACCCTGAAACAACTCCACCGCCTGTACCAATGTGGTCGCAGAACTTCTCCTCAATGTGTTGGAACATGAAGGGATGGTTGCAGAGCTTACGTAGTTGTACGATGGTATTCATCAGTGCCTTCGCACCACCCTTGCCCTTGTTGCCTTTTTCTGATCCATCAGTTAGCAGGACGCCCTTAGATTGCATGTGCCTGTACAAAAAATAATTTTGTTTAGGCACAGTATGTTTTTACACATATCGTGAAATACAATACTTATTATAAAGACAAGGATATTTTTTATTTATTTAAAACGTGGGGCAACGTTTTAAATAAATAAAAAATATCCTAGGAATTACTAGGAATTTCTCCTGTATCGTGGCTGTGTTTACAAACATATAAAGGCACATACACAACAACCAGACCCAGAACAACTACTTTACAGGTCATACCAATATTTGTTCCATGTGAGAATCGAACCCGCGACACGCAGCGCAGCAGTCAAACATTTAACCAAAAGTGCCACCAAGAAGATTATTTGGAATAGAAGTAATATTATATTTATTTGCGTAGAGGATTGGTATTTACAATTTGGTACTCATGGTAGGCTATTTGACAGTATGAATTGTTTTGTGATTATTTGCTTTAAATGCATAAAATGAGGGTTCTTTATGTCATTTACATGAGTTTTAACAAAAATAACAACAATTAATATGTCCAAAAACACAAAAATATGTTTGTCTTTTTGTATCTCGCGCCACATATTGTGAAACGATCCGGATTGGCTAATGACGATGACGTCATACGCGCATCAGCACTTGTTGTTGTTCTGGGTTCTCAGGTGTTTTATCGATGTATTTGTACACCCCGGTACAGCACACCACTTGTAAACCATTTTATTAGATAAACAACAACAAATAACAGATAAATGCAAACACCACTGCGGAACCGAAAATCGTTTATATCGTCTTGTGACGTCACTTACAAGGCGCGACGCCATATTGCTGAATAAAGCGTTTTGGCGGCTTATTTGAATTTTGATTTGCATGTTTCTTACGACATACGTATTTAAAATAAAAAAAATAAAAATCTTTCGGTCAACTCCTTAACCGCAACCAAGTAATTCAAGATAGAAATTATAAATCTGTCAAATAGCCTATTATAAAATCTCTGTTTACTCACTTGTACAGCACTCGCTGCAGGCCGCTCATGTCGCACTTTATGATGTACTCCACCTTGTCAGGCAGTTGGCTTTCCACCTCCTTCTTGAGCCGACGCAGCAGGAACGGACGCAGCACTTTGTGCAGACGACGGATGATAAGGATCGTCTCTTCCTCGTTCAGTTCCACCTAGTAGCAAAAGTAATCTATGACAACTATTCATAATAATCATTCTTTAAAAGACTGTCCAAATATTGTGTAAAGAAGCGTTTTAAAGATAAATGGTTTGTTGGCAATATCGACATTCTAAAAAAACAATTGGATTTCTATACAACGTAATTTTTTATTTTTGCGAAACCTGACTATAGTTTGTTCAGAATAAGGAACTGAATCGATTCCAATCATTTTTACACCATGTTATATTTTTTCCCAAATACATTTACAAAATGGTTTCAGTGTGGTTACAGAGCGCGCACGGTAGATCATAGCACTCCACGCTCGCGCAACAGCAGACGCCAGAGGTCAACGCACCGTTCGCCCGCCTGAACGGAGCGTGGACCATATTTTGTTTGGGACAGCCAAGTAGGATAACAAGCTCATAACTTTGTGGATTTTCATGATATCTTTTTGAAATTTTGTGCATAGGTTCTTTACCTAAAAATACTGGACACGTGTTTTGGGTGTCGCATACACAAAAAATAATATTGTATGTGTGCACTGATACGCACGGAGGCCACAGATACGTATGAGAAACGAGATCTATAAGAAATTCGGGTGTGTTTTTAATTAGGGTTGTAACGGAGGCTTGTTAGCGGAGGCGGAGGCGGATGCGGAGGCGACGAGTCTCACCTCCGCGGATGCGGAGGTTAACGGAGGCGGAGGCGGAGGTGAAAGTACATATAGAAAAAAATGAAATTTATGGTTAATTAAAACAAACTTTTTATTTTAAATACGTACATTAATAGTAGTATACTTGGTAAAAAAATATTACCCTCTTGTAATGAAAATTAAGGAGAAACAAATTGTGTTTGCCGCATTCCCGCCTCGCACTAGTTGATTCTTGACCATTTCGCGCTCAAACGCGGCCGGACGGTTGTCGAGCGTCGCAGCTTGCGCGTTATTTATTTTATAAATACGTAAATAAACCTCCGTTATAACTCCGCAAAAAATTGTGCGGAGGCGGAAGCGACGATACGATTTCTTGCGGAACTTCCGCAGTAACGGAAGCGGAGGCGAAGCTCCGTTACAACCCTATTTTTAATATTCTTGATTTGCATCAGAAAAAGACTTACCTTTTCACCAGTAGTAGCGAAAGGCGCGTTGAACCACTGCTCGAAGGTAGAACAACTCTTGAAGATGGAGGGGAGAAGGAAGTTGAGTAGAGCCCAAAGTTCCGGCAGTTTGTTCTGGAGAGGTGTACCGGTGAGTAGCAAGCGATGTGGCGCGATGTAGTGTGTGTTCAATACTTGAGTCAGTTTACAGTGGTGGTTCTTCATACGATGACCCTCATCGATTATCATGTACTTCCATTGTACCTGGTGAAAAATTTGGGATTATGAATAGTTATTTTTGTAGATGATATTGAATGAAACTAACTAAATATATACGTATTTTTGACTAGCTTTCCGCCTGCGGCTTTCAAGGCGTGGAATTCGGTTATATCGAGCTTTTTAGATTTCTCATTTTCAAGGATTAATTATATCGTATCATTTAGCTTTGCAATCTATTACCTTGTTTTAAATTACAACGCCATCTATCACCGAACTGGTATAAAGCTAACAATATTTTTGTCTTCACTCGGGAATATCAAATTTTTCTCGGATAAAAAGTACCCCATTATGTAATGCGGACTTCTAACTTTACGTCAGCAAAATTTCTAGGCAATCGGTTCAGTAGTTACGGCGTGAAAGCGGAACAACTCACTTTCTGATTTATAATATTAGTAAGGATATTTTTCAAGGAGACAGTGTATTTAAGTTACTTGGTAAATAATTCTTATTTGCCAACAAATATATTTCCATTTTCACGGTTCCATATCAAAAGACTGCCAATAGAACTTTGTTACCTTTACTGTCCATTCATCCGTCTGTAAGTAGGATCTCATAGACAATATAGGTAAAGAGTTATAATTATTAAAAACATTATTTAACAAATGGGACAAACCTTAGCCAGTACAGCCTTGTCCTTGATGACATATTCGTAAGTGGTGAGAAGTACATTGAACTTGGTAGAACGCATCTGTGTCTGCACGAGGCGCCGCGACTGCGGGGAGCCCTTGTACGACACCACAGATACTGTCGGCGCCCACTTCTCGAACTCAAGCACCCAGTTAGACAGGGTACTGAAAATAATATGCTCATTGTAAGACTACAAAACATAGGTTTAAAGAAACTTTATTTTTCAAAAAGAACATAATACAGTTCACTTACATGAGATTTAACATTTAATGTACTAATTATTTCGTCTAGTGACGTAACATGCAGATACACAATAGGTAAAACGATAACAAAGCAAAAATCAAAGTGTGGGTAGTTACATAGTACATTTACAAACAAGTTACACACAACATCGAAGTAGGAACCTACTACTACGCTTTGGAATGGGCAAATAAGCTCTATTTCTGACTCACAGACTCGTTCACTATGTGCTTGGAATGGGTTAAATTGAAACTAAAATGTCAATGTCAATGTTGTTGCCGTAATTAACACTCGAAGAAGTGTGTATGATATACTTCCCAATATAAAATGTTCGTTTGTTGAATCGACATTAGAATCAGGGATATTAGGGAGCTCCGTAACCGTTACCCAACCCGAAAAAAGTATCGGATAATATTGGATAGGGTTTCATATCCATAACATCCCTAACATGAATGAATACGATTTCGACTTAATTCAAATCAGCCATCATTTAATCAACTAATCAAAATCAGAACACGAGCTTCCCAATGCTACGCACTAAGAAAAATAAGTGTTTTTACCTGAGTGGCACAATAATAAGGAACGGCCCATTTACTTTCTTCTTCTCCATCAGGTAGGTGACTAACGCAATGGTCTGGATGGTCTTACCAAGACCCATCTCGTCGGCCAAAATACCATTCAGATTGTTATTGAACAGAGACACCAGCCATTCGAGACCCTAAAAGTAAATTACGATACATGAATAATATAAAGGAATGAAGAATATAAAGGAGATAAGTTATTGTCAAGATTGGTAACAAATTCTCTGGAACTGTACCTTGATTTGATATTCCTTCAGGTTTCCATTGACCAGAATGTTGGCTTGTTCTGTGACAGACTCGTGTACAGTGTGGGCAATGCTGTAAAAAATAAATAATATAAATTCCACAATTATGTGTTACAGTCTCCAGTTCACACAAGTTAATGTAGTTATGGCTAAGTAAGGGAATAATTAGGAGAACTTTAGGAAATTCCTTTCTTAGTGCTCAAAGTGCGAAAGGAATTTCTTTCGTACCTTGAACACACTTCGAAGAGTGTTCATAATCATCTCAACGTTAATCCCAGTCGCATCCGAAGCTTTTTCAGCTTTGGAGACTGGGGTCCGCTTTACCAGTCTAACTGCTGATTTTGGCTAAACATCGATATTTTCCGTGAAGCGACTGCCGTCTGACCTCCACGATCGAAGGCGATATCGAAGCATTGCAGTTAGACCAATTGTTGGACTTTTGAGGGCTCCAACAACCCGTAACCACTGCCACTAGATGTTCGTATGGCAACCGGGACCAACGACTTAACGTGCTTTCTTACAATCTAATTGAATATACTATTTACACGATACATACCTGTAATAGGTCTGCTCTTCTGTTTTGTACTCGTCGTCCTCAACCTTGGCCTTCTTGATCATTTCTCGCGCCTTCTCCTCATCAGTCTTCTCTTTGTCAGTCCTTTCGTCCCTGTGCCCTTTCCTCTTTTCTGTAAGCAAAACAATGCATATTTTCAATTTGTATTAAGAGAACAACAGCCATTTTAAATTAGAATAAAACTCAGAATTTGTTAGCAAGAAAACGTTTACCAAAATTCTTGATCAACATTAAATCACAACTATATAAATAAGTCATTACAAAATGATAAGTAAAAAGTTTGAATAATAACAATTAAGTAATAAGTCAAATTATGTTCTGTTGTTCTGGGGCCCTGCGATAACATGTTAAAACCATCATTATTCCGTTGTGAAAAGGGGATAGCGCTATAAATAAAATCAAACATTAAACATATAGTTAAGGCAAAAAGCAAGTAAGCAGCCAGCTTGTTAGGAGATTGGTCATTGTTTTCAGGATATGCTACCTAATCAATGCCTTTAATTTAAAAAAAAAAGTATTAAAAAAATAACAATAATAATGGATATACCACTTTCCTACTTACCATTTTGTAGTAATCCCCCACACGAACCATAACCATCTATTAAATTGCTAATTGAGTGGTTGTATGTAGCTGTGCAGGTTGGAAAGAGCTGATCTGCTGAACCGGTATCGTTCGAGAAACAATTTTCAGTCGCAAGTACTGAACCCGAAACAGGGTTGTAATTTGGTAATAATGAACATAACTAACATGATGACTAAATCTCCTGAATCATTAATTTACAATAAATAAATTAAAATAGTAATAAGTGTTTGATTTCGAGACCTTTCTTACCATCATCATCTTGGCTGTCATCTCCGGAGTCCTCGGAGTCGGACAGCACCTCCCAGCCGGGATGTGTCTCCATCCAGTCCTTCAGTTGAGACAACAAGGGCGCTTCTTCTCCTCTTAGTATCTATATATGTAGTACAATACATACGTTGTATAACATTTTAATGAAACTGCCCGAATATCGCAATACTTTCGTATACATAACTAATAAATAATATTTTACTACTATCTATCTATAATCATGAGTTTGATGTTATTTAAGATGCGCGTTTTTGTTATTATTCAATATGTAAAGAAGGACTATAAGGTCCGACCCATAAGGATAATAAAGGTTAGGTAATCACATGACTAAACAAAATAATTAATCATAATTAATCAATTTTGAAACAATCTGTTTTTTTTCGCGAATTAATTCCAACTTCCCCAAAATTTGATATTTTTGAAAAAAGTGACAGCACCTTTTTGGGCCATGAGACCGTGTGCCCTGACCCCTTCGCGCGCACATGTATTGCCTACCACACATGTTTTACCTCGCTTTCGCGAAATAATATTTATTTGTAGGGGGATTTCTTTTAAAGTTTAGCCCGTCTTTGTAGGCATTAAAAGAATCAGTTATCGATACCTAACAATACCTACACGGATCAGACAGTGTTTTCTTTACAATATCCAGGAAAATTATAAAAGACTACGTTTTTTACATTAAATATTTAATATAGTATTGAAAGAGATCAAGTACAACAATAACATCTTGTGTATCTCTCCACACATGTACTCTTTGAATCCACAGGCGTCAACGAAATTAGAAGTAAACCATAGGGGCGCCAAGATCTTACACAGATGTTCTCAACAAGCCAGGAGACTTAATGGGCTTCTGGAGGGAGGTGGGCTGGCTGGAATAACCGCCAACAGCCGCCATGGCCCACGCACAATGGTCCACTGGAAGGACTAAGTGCGGAAACCAAACGCGTAACATAGAACGTAGCAAATAGAACACTAACAAGGTTTACGATACTCACCTCGCCCGTCTTGGGATCCATGACATTAACACGCGAGTCTGACGCCTGTGAACTGTCGTCCATTGCATCAATTTCGCCGCCTTCCAGCATCTTCTTCTTTCTCGACTTCTGCATTTGAATTAACTATGTCAATTTAACTTATAGAATATTTTTGTATCCAGTCCGGCGAGTCAAGCCAACCTAGAGGAAACGGTCCCGAAAAAGGTATATAAAAGCCACTTTTCAATTCTTCGTATCTCTTTGTTTTTACTATTGTATGGCAATCATGCTCACGTTCAGCTGATGGTAAGTTGTGACTACCATCTATGGACTTCTATAATGCCAGAGACTAAGTACGTTGCCGTTGCCATCACAAAGGCAAAGCAGAAATGTTTCATTTTCGACTTATCTGTAATCTGTATAATGGACGGATGGTTGACCCCTGTAACACAGGTGTCCTAATATGGGGTCATTGAACAAATCGCTGTGCACCTGAAGTCCTACGCTGTAAATACTGCGTATACCTAGCTTATACTTTACATATGTAAATATATTTTATTATTATTATTTGCCTGTAGTAAAGTAAAGTCGTCACCCATGCTTCTTTTAAAATCGGAACACAGCAACGCTCCCAAAGACAAAAAGACGGTGACTGTGTTTTGTAAGTTGGCTGTTTAAGATAGAAAAAGAAAGAATGCGAGGCCGTTATCTACACCATGTTCTAAAACCAACCCTCTTTCTGCGCTCCTCTTCTTGTTGTTTCTTACGCTGCTCCTGCTTGTGTTGCTTGACCATCTCCGTAAGGCTGGCTATGTACTCATCAGTCTGCGACAGAAGGAACGCCAGACGCTTGTCTTTCTTCTGATCAATAAGTTTACGATATCCCTCTTCATCTTCCGCCATCAAGCTAGAATACAATGCATATTTATGTGAAATTCACATGTGGTAGACATGAAACCTTCAAAAAATTGGGTTTCAAGCATTGATAAAATATTAAACAGATACGATATATTCTAACAAACTGACCAAAAAAAATGTGCCGAACACAGCAGCAGCACACATGCATATTTTTATTCGGCATACATTGGTACAGTGTGAGTGAGCTGGGGCGCAATCTAAAGCATAGAGAAGAAAAAGATGGCTAGTGTTTGTCGTTTGCGCTGTTAGTGTTTGTCGTTTGTTTTTACGAGTGTATCGAGAGTGACTAAAGCGAGATACAGGACTTACTTCCTTTTGTACGCTTCATTTTTAGTGCGCTAGTGACATATCTACCTTAGTTTAATATTTTATCAATGGTTTCAAGACAATGAAACGGATTTAAAATTTAACTGTCGCTTTTTAGTTTTACTTTCAAATCATAACGATGCTAAAGAAGTTTTCACTTCAAAAAAATGCACGTATTAAGTTGCATCTGGATAGATTGAAAACAGGTTCTAACATACGGCCAGTTCATTATGTGACCGATTGTCACATAATGAACTGGCCTGATTTTTTACTTCGTGGACATAAGGGAAGACTTCGGTGCGACATAAGCTACGTTCTACTTGTCATCGCCTGCTACCGACTACACCATCATTGTAAATAAACTTCACAACCCTTAACCGGCATTGTAACAGTATTCATAGTGATTATATTGAAAAAGAAAATTGGTTTTGTTTCATTTCCTTCATTAGTTCATATTTAGGCCAATTCATGGTGGGACTGGCTAAGTAGTTAGAAAGGTAGGTTAGGCAGTTCACGATATTCATATTCAAGTCTGTCTTTTGAAAAACGATATTGGTATACCTATGGTGGAATGCTAAATTTTTATCATGGAGAAAGGAAGTGCTATATATCTTTGACAAATTCATTCAATAACTATCAATTTCGAACCTTACACATTGGCTGGACGTCTAGTAATGGCCAGTTTTTTTATATTATTGTGGTCCTACCATTTATTTCTAAATCCTGTCAGCATTTCATAAAACGAATTGCCGTTCAAAAACTACTCTTACCGTCTCATTCGCTCTTTCTCGATGCGTTCTTGTTCCTTCTTCTGCTCGCGTTCGGCGTTAGCGTGGTGGTTCATGATAGCTTTGTTCATGCGCGACAGCTTCGCGACATTGTTGCGATGATATTCCTTGAAGTCCTTGGCTAAAATAAACCAGGGCAATTTATTATAATCAGTACATAAACTTTGTAGCGACATTTGATTCACATACCCCTACTCTCTTTCTATTACAATAATTTTATTTTACTAGCTGTTTTCCGATTTACTCCATTTGTGTAGATGGAGTAGGAACGTCTTTGGATACATAAATACATTATACAAAATTTTTATTTTACTAGCTGTTTTCCGATTTACTTCATTTGTGTAGATGGAGTAGGAACGTCTTTGGATACATAAATACATTATACAATTATTTTATTTTACTAGCTGTTTTCCGATTTACTCCATTTGTGTAGATGGAGTAGGAACTGAAAGCCGCGGTAGTCGAGTGGCAGCGGCCGCGGCTTTAAATTGTAGATCGTACATAGGTTCGAATCCCGTCAGGCGTTTTAATTGGTGTAAATTATTTCATCACCACTGATCTCAAAACGGTGGAAGAAAACATTGTGAGGAAACCGATATATTCAAGGACAAAAAAATTCAAGACATATGACATCTACCAACCCGCAGTGGGTCCGCGTGGTAGATTACGGCCCACTGCTTATTACCGGAGGAGACTTGCATCCCAGAAGTGGGAACACTATAAAAGTATAGACTGAGTATATTTTGTATGTTTGAAGTAGAAACTCCGTCTGTGTGTAATCAGAAAACATGTAAAGTTGATTTTCGAGAATATCTATGTGATCGCTCCTAAATTACATAATGGATATTGATGCGGCTTTCACCATCATTAGAATATATAAGCAATTTTTTTTAAAGGTTAATGTGTACAATACATTAACATCTATCCTAAATATAGTTTAGAAATATGAAATCATTAAAGAAGATATCTTTATTATAACAAAAAGGCAGTGACTCACCGTGTTGCAACACGGTCTGCAGGAACTCCTGGTGTTTCTGGCGCCGCTTCCGTTCGGCCTCGAGCTTCTGTTGCTTTTCCAACTTCTCGGTAGCGCGCGCTTCCCGTAAGCCCTGACGCTTGGTGCGCTTGTACGCTTTGATGTTTACCGCCGTCTCCAGCGTCGTGTCGCGACGGACTTGGCCAAGGATCTATTTATATAGATTAAGTTTGATACAACTTGATTTCAATTCCAATCTCATACAACGTTTATTTTTTCTTTATACGAAACCTGAATATAGTTTGTTCAGAATAAGCAACTGATCTAAATACAGTATGTTAACTAACAGAGGGCGTTCCCGTTAACCCGAAATAGTATAGCATACATACATGCTAAAAAAAATATTTCCATTCGAAAACAAAATGTTTTAAAATTATTTCAATATGAAAATAATCAACGTGCTTCGCTACGTATGAAGTGATATAATAAAAACATATTTATTGGATCTTCAAAATTATTTATTCAAATATCAAAATTTTTTTTAATTGCTAGCAATTTTAAAACGTAATCCAAAACATTTAGATAAATAATATTCTTTGTTTTTCCATTTCTACCATGTATAAACAAACGACTGGGGGTACCGACTCTCGAACAGGCAACATAAAGTTGGCCATGTGAAAAACATGATTCCTCCAAATTCACACCACAAACTTGAGATGTTTGCCGACGGTTCATTGAATTCATTTGTAACAAAAAATGTGATAAATGAAGAACCGCTCGGCCGAT
This sequence comes from Sesamia nonagrioides, assembly GCA_017933935.1. NCBI lineage: Eukaryota > Metazoa > Arthropoda > Insecta > Lepidoptera > Noctuidae > Sesamia > Sesamia nonagrioides. Next base: position 1,626,448 of record JADWQK010001955.1, on the reverse strand, counting down.
TTTGTACAAACCTCACATAAACCATCTACTAATTAGTCAAAACAAAGCCTAAAAATTTGGTTTGGATAGGTGAGTCCGTTCTTGAGTTATAAAATTACAAAAAAGTGGCATTGATTTTTACATATATATAGATAAACGCAATGTCATACGAAAGAAAATAATAACGAAATATAAACTCAACAAAGATATAGGATTTTAACGCAAATCGTATTAAATGACGTTAAATTAGATTCGACTTACATCCCTTCAATTAATTACTGCAAGGATCAAACCTCAACAGGTCTGTTGTGGGTATTAACCAACTCATTAAGCCGACTCGGTAATAGAATAATTTATGAGTTTAAATTTTCAATTTAAAGGCCTAACATTACAGCATAATATCTATTATGAAATACCTCAGAACGTAATTGTTTTTGGAAGTTGAGAACTCGAAGCGCTCTGAGCTCGATCTGTGCTTGCAGGCGGAGATCATCGGGAATATTGGCTGGCAAGTTGGAAAGCATCTCGATGCGATGGGCGATGCGCGCTGCTATTCTATTAACAGCAAAAAAAATTGAATTGTAATGCTTCTCTCGACAATCTAAACACAACTCAAAGCGAATTTCCGTTGTTAACAATGATACTTGACAGATTAAAATAGACATTGGAAAAATTAAAAATAAGGAAAAATTAAATAAATGGTGGATGTGTAATAAATGGTTACATAAATGTAAATATTCATAAAAATATGGAAATTGTCTATATGTTTACATATTTAAATAAGTTATTTGGTATTGTTTTTGTGAAATCACTTACCGATTTTCTCTTTCATTTAATATCTGAAGAGGATCAATGCCAACTGGCTTGGGCATGCTGGTAATACGATTTTGTTTGGCTCCTGGTATCGGTACGCCCGGCTGAGGAAGGTATTTAACATGCCGTTAAGTGTATTGTGGACAAATATTGAACATACTATCTGGATTATTTCTTTATTTGAATTTGCGTGTAAAACGTGCTAACTACGGTATTACCTGATGTTGCTGCTGCGTGCCCGGTGCTTGCGGGCGCTGCGGTGCGGGGCCCCGTATCGGCGGCCCGCCACTCATCGGCTGCAAGTGACATTCAGCCTTCAGTTATAATTTATAAGTGAGGAAACTTCAAAACAAGAAGAAAGAAACTTACCGGATTCACTAACGGTGGAGTTAACTGTGTCGGAGGTGCCATCTGGCCGGTCATGGGCAGCGGCGTGGGTGGTGCTCCGCCGCCGCCGCGCGCCGCGTCGCCCGCAGCGCCGCCCGCGCCTGCCTTGCCGCCCGTGGGGCCCGGCCCGCCTGGCCCGCCCAGCCCGCTCGGCCCGCCCGGCCCGCCTGACGGGCCCTGACCCTCACCGTAGGGCGGCTGCGCGGGCGGAGTCGGGCATTCCGGAGGCCCTTCGCCTGTCCGCTTGCCGGAAGCCATCATAGCTATCTGCTGCGACAGTGGCTGGTTTCGTGCGAGACTCCGGTAGGCGTTTATTTGTGCTCTAAGATTAGATGGTTTGTGGTTAAGACCCAATAAAATAAGAATCAATATAAACTAAATTATGTTAAGCATACCTATTACTTAATAATGGCTAAGTGTTAATTTAAAATTTTCGTAATAAGACTGAATTAGGTTTTTAAAAAAAGATTTTTGTATCATCTCAAGACATTTAGAGAGGACAAAGCCAGCCGGGTAAACTAGTAAATTATAACTTTTGATTGGCATCACAATACTTACTTCAGCTGACAGAGCTGATTGTTGCTGAACAACCCCTTGCCGGGGTCCTGGGGGTTCGAACGCGCTCTCAGCGCTAGCAACTGTGAAAATCTTGGGTCCTCTTGTAGCCCCTTCTCTTCCATAGAATCAATGGTCCGTTGAATGGCATGCAAATTATCTGGGCCGGGTGTGGGCAACGAGCCCTGCATCGGGGACGAGGCAGGTGGAGCACCGTTGGCCGAGGAGGTGGTCGGTGGCGCCTGGCCGTGCGGCGGCGTCTGCGCGGACGGTGGGTGCGGGGGGGCGCCTGCCTGCGGCGCGCTGCCGGAAGGGGAGGCGGCGGGGCCGGGCGCGCCCGGTGGCGGCGCGTGGCCGTAACCGGGCGAGGCGGCGTGCGGCGGCGGGCCTTGGCCGGGCATCATGGCGTGGTGTGCCATGTGGCCGGGCGCGGCGGGTGGCATGTTCTGCGGGTGCACTCCATGCGGCAGCGGGCCCGCCAACGGTAACGGCACTCCTGGCGCACCGGGCGGACCCTGCGGCCCGTTGCCCGGCGGTCCCCCGCCCATCGGCATAGGAGCCTGTGAAAATAAATTATAATTTGAGAATGTATTGTGGCCTGTATACGAACTTTCATTAAAATCGGTTCAGCCGTTTTGGAGGAGTTCGAGGGCAAAGACTGTGACAAAAGAATTTTATATAATAGAAGAAGGTATATCACCTGACCCGGAAACCGTTATTACGCTATATACATTACAAAAAAAAAAAACAACACTAACCTCTAGTTTACGACCTATTTTCAGACCTCCCGAATATACACAAAAACTGCATATCGATAAATAGTTTATCGACTATCAATCACTAGCGTTGATGTAAAATTGTTGAATGTTGTAGTGCATGTTTACACGGTTGAAAGGACCAATAGCAGCGCTCTTTTCAATGTATGCGTTGATAAATTTTTTGAATTATTATGTGTGGAAAAGTTTTTTGGCGACATCAGGCCTCGAACAAATTGCGCTCTGTAACCGATCTCCTTATATTTCTGATATCTATGACCACTGATGAGGATTTTATGTAGTGTGGCGATTAGGTACAACATAAATCACGTATTTTAAACAAACTAATTATGATAATTCTAGCCGTGGCAGCATTTTTAGAGTTCTGTACCCAAAAGGTAAAAATGGGGCCGTATTGCTAAGACTCCGCTGTCTGTCCGTCACCAGGCTGTCTGTACCTATCTCTTGAAATTATCAGATTTTCTTCTCTAAAATAATTACTTTTCACTGTTGTATCATTATGCCCTAGCCTTAGAATGTAATCTAACGCCATAGCCTTACTGAATAACATGCTTACATACGCCAATCACATTATGTCGAGTATTTTTGCTATTTATTTTTGCATGTTAGTATTACATGTAACGTACTGTTACAAAGCATTTGATAATATCTCACTATATGAAGTGACAGCATTTAATTCTCAAGAACGAGCATTTCTATATTATCTTTATGTAAAAGAAGAAATGATAGTGTTTCTTAATGGCATTACTAATGAAGCTGCTCTCCCTATGGATGTTGTGGTTGATGAATGTTGCACTAGATATTTTGAAGAAAAATTGATAGCAAATAATATAGAATATGTTAAGTTACCAAAAAAGAACTTGTAAGTTTGCAATTTTAAAATGAACTAAATGGTAAAGCAAGTAATGCAACTACTACAAAACCATTTTTATTTTATTTAACAGGATCGCAACTATGTCGGACCGTTTTATTAAAAACGCTTCTTATTCCAATGCAGATTTGCCTAATATAACAAAAGAATTTCACAGTTGGGAAACACTTATGCACTGGGTAGAATACAACATAAAAAAATATTCAAACTTAAAAAAAATTAAAATAGCAAACACTTATGAGAACAGAGAAATATTTGTGTTAAAGATATCTACAGGAATAAAGAATACAGCTGTATTTCTTATGGGAGGTGAAGAAGGCAAAGACTGGTTAACTCCAGCAGTACTGTTAAACTTTGTTAGTTACATCTTAGAACAAAAACAAAATGTTGATCTACTGATAAAACATTATGATCTTTACATTCTGCCAATGATGAATCCCGATGGTTATGAATATAGTACAACAAAAGTAAATATTCAGCTCAATTCATTTTGTTATAATTATTTCATCTGGTAGTGGCAAACACAATGCAAACTTGATTCCACTTTACAGGATCGGTACTGGACACAAAATAGAAAGGTATATTTTCCAAAGACGGAGTGTTTAAGAAATGAAACAGGTACGGGTGTGAACATAGATAGAAACTGGTTTTTCAGCCAAGATATAAGTAAGCAACATTACATTTAATTTTAGTCATAAAAAGTAAATATAATGATGTATATTTGAAACATACACGGTTGGCACAGCTGATGAGCGATTGATTGTACTGTGCGTTGTGAGTGAGTTTAAATGTTTGTAAACACACCCACAATATAAAAGTAATTTCTGGTGATAAACAACATTACTTGTAATTTAACTTCAAAAACTCTTAGTTGTTGGCACTTTGTTCAATGTTTACAAAGGAGTTTGGCTGGATTCTATCAATGCATGATAATATATTTTGCCCTTTAACTTAAATATTTTTGTAAGATTTAACATACTCAATCATAATAACCTTCATGCACAATGGTCCACTGGAAGGACTACGTAAGTACGGAAACCAAACCCGTAACATAGAACATAATAACCTTTATGCAACTAAGTTAGGAATGCCTTCCAGTTCAACCAGATGAAGCAGAGTAGCATGATTTTACATGTAGTGATCGCCAGACGTCTACAGCCCAGTTACTCGGTAATATGAAACCCCTTAATTAGAACGGTTAATATATTTTCCGAGGCAGGAGAGTTATTGTTATGTAAAGATGGTCATCCATCCACAGGCCAACTTCGGCTATCGTAGCTTAACCTGATCCGATTGATCCGTGCGGCTGTCATTACATCAAGCCCCTCTAAGATTTGATATATTAAATAATAGTAACTGAACACACTGAACAAGAAAACAGAAGTTTTATTTTCACTTCATCATCATCGCAACGTTAATCCCAATCGCATCCGAAGCTTTTTCAGCTTTGGAGTCTGAGGTCCGTTTTACTATTGAACATTTCGCAACTAACTTGTTAAATTAACTGTCTGGCTTTTGGAAGTAGTGCTTGCCTCGCTTCACTCTCTTGGCTAGCATGAGGTTGATTACAGTTATAAGCAAACCCCATTTCGGTGTAGTGGCCTGGCTTAATTACTGCAACTAATTTGGCTCACACATGTTTAGTTACAGTTCCAACCTAAACTATAATCTTTTGAATATAATTACGCCGTCAGCTCAACGGCCGCCATTTGGCTAAAAGTCAAGGCGGGTAATTACACCAGTTAGCTGCAACACACATCAGCATTAATGAAAACATTAAAAGTATTTTTTCTCATTAGTAAGAGAAGATGAGTGTGAAACTGTTTACTTTGGTTCTAAATCTGTATCTGAGGAAGAAACTGCAGGATTGGCAAAGTTTTTGGATAGTATTGCTCTTCAAATGTTGGCATTCATAAATTTGAGAAGTTTTGAATACATAGTAACAATACCACATGGACATGATAATAACTACTGTAATAATTACGCTGTATTGGTAAGCATGGTTTAAAATATGACTAAATTAGTTATTTCATTTCTAGGCAGTTAGAAATTATGATGCATAAAAATTCATTCAATCAATACATAATGCAGTTTTACTACATATTTTAAATATCATGCACCAATTGTAAAAAAAAATAATTGTAAAGTTCTTTACTGATTATATTCACATTTTCAGATGAATATATTATCAACTGTGCGTGAAAGAGTAAGAGAGGCGCATGGTGGAAACCTTTTGTGTGGAACTATCTCAGATATTTATTGTAAGTTTGATATTTTGTTTAGAACTAGAAAAAATAGAAGAACATAATCAAAAATATAGAATAGAATAGAATAGAATACTCTTTATTATGTAAGTACACCATATAGATTACAGAACATAAATAAAAATATTTTACAAAGGGTGACACAATGGGCGGTCTTATCGCTAAGAGCGATCTTTTACAGACAACCTTAAATAAAATATAAAACTTGATAGAATTGCATGATATATTACAATGTTCTATTTTTTTAGATAATTTTTCTGGTAATGTTGCTGATTGGGTAAAGAGGAAATTAAACACTCCTGTAGTATATACAATTTATCTGAAGGCTGATAATTACTTATTGCCTAGTGCCCGGGATATACAACCAATAACAAATCAGTTATCAACTATGCTGAAGGAAATATTGCTCTTGGGTAACAGTATCTACAGTCCACTATTTAGCCATCAGATTAGACACTCCAATGAGATCATTGTTATAATTATGAACATAATATGTACTTTAATAATATAATATATTTTATCTACTAGTCTTATTTCATGTAAGAATAAAATAAAATTCCCTGTCATTGTAAAGATCATAAAATATTTATCATGAGATTCAGAACTGAACATTGCATTCGCTGGAATGCGATCGCCGTAAGTGCAGAGTAGCGATAGCATCTTTGATACAATTGTCTAAATCAGGGTTCGAAGGATATATATCAAACGTTTTTTCTGTGATATATACCAATTTACTATATTGCATTTTAGTTATTTTTACCGACGCCCTGCTGTCATATTCGTCGTTTTTTCCGTCTTCAGACGATAATAGTTCGAATTTACCAAGTAGGTACAGTGATCAATAAAAATAGTGCAATGTAAAAGAACCAAAATAATTTTCAATTCTATCATCTGTAAACACTCCTTAAAAGTGAAATGTTAATCCTTTAGGAATGTTATCATCATCATCTCAGCGTTTATTCCAGTTACATCCGAAGCTTTTTCAGCTTTGGAGTCTGAGGTCCGCTTTACCGGTCTAACTTCAGGTTTGGTTAAACTTCGATATTTTACCGTGAAGCAACTGCCGTCTGACCTCCACAATCCGAAGGTTATAAACAGTAAAGGTAAGAAATAATGCAGCTAGACCAATGCAGTTTGCCAAACCACGTACTTAAAATAACGTTGGCCCTTTTGCTTTTGTACAACAATAGTTAAAGCAGTAGCCAAGGAAATTTGTTCCCCTTTAAGTTACATAATAAATTTATGTTTAACAGAAGGTATTTTTTCCGGATGCTTTGAAAAAATCAGTAATAAAGCCAATATTTAAAAAACAAGATAGGGAGTTAATGGAATACTACTAAATATAATTGAAAACTATATTTATAAAGAACTCAATTTATATTTAGAAGCAAATAATATTCTTTGCAATGAACAAAAAGGATTCAGAAAAAATAAGAAATTAACATGGCTATTTATGAATTTTTATATATGGTTATGCCAAATATGGACAAAAACACTCCAGTGTGTGCAATATTTTGTGACATGACTCAGGCATTCAATTGCTTGCAACATAATATTTTACTAAAAAAAGATTTACGCTTATGGAATAAGAGGAAATGTCCTGGAGCTGTCAAAATCTTATTTAAGCGACAGACAACAACTTTTACACTTTATATTAATGACTTTCCAGAGGCAATCAAACATAAAATGACGTTATTCGCGGATGATAGTACTATAACGATATTGTGTGACCAAAGAAATTTTTATAAGGATGACATAAATAATATGTTAAAAGAAACCATAGAATGGTTAGACAATAATAATTTAAAAATAATTTAAAATAAAACTGTAATTATGCATTTTAGCCAGCGCGCATTGTCCTTGTCTAATCTTGACATAACATACAATGACATTATTATTGACACAGTTGAAACAACTAAGTTTTAAGGACTTACAATAGATCAGAGTTTAAATTGGAAGGCGCATATAGGTCTAACTAAAAGGATTAGCAGTAGTGCATACGCCTTGTATATTTTGTCACGCACTGTTAACATAGATGAGTTACTAACTGCTTACTACGGGCTGACTGAATGTATTCTCAAATATGGTGTTATCTTTTGGGGTAACTCTCTTTCTTTATCAGTTGGATAAAGAAAGAGAATGAGAAAAAGATGTCTCAAAGCCATGTTTCAATTGAAAATTACCAATAGTTGTAAGCCCTATTTTATTCGATACAACATTTTGACATTGACATCACTTTATATTCTGGAAACAGTACTTAATGTTTGTTAGAAATCATTATAGTTTATTTTCGCGAATGGCAGATAGGTTTCCAAGAAACAGGTGTGATCAAAATCAGCTGTGTTTGCATGGGAGCAGGACAGCGCTTATGCTCAAAAGTATTTTTTGCATGACTCTGATTATTTATAACAAGTTAAGTACCTAAAAGTTGGAGGGAGCTAAATAATGTATACTTGAAATGTTGACTAAAGTCATATTTATTTGAGAAAGCATACTATAATATTAATGAATTTTTGACAGAAGCAGTTGACATAGAGAGCTTATTGACATAGCTTTTGATGCATTGTTATTTATTTTCCCTTCTGCTGACATTTATTTTTGTTTTGTAATACCATTATATTTAAATTTTTTTACATGAAATTTATAATTTAAATCCTTATTACTCATAATATTTGCACGCCATATTCAGTGGCAAACATGTTGGATCTTATTTATTTTTTTATGTTATCCTGCATGCATTTATAGTCTTGTATATGTACACACATGTTAATGCAAATAAATTTATCTTTACCAATTGTTGGACTTTTGAGGGCTCCAACAACCCACAACTACTGCCACTGGATGTTTGTATGGAATCCTTTAGGAATGTCAACAGGCAATTTGACAATACTAGCTGACTAGAAAAAGGCTAATTTGTTATTTGATAATATATAATAAATCGACTGAGTAAAAATATTAAGATTTTTAAGATATTTTAATTTTGTATCCCTATAGTATAAGGACTTTGTTTTCTGATAAAAAGTAGTCTTATATACGGCACAGTTAACACACTCAAGTTATATTTTTAAGTTATTAGTTGTTGCTCCAGTTGATATCATCAAGCCAATGCTGACTGTCACTGAAAAACAGTGTTGGGATTCTGGCTCACATAAGGTTAGCATCTATGTTAAGCAATAGCTATTTTGCATACATATTTTCCTTCAACTTGTTTTTTTTTTTTTATTTTGATTAGTGGGTTTCTCTGTGTCATGTTTTCCGCAATAAACATATTTTCTTTCTCAGATTATACTAAAAACTATATTTTATAGCTGGAGAGTTTAGAAGCAATCATCGTGGATATTCTAATCTATACATTCTTTGAGCACAGACTTTAATTCTTTAAGCACAGAAGCCATTTCTCAAGCTGTTAACATAATCAATATGAACTAGACAAAATCACATAGACACTAAAAAATGATTGATCAATGATTATTATTTACCTGTCCAGGTGGCATATGTCCAATTTGATGCTGCATGTAGCCATGGGGTGGACCTTGTCCAGGCATATTCGGATGTTGTGGTGCACCAGGGTGACCATTTGGTCCAGGTGGGTGAGCACCTCCAGGGCCGATTGGATGACCAGGTGGCCCTGGCATATGGGGGCCCACCATGTGTGGGGGTAATTGATGACCACTTGGCGGCATGCCAGGATGTTGTTGAGGCACACCAGGGGGGCCATTAGAATTTGACGCAATAGGATGCCCCGGACCTGATGGCGACATATGATTAGGCATCGGAGGCTGTCCACCAGCAGAAGGATGTGGCGGTGGCGGGCCGTTGACATGTTGGTTGTAAGGACTGTGCGGAGACTGCGGTGGAGCCGGACTTTGTGTTGGTGGGCCCATAGGGCTCGGCGCCTGCGGCGGCGGCATTGGGCTATTCTGAGGTGACGGACTAGCCATCTTTTCAATATAATTGTCACTGAATGCACATATCAAATCGATGTATACCAAACAGTTACACACGCCAACTCTGTACTCAGAGAAATGCTAATGTCAAAGACAGTTCACAATACTTTAGTGCACAAATTCGTAGATTTCACAGGTTGGATATAAATGAACGTATCACAAATGTTCCCCTGAGCACTGATGACAAGAATTAACCATATAAAACTCTACAAAATAATACAAGTAATACAACAACCCAAACCACAATCAATGCAACTTAACCACAGAGGCATAGAGAATGTTAATCTTAATGTTGCCACAGATAACAGATTACTTTTTTTTTTATGTTATAAACTAGTGCTTGACTACGATCTAATAGCAGATATCACGTTTTTTAATAGTTGCCCATAGAATTAGTATATCATTTAAAATGGACTATGTTAAACTGCGTTTAGCTTGTATACAATGAAACTAAAACCAACTTTCATTCGGATTGGCAGTTCGCCACACGCACGATGAGTGTATGAAAACATCCTGCACGGCTCCCAAGCATGTTGAGCAGATATTCATGTCTTGAATTCCTGATGATTAACTTTTCTAAATAACTTGACATATTTTAATTCACAAACACGCTACTTTACTGTAATGACTGAAAACAGACTTGGTTCTCTTATGCGTGCTACACACCTTCAGTTTTATCTGTACGATTTATCTGCACAGTCGAACTGTACCGATAAGTCGTTAGGTGTGTAGAACAAACAGTTGAACTGTACAGTTAAACTGTGATCTAATCAAAATATGAATAGATAAATCTGTACAAATAGAACTGTACAGTTAAAACTGAGTGTGTTTAGTCGAAAACTGCGCAGTTTTGTCGCAGCGAGCGTGAAGTGAACACGACTTATAAGTGTTTTTTCTTGCTCTCCGCCTCAACGAAAACTCATCGACCATGGCCCAACGCGAATGGCTGGAAGAGTTTATACAACTATACCAATCGGAGCCTTCATTATGGTAAATCAAAAGCAAGGAATACCATAATCGAGTAAAAAAAGATTCAGCTTATGAAAAGCTTATTTTGAAACTACGTGAAAGTTGCCGTTAATCTTTCATGAGCCGTTATAGAATTTCTCAATATGGTATCTTGCCTTTTTATTAATGGTGTCACTAAAGACAGCAGCTGCAAATAAGTTTCCTCATTCATTCCTCATTCAACACACAAATTAGTCCTACGGTCGCTAAAACGTCGTCCATGGAGGCCATGATGATAAAAACTGAAAGATCGCGCAGTTTTACTTGAAAGTGTGTAGGCTGTATGGACCTACGATTTATCTGTACAGTTTAACTGTGCAGATAAATCGCACAGATAAAACTGAAGGTGTGTAGCACGCATTAGGAGTAAGTCTTCGGGCTTAAAAAAGATGACACAGAGTCTCGAAAAATATTGTGTCACCTCACCACTCACCAAACTTATTTCGGGGCCTTCTTTACTTACAATTTTCGTCAGTTAATTTAGATACGCATTACGCAGTAAAAGCGACATCTGAAGTGACCTCATAGATTATACTAGCCCCGCACGATGATATTGCGATCGGCGGCCATCTTGGTGACGTAGTCGACCTCGCACCGTCAGTACCGTTCGCAAGTTCAGTCCGCGCTTACCCACTTACGCACATCGAATATTTTTGTTAGTTTTTTGTTTTTGTTATCCTGTTTTATTGTTGTTCTTGAGTTTTGTTGTTTAGTTTTGTTAGCTGTTACTCGTTAAAATGAGTAAGAAATTAATTCACAATCGTGCTCGTGAAATTATAATTAAAGTGGACAATTATTTTGTTAAAGAAAAAGAGGACTGTAAGTTAGTTCTTGAAAGTATAAACCGTGCTTTAAAAAGTACTTCGGACACTACTGAGGACATTTTAATACCGAAGCAACAGCTAAACCAAAGTCACGGAGCGTGTGGCATGTGCCACAGGCGTTGCAAAAAAATACTGTGACTAAATTGCGACGAGAGCATGAGTCGGCAACAGCCAGTGGCAGCAAAATGAGAACTCCTACTAAAGGAAAAAGACAAAAGAAGGAATATTTCGACGGGTTTTCCGTAACAGCTTTAAGAAATATTATACATTCAATGTATACGGTGAGGAGAGAAATACCCACAATGCGCAAAATCTTGGCGGCTTCAAAATTAGACCTTAATTATACCAATAGTGAAACTACATTAAGAAAAATAATTAAATGTGATTTAGGCTACCAATTTAAACGATGCTACCAAAAAAGACTGGCTCTAACTGAAAGACCCCAAATTCAAGCGTGGAGGGCTAGATATTTATGACGTATGAAAGAAAATGACTCGCTTGCTAATAACAAAAGACCCGTTATTTATCTCGACGAAACGTGGATACACGCACACTACACGGTAAAAAATGTTGGCAAACAGCAACCGATGTCGGAGTGAGACGGAACGACAGCCCCGGCCGCCGATGGATAATAGTTCACGCGGGAAGTGAAAGCGGTTTTGTTGACAATGCCCTTTTAATGTTTAAAGCAGACACCAAAACGGGCGATTACCATGATCAAATGAATGTTGAGAATTTCACCAAGTGGCTTACAGAAAAATTAGTACCCAACATACCACGCAACTCCATAATTGTGATGGACAACGCCCCTTATCACAGTAGGGAAGAGAATAGGCCACCAAGTATGAACAATAAAAAACAGTTGATGGTTGAGTGGCTACAAGCTCACAACATCGACTTTCCCAACGACAGTACAAAACCTGAACTGTAATTATTAATTAAACGGCACAGACCGCCGAAAAATTATAAAATTGTCAATTTATTAGCTGCCAATGGCCATGAGGTCGTTAGATTACCACCCTACAACTGCGACCTCAACCCCATTGAGTACATCTGGAACCTGGTAAAGATGAGGGTGTCAGAAAAAAATGTGGAGCAGTTGGAAAGTCGCATTGAAGCTCTGACATTGGAGGCGTTGGCGTCAATAACTCCAGATGACTGGCGAAAGGAAGTCAATCATGTTAAACGGCTTGAAGAGGAATATTGGAAAAAAGATCGAATAACTGACGAGTTATTTATCATAAATACGGCAGACGACAGTGAATCGGAAACGACAGACACAGAAAGCCGTTCTGATTCGGAAGACTGTATGAGTGGAATTGAATAAATAGGGTAAGATTATATTGAATTATATATAAAAAAAATTTTACATACTATCCTGGTGTTATTTGGTACTCTGGTTTAATTCCCGCTCACAAATTAACAGAAATGTAGTTAGCAAAAGTTAATAAACATGTAAGAAAGATATACGAATAAGTATATTTTTCTTACGTCTACAAGAATTATTTCCTTGAATTTTTAATAATGAAAGTTTATTTGTCAGAATATGGATGAGTAGGTATGTGTATGTATAATAAAATTATAAAATACAAATAAATCCTTAACCCGAAAGAATGTTAAATGCAAAATTAATAAACTATAATTTTGCATTTAACATTCTTTTGCTAGCTGTCCTTTCGTGTGACAGATGACGTCACAAAGCTGTTATTGTGACAAGGTTCCGTCGCAATATCATCGTGCGGGGCTTATAGTTAATACTGCAGGAAATGTGAAGTTTGGGCAAAGATATAATAGGGGTTATACCACAGAGTACATCACACTATGGGTTATGCCTTCAGGAAAGGGACGCGTTTCAAAAAAGATTGCCCTTCCCTATCTGCTAATGTCATTATTGAAATTGACGTTTATTTGACATATCAGTTATGAATAAATAGTCGAATGCACTTTTGCACAATTATGTTGTTATATTCTGCTTTGCACACAGAATGCTTACGAATATTCTTTATATCTAAAGCTCTGGTTTTAAAATATATGCAACGGTGTCATAATCGCTAAAAAAACAAGAAGTTGTGTAAATCCTACGACGAGAAATTAGCACCTACTTACCGATCACGAAACAAAGAAACCGGTATCATACCGGGCGGTTAAAACATGGATGAAGAAGAAGAATACAATGAAACTGCTTGGACCTACATAGCATTATGTGGTGAACCCACACTTTATGAAGGACTTCGATTTGCCAAGGATTTAATTATAGCAAATGTTATTTTGCGCTTCATCATACAGTTTGTACCGCTGCCTCATAATGTTCGCCACAGTTTAAGTTTAGTCATCGGAAGTTTTCTTTTATATCATAATATTGGACCCCCATTTATTTGGACTGTGGGGCTAACTACTGGCGCTTACATATTTATGATATTAGCCTCATTTGTTACAAAAAAATGGAGAGGACTGTTTATGTCCATATCTGTTATTACATTCTTGTTATTATGTGAACTTTATGTACTTAATCCAAAAATGTGGCAACAAATAAGAGGTATCCAGATGATAGCAGCTATGAAGATAATTTCTGTAGCTATTGAATTAGACAGAGATTTATTTAAAAGAATGCTTAACCCTGTTGAATTTGGAGGTTACATACTTTGTCCAGCTAATTGTATTTTAGGCCCATGGATATCATTTCATAGTTACAATCAATATCTTGAAGTCAAGTTCTTGTCTAAAAGATGGATTAAAATTATTGTGATTAATCTGTTTTTGTCCATGGTATTCTTGGTTTTTTCCAACTGTATTGTACCTTGGTATATTGATGATGATATGCCTAAATGGCTAATAGCATATAGAGATGCACAAGCTTTTAGAATGTCGCACTATTTTGTATCAAGCATGTCTATTGTATCAATGATAAGTGCAGGATTTGGACTTACAAATGATTGTCACTCTGAGGTTCATGTCACTAAACCATTTTTCATTGAATTGCCAAGATCTCTAGTCCAAGTGGTCATCTATTGGAATATTCCTATGCATCAGTGGTTGAAGAACTATGTTTTTAAGACTTGCCAACCATATGGTCAATTTACAGCTATATTTATTACTTATGCTGTGTCATCATTGCTTCATGGATTGAATTTCCAATTTTCAGCAGTTCTTCTCAGTATAGGTACATTCTCGTATGTTGAGTACAATTTACGTAACAAAGTAGCTTCAACCCTGGAGGTGTGTTGTTTAGCAAATCCTTGCACTAAACAATGTGATCACAAGTATAAGAAAAACACTATGCTTGCTATACTCACAAACACAATATTTTCTATAATTACTATTATTCACCTTGCTTATTTAGGTGTAATGTTTGAAGCATCATTTTCAGTACAAGAAACTGGTTACTCATACTTCCATACTATAAGCAAATGGGAAAATCTTAATTATTTTAGTCATGGTCTTGCGGCCTTTTTGTATGTGATTTATTTACTAATGTGATAAGTTATATCTTATACCCCTAGTGAGTAAGTATCTTTTTATATATTTATCCAGAATCTCCTCTTGCAATCTCTTACAGTATTATAGATTTACATTTTAAGATAAGGATTATTGAACAAATTAAATTTGATAAATAATATTTCTCCATCATAGAAAGATGCATTATTTATATCAAGAGAATATTACATTTATAGATTTTACACCATTGTTAGACACTTTAAGCAATTATGTTATTGTGTAAGTTTACTAGTCAACAAGTAGACTAGTTTTTTCTTTAGTATAAATCTTTAAAAATATTTGAACATTCCATAGACAACTACATACAAGTCATATTTTAAAAGTGGAAAAGTTAAACAATTTTTTCCATGCTCATATCTATGCACATCATTATTATGTAAAATGCACAATAGTATTATTTGTAAGTAATCTAAACCTTTTATAAAAGAGGTTTAAGGAGTTTAACTTAAAGCCATTTATAAGTAAAATTGGATAAAAAAAAAAACAAGACATTTCACATTCACTGCCAATTTATTTCATTATCTATTATACTCATATATTTCTTATAATATAAATCATTTGTTCTTACATTTACTTCATAAGTTCCTGTGTCATTATTATTGACTATCTGCACTTTAAAATTAATTCCTCCTGTAATTGCGATCTCACCAATATTACTTGAATCTTTGCTAGAATTGAAGTAAGATGGTCTTGTATAGATTAATATTACTTTATATTCTTTAGAGACTTTTTGTATCATACTTAATAAATTTTTCATATATAAATCCATTTTTGTTATTTTGAATCCTTGTTCTGACCAATAGAATGCTGTTAGAGTATCAAAAATTAGCAGTGAAATATTTTGATGAGCTAATATGTTGTCTAAATTATGAATAGATGTATAGAATTGTGTTGCATCATAAATATCTAGTATAAATAAATTATTGAGAGTTTTTTGAAGAAAAGTATCAATTTCAGCATCACAATCAATATCTGATTTTAATTTTATTTTCAATGCATTGATCAGTTCTATGTAGTTTAATCGTCCGTCTGTATTAAACACTAGGACACCTAATGGTTCTGTATTAGACATGCTAGGTAATAATGCTTCACTTATCAAATCAATCAATAAAGTAGAACTATTTCTTCCAAATAATTCAACAACATCATCATTTTTTAACCCAGGCTGGAATAAATTTGAGTAAAAGTTTTCAACAACTGGTTTCTTAATAAGTCTTGCTAGCAGTTGCACTCCTGACTCAACCTTAATTTTAGTCAGTGCCATTCTGTGATTCCTGAATCTCTTTTATGAGAATAGGTATGATTTTGTTGTCTCTATGACGCCGATTCCCTTCTTCACAAAGCAAACACACAAACAAAACAAAGAGTAAAGTACTATGCCACTGCTTATGATAATGCCGATCAAGCCGTAAGCGTTGTAAAAAATTACAATTGCGCTGTTTTATTTTGATAATGCTAGTTGCTACTCAGTCAAAATTAAAACAAAGCTCACCAGTGTGACCAACGAAATACCAAAGGGTAAAATAGGTAATACATTATTTAATACCTACTTTATCGCGAAATACTGTAACCTTAACATGAGTAGGTATTCAAGTGTGAACTATATTATTATATTAGGCTAAGGCCGCACTACGGTTAAACCGCTGCGGTTTTTCCCGCGACTGATTTTTTCGCTACAAAATGCTCGCCGGCTCGCGGGAAAAAACAGCAGGTGCGGAGTTGCGGACGCTTGCATTAGTCTTCTATAACCCGCGCAGATAAAGAAAAGATCTGTAAATGGCGTCCGCTCGCATGCGTTCTCACTCACTCTCTATCGCTGTCTATACTCACACAGTGAAGTAAGCGCTGCAAAAAAAAAAAAAACGATCAGGAATTCAGGATTCGCTTTCCAAGCTACTTTGATGCACTCCGAGTTATTGTTAATTTCATTCCGCTAAAGTCTCTGTTATTTTGTTGTTTTTTTTTTTTTTATATCGTTGTTTTTGTTGAATTTGAAGAATCAAACTAAACATAAACAACAATAAAAATAAACACAACAACAAACAATTAAAATATCAAATTTAAAATTCTAAATAACAATATCTACAACGTAAATTTGAGATTTTACTATCTTAGCATTTGGTTTGTGATTGAACAATGGCATCTTTTGTCAACCGTACCATAAGTATCCGCCGCCATTTTCAGATCTTTTCTTTATCTACGCGGGTTATAGGGATACAAATTCACTTTTTTTTTTTTGATATGGCATCTCGTAGGTGGCCATTAGAGGCCGTAACTACTTAACCGGACTTTCCTGTGGATGCCTTAATTAAAAATTAAAGCCTCCAGCCAGGGGCACTTAAAACAACTTAAAATTAGGCGACTACGCACTAACGGCAGCCCCTGTGGGGTACGAACCTCGGCTTAGGGCGTCGCTGGAGAAGACAGCAAGGGACGGCTGGATCGAAAGTTATACTTAATGGTTTGATGACCGCGGCGTTTTCTAGTACTAGCTCTGAGAAGAAACGCCGAAACAAACTCAGAGGTCATTGTTGGGACATTATTATAATTACTGGCTCAGCTGCGGCGCGGCTGGCCTTCATCGGACAAGGGACGGGGGAGGGGACTACTACGTGGAGCGCGTCGCGATGTACCTCGGCGGCGAGGTCGGTAGGTCGATCTGTGTTTGTGTAATGTGCTGGTGGCCCTATTGGCCTCTTGGAGGAGGGTAATGGGGTCTTCGGGGTCTGTGAGAGCATGCCGAGGGCGGCGAAGTCGGGAGATGGTGGAGGGAGTGTAATTGACAACCGCTGCTATAAGAGGATTGCGGTGCTTGGTGGCAGTAACAAAGAAGCGTTTGGAGAGACGTTTCATGAACTGCTGGATGGTGGGGATTTTGAGATCAAGGTGGAGGATCTCATTACGGACGAACCAAGGGGCGTTTGTGGCTTTACGGAGGAATCGGTTTTGGACTACTTGCATCCTATGGATATGACGTGGCTTGGCATGTGCGAAGACTGGACAAGCGTAGGTCATAATCGGGCGTATGCAAGCTGTGTACAAGCGCATTTTGCACCTGAGCGATAGCTTGCTACGCGGGTTGAGGAGGGGGTGGAGTCGACCTAGAGCGAAGGCGGCGCGAGCGCGGACCGTCTCATTGTGCTCTGAGAAGTTGAGGTTTTGATCGAGAATCACACCTAGGTACTTGGCTTGCTTCTCCCAAGGGATCGGCTTGCCGTCCAAGGTGATGGATCGTGGAAGGGTGACACTGACCCGCGGTTTCCTGTAGAGTACCGCTTGGCTTTTTAGGGGGTTTACTTCAATCCTCCATTTCATAAACCAGTCAGCGAGCTTGTTGACCGCGGATTGGAGATGGAGACGAATCCAGTCTGGACTGCATCCCGAGCAGTAGATGGCTGTGTCGTCTGCGAACAGAGCGAGTTGAGCCTTACTGCTTTTCGGGATATCGCTAGTGAAAAGCGTAAAAATGAGTGGGGTTAGTACAGAGCCCTGGGGAACACCTGCACGGATGGGGCGGGGGCCATTTGAACCAACAACTAAAAACAGGGTTTTATACATTTGCAGTATGATGGTTGACAATTTTTTGTCTTTCGAAGTGTATTGTATTTGTTACGTCTGTAACACTTTGTATAAATAAATGTGTTGATTTCTTGAACATGGCTTTTTGTTATTTTTTAATTATATTAGGCAGCGTAGTGCGCCGCGTCGTCCACTTATCACAGCGGTGCGTGCGTGACTACTAGCTAGACTGCTAGCTAGAGTACCGAGAGGGCACCCGAATTGAGGCGCGTGGGTGTGCGTATGACTTGCGTTCCAAGCGTTTCTGTTAAGTCAACGTACTGAAAACCTTATTCACTAAATTCATTTTGCATTTTATATACAATATGCAAAGAAAACCCCATCCGATCCTTGAAGGTATTGTTAGGTATCGATAACTGATTCTACTAATGCCCACAAAGACAGGCTAAACTTAAAAAAAAATCCCCTAAAAAGATAAATATTATTTCGCAAAAAGAGGTAACTTAATACATGTGCGGTAAGCAACCCCTTCCGCGGGCGGCGGGGAGCAGGGCACGCGGCACCTGTGACGTGGACGCGTCACTATTCGCTTATAATAATATCGGTGTTGTCACTTTTTCAAAAATTACCAAATTTCGGGGAAAAGGAATTAATTCCCGGAAAAAAAGGATTATTTCAAAATTCATTAGTATTGTTACTATGACGATTATGTAAAATTTTATACTATATTTGGTCAAGTGTTTACCTAACCTTTATTATCCTTATGGGTCGGACAGGGTTTTCTTTACATATTGTATATCAATATTGTCTTTTACAGCATGTAATTTAAAAAATATTTTCGAAGATATTACAGAGAGACATAGAGGCTGCGGCGCACAGGGGCAACACGAGCCTGTAACTGTCCTGACTGTAACTGTACTGATCCATAAAACTAAGTAACGGGATGCGCTTTTCTTTAATAGATAGAGTGATTCATGATAAAGTTATATATACCTAATACATACATACGTTACATTACATTTATTCGAGCGAAGCCGAGTCGGGTCGCTAGTATACAATATGAATAAAGTTCATGTTTTATTTTGTAGCTACCTCTTACTGTAATTACAATTTTACTAAAAAAAAAAATTTAATTTATTGAATGTCCCAATTTTCTTATGAACTTTGTACACCCTACTAGAAAGGGACACAGGGGTCCTTCGTGCGTTTCTCTTTCTAGGAACGCCTTTGCCGGCTCGTCAGCGTTCTAGGTATTTATGCAAATTCTTTGGTAAGAATTTAATTTCCACACAACATCAATGTCGCCATCATGAAGAGAAAAAAAAATAGGGATGTAGCGTTATCGATAAAATGGGATCGAATATTATTTTAGCAGTAGTGTTGTTGTGTAACATTGTTGGTAACATGCTGTGAACGTCAGTGAAGTGTGAGAGCGTTAACGAGCTTTCCGAATTGTTGATATTTTACCTTTCATTTACATTTACCATCATTCATGACATAGAGTAACTTTTAAAATTTATATTCATGATGTCTACTAAGGTTCGTATTCCAGAAGGAAACTCAAGCATTGATCTCTGTTTAAACATTACTTAAAACTAGTTTCAACCAATGAAATGGCTTGAAACGAGACTTAAGTAGAGCTTGAGTTTTGAGTGACGTTCTGTAATACGGACCTAAATCGCGCACGCAAGTCGCAAATTCGCAAATTACAGCGCTGTGAGCACAGAGTGAATTATAGGGTAGCTGTGATGTGAGCAATGAATCAATGATGTCTGACTTTGACCTAAACCTTTGGTCTTGGTTACCAGGACAAAAAATTCCAAAAAAAAAAATATATCTGACTAATTTGACATTTTGGACAGCAGATTTCCATTGGCCCAAAGAATTTGTTTAAAATTCTTTGCATTGGCCTAAGTCAGTCAATGAGATTCCCAGATGTTTTTTTTGGTGGGAAGCTAAGATGAGTGCCACGCTCATTTTTCATTGGACTTTTATATTATTTATAGTGTCGTTTACTAAATAAAAATGCGTGATTTATGTAGTAAAAAGTGCATTCAGTGAATAATTCATAAAGAACAGTGAAATATTGTAGCATAGTGGCCACATCATGGCTTTGTACCAAAACTTCCTCCTAGTGTCAGTTCACGCGAGAAACGAAAGGAGATAGGTTTAGTTAGGATAAGTTACAAAAGAAGAGAAGATATAATTAAGACTTAGCTTAAAGGTCTTAGGTCCGTATTACAGAACGTCACTCAAAACTCAAGCTCTACTTAAGTCTCGTTTCAAGCCATTTGATTGGTTGAAACTAGTTGTAAGTAATGCTTAAGCAGAGATCATGCTTGAGTTTCGTTCTGTAATACGCACCTTAGAAAGCAGGCCTTAAATCCCAAAAAAAAAAAAAAAAAAGATTCCCGGATTCAATTATGTCAAATTGTCAATCAAAGTTCAAAGACGAGAAGTTTAAAACTTGCAAAAATTGATGCGAGCTTTGAAATTATATTTTCTCGAGTAGAATAAAATTGCTCTAAAATGAAATATATGAAATCATCGCGGTTGAAGTCTGTTAATAAATTGATCGTGTAGAAATAACGTGTTTATATTATATTATTCTCGCCTGTCAAAAACTCGTGTTTCATAATGTTGTATAAATATCACTTCATCGTTTTATCATTTATATTAGCATTTTTGCAATGTGCCTTGTCGGAATTCATTACATTATCCATAATTGGTGCAATAGCTAGCGCTGGCGCTGGTTGGTACAAGTGGAATACAATAAAAGATAACACATATTGTCGGTATGCGGAATGTTGTAACGATCAGCATGTGCCTTTCGATATAAAAAGTGAGTAAAAATCATAATTAATCTAATTGTCGGAAACTGCAGTTATTTACATCATGTCACGAATTAAAATCATATGTCCAGTATGACCCAAAAGTTATAACATCCCCATTAAAAACTTAATTGAAATTAAAATTTAAGAAATTAAACCAAAGATGATGATTACCTAATGCTTACCGAACCTGCATTTTACAGAATTGAAATTATCATTATCACAAAAAATGTTTGGGCAGCCGTTGGTTGATGAATTAGTTAACATAATGCATGCACACAAAGAGGCTGTACATGATGAGAACAAAAAAAACAAAAAGGCTCTAGTTATAAGCCTTCATGGCTGGCCAGGTGTTGGTAAAAACTATGCAGCTACTATGATTGCTGAAGCACTTTATGCTAAAGGTATGCACAGCAAATATGTGAAGCTGTTCATGGGGAAGAAAGATTTTGACTGCTCTAACTTGCAGCAGAAAAAAGTAAGTGTATTTAGTCAGACATGATATGTATTACTATTCAATCAATACCAGTTCATAATACTCTACTATAAACTAAAAATATTGTTCAATTTAAATCTTTCTTTCTTGATCCACACCCACATACAATTAATATTTTTAATTAAGACCATGTATGTATGCATAATTGCTATTAATAATTTGAAAACCTATTTTATTTTTCAGGAAGATTTAGTAGCAACTTTAAATAATATTGTAAGAAAGTGTCCAAGGTCACTCATTATTTTTGACGAAATCCATGATATGTGTCCTTCAGTGTTGGACACCATTAAACCAATGCTTGATCATCACCATGCTGTAGATGGTATTGATTATAGGTAAGTGTTTTATGTACTTATAACATCCACACATGAAGCTCCTCTCTCAATAAATGCAACATTTTAAATGTAAATAAGTTCCCATTTTATAAAGGAATTTATTCTATTTTTACATAATTGAAATATGAATGTTTTCTCTTTTGTTGTAGAGATAGTATATTTATATTCATATCAAATATTGGAGGTCAAGAAATAGCATCAAAACTGTTAGATCTCTACGAGAAAGGTGTAAAGAGGAGTGACGTTGAATTTCATGATTTTGAGCCAATTATAAGGAGGACAGCATATTTTCAAGGTTTTCTATTTTACTTTAATTTCAATTCCATTTTGTTTTTGCCTTCATATTATCATTCAGTAACAGAGCTTAGATCTGGTATCAAAAGTGCTGTACCAGTACTAGCCATATTGTTACTTAGGTACCACCTTACAAGCACGAGTACCGAATTCAGGTGCTGCCTCATACCAACAATTTCCAATGTTTAAATTATTTCTTCATAAGTAATTCTACAGTTGATTCTCATTCTAACTAAACTGTAACAGTATTTTTTTTATATATTTTAGCTAACTGAACCGCCACCAATCAAATACTAACATACTTGAAAAAGTTTAGGCTGAATATTATGGTGATTAATAAAAATATTTTTATTTGTAAAGATAGTGGTCTCTTGTAAGAGGAATAAATGTTTAAATAAATAAATCTTCCAGGAGGATTTGAGAAGGCAGCTGCAATAGCTAATCATTTGATTGATCACTATGTGCCATTTTTACCATTGGAGCAGCAACATGTAGAAATGTGTGCCTTGGCTGAATTTCGTTCCCATGGTGTATACCATCCTACCAAGGAAATGATGGCGTAAGTTAATATTGCTACTTCTTTTCAATACAGATGTATGTTAAAAGTAAAACCAGTTTACAGTACTATATTATAAACACAGTTATAATTTTAAATATATTTTATTTACAATAATTAAGCTTAATATAGCATTTTTTTTAAATTCCCAATTTTTACAGGGATGCTTTATCTGTTATAACATATGGGCCAAACGAAGACCAGCCTATATTTGCCAACAATGGATGCAAGAGATTTACAAGACACATTCCTTACATCATTCAAAAGAATAAACAGAAGATAGAGTTGTAATGAATCTCTAAGCTTAAGGGTAACCTTGTGATATATTCAACTGATATTATTATTTGTTGAGTTTATTTAGCTTTAAACCGTATTTGTACAAAATATTTGTTATTTTATAAGATGTCAAAATAGATCAGCATTATAATGTGTACTCCATTTGTTTGATTATCATGATACAAATTCCATTTGGTGATTAAAACTGTTTCTTCATTTGGGATAAATCATGTATAAAAAGTTTACCTTCATTTCAATTAATTAAAAACAAAAAATGTGCACTATAATTTACATAGATACTACACATAATTATACTAATGAAATATCTGTAAATAATACCTCAGCTTACTAAATGTTTCGTTTGCTAGAAATAATAAATATTCTGTCTATGTGTACGGATGGCAGCGGTCAAGCTACCTGAAACTGTCAAATATTCCCAATGAACCTTGAGCCTTAATGCTTTAGAGATAAAGTTGAAAATCTAATAAAGAAGTTTCTTGATGTGCTGTTGTCTGTACATAGTGTTTTGTTATAATCACTGAAAGTGAACTCTTGCAATTATATTATTAAATATTGCATTGTCTTTCATTTAATTCCATTTTTACAGACAGTAGTGTTAAAAATAAGATACACATAAATGTAAGAAGTTGTCTGGATAACTCATGTGCTCAGAAAGCCATTGCAGTGGTGTGTCTGAAGGAAGAACTACCCCATGGGTTCTCAGTTGTACTGGAAATAAAGAGGGTATTTATTAAAAAAAAAACTTTATAATAGAGAGTATAATAATATTATAAGCACCTTCATTAATGTGGGTATAATGAATTCTACATACCATCATGTGTGTCAGGGTACAGCTCAGCAAGCATCTGTTGCAATGTCTTCCTACTGCCATCATTGTTTTTTGGACTGACTAGGCGTTGACTACAAGTTCCATCATCGGAATATAACTTTATAGGAATGTGCTTGAAACCTTCATTGTCTCCATGTGATTCCATCAGTCGTCTGTTTATAGCCCAGAACTGGTCAAATTTGTCTAAAACAGTGTCAATTACAAATATGATTTCAAGCATATAATTATTTATAAAGATATATGATTACAAGGTTCAATCAGCCAAGAAAGTGATGTATCAGTTTTTGTTTAGTTTACTAGTCAACGAAAATTACAACCGGGTTCATATAGCTATCATTGATCAAGATGCATAACAATGATGCAAATCTAATTGATAAGTATCCACAGGTCATTTATTTTCAATTTTTGCTGACTGTCCAACATCATACCCCCTTGTGAGAAATAAAAGTATTATTTGCAAAGCAGAGCATACCAGTAATCATTTTAATAACACAATAAAAAAAGTAGTAGCAAAACATTAATCCAAATGTTTCTAAAATCTTTTTTATTACCATTTTGTAAACCAAGCCACAACTGATTGTGATCTTTCTTCTGCATAGTAGACATGACTTGTCCTCTGTGTTTAAGAACATCAGCCTCTTTGACAGTTGACATAAAGTGAGCTTCCACTACATCCCTGAAAAAGAAATACATAATTCATAAAATGTCCTGAATAAAACATATTTTATAAAAGAATTTCTGCAATTAATAATTGTATAAACTTATTACTTGTTAATACAATGGAGAAGAATATCTTCAGGGAATTTGGTGAAGTGCACGGTTATTTGCCATGGCAGTTGGGGGTCATTGCCACAAAAAAGATCATAGAGAAAGCCTATTGGGTGGTGCCATTTGAGTGGCTGTCCATTATAATCCAACCACATTTCATTGTCAGCGTTTTCTTGAGATATATAACGTAAAAAGTGCCTTTTCATCTGAAAATATCAATGGACAATCAGTAATTTACGTAAACATAGCTTTAGTTTCTGCTGGTCAACAGTTTTTTAACTTCCACTAACTTTGTCTGTTACAAGGGGGAAGTAGCTTAGTCTAGGGACCATGACATAAAATGCATCAGGTTGCTGTATTTCCATAATTTCTTCTTGAGCTAGTTGAAAACAAATTGGCAATTTCCCATCCCATATTTCACGTAGAACTTCTCTGTCGTTAGCCATGAAGAAGTATGGGATCGTGTATTTTAACCAGCTTTTCCAACAAAAATTAATTATCCAAGAGAAAATATTATGAACACTCAGAGTAATCAGTGTTGTATTTGATAACAAAAGGATTAAAGGAAAGTGCAAAGAAGTGTATTTATTAATATTGGGTGTGAGTGAGGGGCACTCCTCTCACAACAGTGTGACCATCTCAGAAATAGCGAATCTGCCATGAAATGGGCGAAATTCTGCCAAATTCTGCCACACGTGATCCCAAAAATATGCCTCCATGAAAACGAATAAAAAACCATGTCTTAATGAAATTTGTTTATCAAAAAAAAAAAAAAAAAAATCTTCCACGTAGCAGTCAAACACCTATTATTAAATCAGCACCGGTCTCTAGATGTCAACATTTGCGTCCAATCTTCATTTTCGTATTATGTAGATTGGAAGACATCTTCTTATTCATATTTTCAGTTGGCTTAAAGAAAACACAATTTCCGTGCTAATCCCCTCTTTAGTGACTATTGATAGAAGAAACTTGTTGATTTAAGAACCTATTCCTAATTTTTGTTTTATTTAAATTTATCTGAGATAATATACTCTCGCACGAAGCGTTAGACATGGGCAAAGATAATAAAGCTTTTGTGAAATTTGTAATATTTGGATATTTTGTAGCCCCATTTGCGTACAAGATTTTTCCAACAGCTCCCCAAAATTTGTCTACGTTCAAAATTGTGCTGGTTGTGCTACTTCCACCTGTTTCTAATAAGTATCTTACACTGTTATCAAATTTAATTTGCCGTAGTTCATCATCAACTTTTTGAATGTCTTTTTCGTCTATAGTGTTTGGAAAATTCTTTGCTACGTTTAATGTTGAAGTAAAATCTTTGTAAACTGCATGCTGTGGATCCAAAAACTGTAAATCTCTCTCTAATGTCTATAAGCACGCTCATATCTTCTGTTCATTATTACTTAGAACAGAACCTCACCACTCACGATCATGAAACACAACACTCTAAAACTCAAATAGCGCCTCCAGACTCACGCCGAGAAGTCTCGGCGAGACGTCTCGCCGAGACTTTACACGAAAAGCGAGATAGTGTCCACACTCAGCGAGTAGCGACAGTCTCAGTTCGTTCTCGGCCGTTATCCAGGATGGAAGATAGCGCAGAGGCTTTATTATTGTGTGCTTTAGTACATTATAATCTATTATAAATTAAAAATAAAATATTGAATAACACTGCAAAAAAAAAGAAGCAAAGGCGTTGGTGGATGACACAATTACACCGAAATAGAATTTCTATATTTTCTGCAGGTAGCTTGCGAAAAGAGATTCTTTCTTTTTTTTTTATTCTGGAACGGGAAATATTCATTTTTTCTTGAATACGATTCCACGCGTCGTGATTCAAGCTTTTATCCTTATAATTACGATGCTTGAAATCCCATAATATAGGTTCAGCTTGAAAATTTTCAATGAAAACCATTTTTAGCTCGTTATTCCACATATTTCTTCTATAAGAATAATTATCGGAATTAAAAAAAAACTCTGCAGTAACTAATCGCAACGTAAGTAGCCACAGATAATGCACATGAACACACGACCTGCCGGTAGTCAGACATGTGTTGATCTGAGACCGAACGAGAAGAGAATGTGATACTCTTCTCTTTTCTCGCCCGAGACACCCTTTGGCTCGGGTCAAAATACCGCCCCGATCCGAGAACATCTTCCTCCGATCTTTTAAATCTGCCAAAATCTGCCGAATTTTCCAATCGTCACCATAATCTGCCACCATCAAAATTTAGGGGCGAAATCTGCCAAAATGGCAGAAATCTGCCACAAATGGTCACACTGTCTCACAGTGAAGTGCAAATAAGACATGGCTTAAAGGTCTTAGAAACCAGGCCATAAAATTCCCAAAAAAAAAAAAAAAAATGCTGAATGACATTGACATTTGACAGGATTTTGAATATTTTTTTTAAATTGTTTTGTAGCATGGCTCCTTGGCCTTTGCACGAGGTTTTTAATAAGATTTATGCTTCCTACAAATTCAATTTCGGGTATTTATGCTCTTTTATTTAATGCCGCAATTTATATGACAATACCACCATACCTTAAAACATACACACTCGGACAGATTACATTTGGGCTATGAACCGGAATTCAGGTGGGTCGGTTGTTTTATCCATGTAGATTTGAAAAGCAATAATAAATGCAATAGATATCGAGTTACAAAACAACGTAAAAATTGGGATAATATTTACGGTTAAGTGGATAAGTACATAAATTACATGACTTATTTATAGTGAAATATAATCATAAAATATATCGGTACGTATATCATTCCGCGCCGCGCGCTCGCCTTGAGCGCACATCTGCCCCGCTCCGCTGCTCTCGCTAGTCTCGCCGCGCTCTCGCTCGTGCCACGCGCGTAGTGCCTCTCGGCTGTGTCAGTGCTTTGTGATAGTGTCTACTTTGCTGCACCTGCCGAGCAGTGTATCGCCCTGCATCTAAAGCTGCAGCAACGCTTCATCCTATTCCTACACTACAGAGTTCGTCAATAACGTACATCCTATTCCTAGCGGAATAATCGTCAAAAACGTACTATAGTCGGTCGGGTCGGCTCGCGAAAGTGAGTTAATCCTTCCGACTACCGGGCGGGTAGTCACTCCCCGCATCAACGCACCCTAGTGGAACCTAACGGTGCCAACGAATCTGTGTGGCGTCGGATCTCCTGCCCGGTCCTCGTGTGTGTGTGTGTGTGTGTGTCGTGTAGTGTCGTGTCGTGCACCGAAGCTGCTCGGCGCCGGACTTGTCAGGTAGGTACACACCTCCCTGTCGATAGGACAGGGAGGGTTACACACCCTCCGGGCCTCCAACTCGGAGGACTAGGAGAATGGATAGCCCATCATCTTCCCTCGACCAGGCGCTACTAGCCCTGCTCAAGAAGGTCCTCCTAAAGGACCCAGATTTCATCGCCAAGTATGGCGATAAATTAGCTGCCCTCCAGCAGCCAGCCCCCGCCCCCCAGCCCGCCCTTGCTGAAACCGAGGTGTCCATGGACACCGAGGTATTCTCAGCAAAGCGCCCTATCCCCGACTCCTCGGATTCCTCCGAGGAGTCATCACCCTCGTCCCCGGACGATGAAGCCGACGGCTTCATCGTTGCCACGGGAAAGAGGAGGAGGAAGAAATCCTCCTCAAATCCGGCCCCCAAACTGGCGGCCGCTGCCTCCGCCAGCGGCTCACCCACCCCCGCCCCTGCCCCCTCAAACGCTGCCGCCCCCGCGCGCGCCGCCACATCCAACCCCGCCCGCTCAGCCCCCCGAGCTGCCGCCAAGATCCCTCCTCCCCCGCCTGTTTTCATACAGGACAAGGGGAAATGGACCAATGTGTCCGGCTGGTGTTCCGACCAGAAGATCAGCTTCACCAAGGCCCAGTCTACACAGACTGGCATCAAGGTGACCGTCCCGTCCTCTAAGGACTACCGGGAGCTGACCAAGCTCCTCCGACATAGAGGTGTGGCCTTCCACACCTACTCCCTCCCGGAGGACCGCCTCACCTGAGTAGTCATCCGCCGCGTGCCAAAGGAGTTATCCTCCGAAGACATAAAGGCGGACCTCCTCTCACAGGAAATCCCTGTGAAGGAGGTCCACCGTATGCACAAGGCACGCGGTAAGGTACCCTACGACATGGTCCTTGTAACCTGCCACCCAGCAGAAGGATCCGCCCACCACCCTATCTTCCTAGTGAAGAGTATCTGCTCTCTCACAGGGATATCCATTGAGAAGCCCCATAAGAGCGGCACTGTTGGCCAATGCCACAGGTGCCAACTCTATGGGCACTCCCAGGCACACTGCCACGCCAAACCCAGGTGCGTTAAGTGCCTGGGCGATCATGGCACGGCAGAGTGCCCCCGCCCCAAGGACCGTGCGCTCTGCAAAGAGCCACCTAGTTGCGTCCTGTGCGGCGTGACCGGCCACACGGCCAATTATCGCGGGTGCCCCAAGGCCCCCAAATTCTCCTCCTCCAAGCTAGCCAACCGGGCGAACGCACGCCAAAAGCGTGAATCCCCAGGGAGTCAGATCCCAGAGCGACTGAGCCCTCAAAGGTCCAGTCCCTGGAATCAACTAAACCACCAGAGGGCCTTCCCGGCCCTCGTGGCGTCCGCTCCCCAGACCGCCCCAACCACCCCCGCCTGGCAGGACAAGGATCCTCGTATCCGTCCTACCACGGCCCAAAAGACGGCCCCGTCCCCTCCTGCCCCTGCACCTATGGCTGCAGCAACAACCCCCTCACCCCCTCTCTCGACCCCAATGTCAGGAAACGGTCCCACAGATGCTTTTAATATCATCTCGGGGACCTTCCTTATTTTTATGTCGCCTCGCGCCAGACATATGGCAAACGACTTAAAAAGCGCTATGGCAGCTGGCAATCTGCAAGCCATTATTAACATTTACAATGCGTACCCAGAAATTACGCACGCCCTTTCCTCCCTTGCATCCAATAAGTAATTTATGGTTATTACGGCCAAACAGAGAACCAAGCCCCGATCCCTCAAGCTGGCTCACTTCAATGCCGACGGCATTAGAGATCAGAAGTTCGAGATCTCAACTTTCCTTAGAGAGCACCAGATTGACGTTTGAAAGTTGAAGTTTCAATATGCCGTCTCGGCATGACAGGCCACCAACTTATTACTATAGTGTCGGCCTATCTCCCACCCATCTCCGCTGCAGAGAATTATCAACTCATAGCAGACGACATTGCCCTACTTCTTGGGTTGAGTGAATCCGTTATAATAGCGGGCAACCTCAATGCCAAACACACAGCCTGGAATAGCACCAGGATCAATTCCAGAGGCAGACTCCTGTTTGACCTCTCCACCCAATCAAACGTCGATGTCGTGGGCCCCATGACCCCCACTCACTTCTCCTATGAACCCGACCACACCCCAGACGTCCTCGACGTAGCGCTCCTAAAGAACGTCAACCTACGGTTAGACTCTATAGAAGCGTTATCAGAGCTATCGTCTGACCATCGCCCAGTCATCATTCGACTGGCTCCCCGTACTGGCCTCTCTGACCCAGGTCAAGCCCCCCAGACGAAAGTGGTAACGGGCTAGAGGAAAGTAAGCGATCGGCTGAAATCCACCACATCCCACCATTTGGACTCCATACCTTCACGCCTCGACTCTATCGCTGACGCGACAGCCGCGATCGACTCGTTCACGGATCACGTACAGTCAGTCCTGAACGAATGTTCAAGGGAGGTTACAGTGACAGAAGACTGTCGTTGGAAACTCCCTGCTGACTTGCGTGAACTGTTGACCGAGAAGAATGCGGCGGTCCGTGCCTACAGCAACTTCCCCTGCGCGGCAAACAAAACCCATATGCGCTATTTTCAGAAAACTGTAAAAAGACGCATATCGGAGTGGCGTGAGGCCGGCTGAAGGTGCTGGATGAGTTAGAGCCCACCCATCAAGCCTTCTGGAACCTTCGAGGAAACTAAAATCCAATGAAGTTGTGACCATGCCTCCCCTAGTTCTTCCTGCCAATTCCATCGCCTTCGATGACGATGACAAGGCTGAATGCCTCGCCTACAGCCTGGAAGCCCAGTGCTCCCCCAGCCTGTAGACCAAGCTCATCTCCTTGAGGTTGACGCTGAAGTCGAACGTAGAACCTCCCTCCCACCCGTTGACGACCCTGAGGATCCCCTGCCTCCCATCACCCCTGATGAAGTGCAGGACATCGTCAAAGGTCGTCAACCCAGGAAAGCGCCCGCACCAACAGAGTGATCCGCCTCTTCCTTG
This sequence comes from Sesamia nonagrioides, assembly GCA_017933935.1. Lineage (NCBI taxonomy): Eukaryota > Metazoa > Arthropoda > Insecta > Lepidoptera > Noctuidae > Sesamia > Sesamia nonagrioides. The sequence continues at coordinate 1,595,367 of JADWQK010001955.1, read as the reverse complement.
CCCACCTAATCATCCTCTTGACCACCATCCTCAATGGTGCACTGGGGAATAACATTTTCCCACAAACGTGGAAAGAAGCCACAGTCATAGGCATTCCCAAGCCCGGTAAGCCTAAAGCCGAACCGTCCAGTTACCGTCCCATCAGCTTACTCAAAGTTCTCGGTAAGATCTATGAGAGGCTTATATATAAGCGTCTCATATCACAGCCTACGCCGAGAACAAGGGCCTTATCCCATTAGAACAATTAGGGTTCCGTACCCAACACTCCTGTCCGCAACAGATCCTACGCATTACTGAACATATTCACGCAGGGTTCCTACGTGGTATGTACACAGGCGTAGTTTACTTCGATATAGCGAAGGCGTTTGACAAAGTCTGGCACAACGGCTTAATCTATAAGCTGTACCAACTCGGTGTGCCTGATCGTCTCGTCCTCATCTTACGGGACTTTCTGTCAAACCGCACCTTTCGCTATAAAATCGAAGGAGCGCTCTCCTCCCCCCGCCCCATCCGTGCAGGTGTTCCCCAGGGCTCTATACTAGCCCCACTCATTTTTACGCTTTTCACTAGCGATATCCCGAAAAGCAGTAAGGCTCAATTCGCTCTGTTCGCAGACGACACAGCCATTCACTGCTCGGGACGCAATCCAGACTGGATTCGCCTCCATCTTCAATCCGCGGTCAACAAGCTCGCTGACTGGTTTATAATAATAATAATAATAAATTTTTATTTATTCGAGTATCAGTGACTCATTTTGTTAGTAACAAAATGAGTCACTGATATATAATCTTAAACTTACTTCTATGTTAGCTTACTAAATTGAATGAAATGGAGGATTGAAGTTAACCCCCTAAAAAGCCAAGCGGTACTCTACAGGTAACCGCGGGTCAGTGTCAACTTTCCACGACCCATCACCTTGGACGGCAATGCACGACCGATCCCTTGGGAGAAGCAAGCCAAGTACCTAGGTGTGATTCTCGATCAAAACCTCAACTTCTCAGAGCACATTGAGACGGTCCGCGCTCGCGCCGCCTTTGCTCTAGGTCGACTCCACCCCGTTCTCAACCCGCGTAGCAAGCTATCGCTGAGGTGCAAAACGCGCTTGCATACACCCGATTATGACCTACGCTTGTCCAGTTTTCGCACATGCCAAGCCACGTCATATCCATAGGATGCAAGTAGTCCAAAACCGATTCCTCCGTAAAGCCACAAACGCCCCTTGGTTCGTTCGAAATGAGATCCTCCATCTTGATCTCAAAATCCCCACCATCCAGCAGTTCATGAAACGCCTTTCCAAGCGTTTCTTTAACACTGCTGCCAAGCACCGCAATCCTCTTATAGCAGCAGCTGCCAATTACACTCCCTCCACCATCTCCCAACTTTGCCGCCCTCGGCATGCCCTCACAGACCCCGATGACCCCATTACCCTCCTCCAAGAGGCCAATAGGGCCACCAGCACATTACACAAAAACAGACCGACCTACCGACCTCGCCGCCGAGGTCCACCGCGACGCACTCCACGTAGTAATCCCCTCCCCCGTCCCTTGGACAAAACCGCCACACTGTTCCCAACCCACTGCAACTCCTGAAAGCCAGACACAACAGTGGAGACCGCCAGAAAAACGCCGAGCAATGAAGCTCGACGAGTCCTGGAGAAACGATTCAACTGTCTTGGGTCCCGCAACAAAATTAATCAGAAAAGAATAGCGGAGGAGTAAGAAAAAATATTTTTTTTTTTTCACTTCCCTCCATAACAAGCAGGAGACAGAACAGAACTAGGCCAATCGGCACAAAGGGATATTATTGCAACTGGGAGAAGCCCAGATTGCCAAGCACCACGGAATAAAATTTGATTAAGTTAATGGGTCCTAAGTAGGTATGTGCTGTTACAATTGATTCCAATAATAGGTATGGCAAAAGCGCCTGAACGCACGGAAATTAGTTCTAGTTTCTACAAGGTCCGTATAATAAACAACTCCGGATGTAACTTGTACACTATCCAACATAATATTGCGTTCATTCTGCCAAAGAATACACTCCCACAAGATGTGATGTGCGCATTGTTCAAATCCACAGTCTGTTGTAGAACATTGACACAAAGGCGAAGGAACAAGTTTAAAAGAATACAGTTTACTTTTAAAGTTGCCATGACCTGTGAGAAATTGGGCAACGCAGTGGTCAACCTCCAGCCATGTCTTAGCCAGCCGATCGCCAACGGATGGAAAGAACAGATGGAGGTAAAAAGGCCGGCCCTTGATGGAATTATCCCACCTACTTTGCCATTCGGATAAAAGGTCCTCCCAGACGTCAGTCTGAGGTTTAATCTAGAAATTCTATTGAGGTCGCGTTGTGTAACAAAGTTAGTGTCCATGGCCTGCACTCTCGCGGAGTAGTACATTGAAGCACGTCGCTGTACTTCAAGATCGACTGGAAGCACACCTGCCAGAACGGGTAAGGCTTCAGTACTGACTGTTCTATACGCCTTGCACAAAAATATCAATGCCAAACGTTGGCTTTGAAGCAGTTTACGTCGCGCCGCCCCTATGCTGGCCCTATCGGCCCAAACAGGTGCACCGTAGCACATACATCCCAAGTAGGTAGCTGCTTAGATAATTTTTAAAGTTAGGAATGATAGACCCCAAGTTGCTTTGGATATTCTAGTTAGGGCATAAAAGTTCCTTTTAGCTTTTTCGCCAACTATTTTTATATGTTCGATAAATGAAAAATTCCTTTCTAAGACCATACCAAGGTAGCATACGGATTGCTGTTTTTTAACGGGAACGTTATTAAATTTAATAGTAGGCAATGATTTAAGATTACCTTTCAGTAGAAGTTGATAGGTTTTATGCGGCGCAAACGCTAGGCGGTTACGACCACCCCACTGAGATATTAGATTTAGGCAAGTATTGGCCAAGTTCTCAAGTCCAGCTCGGGTACTTGATTGAATGAGCAGTAGGCCATCGTCCGCGTAACCAGTAAGTGAACAGCCGCAAGGAAGCGGGATCGCGAGGAAATCATCAAAACCCAAATTCCATAAATAAGGACCGACTACTGAACCCTGAGGACATCCCATGGTTAGTGCTTTAGTACTAGAAAAATGACCGAGCTTAAGTACCGCGGAACTGTTTATAAAGTAGGAGTAAACGAGATTATATATGTTTCTATAGCAACCGCGGGTTTTTAATTTTAACAACAGCATAGGCCACCAAGCGTTATCAAAAGCCCCAGAAATATCCAAAAAGATACCAATCACGTACTTGTGTTCCGATTGGTTAACGGTTCTTCTGACAGAAAGCGCCGCGTCGACTGTTGATTTACCGATGGTGAAGCCATATTGATTACTATGAAATTTTGGACCGTTCGGTAGTAAACGTGGAACGATGAGGCGCTCCAGAAGTTTCCCCAAAGATGGAAGAAGTGTGATAGGCCGATATGACTTCGGAACATCCGGTGGTTTATCACCACACTTTGGTATTATTCGTATGAAACCGCGTCGCCATTTACGAGGAAAAACGCCTTCAGCAATGCATGGGTTTTATACAGTTAGGATGGCATCACCCGCTGTTTTACACGCTTCTTTAATCATCCTATTAGATATTTTATCTTCCCCTGATGATTTGTTGACCGGTAGTTTTCTAACAATATTTATAAATTCGTCATTAGATGGTACGTCTGACATTGGTGATTCAGGTGGCACAGGAGCCCACGCTCGAATCTGTTGGTGGTAGTCGCTATCGTTAGCCGGTGAATCATCAGGGATAAGTGTATTAATTAGTACTTCTGTTGTTTCCTCTATGCCCGTGGTATGCTTATCATTGACTTTAATGTTTTGAACGTATGCAAGGTCGACCGGTCGGTTAGCCTTAAATTCGTGATATAAGGGAAACCACGGACCCTCCCTGTCAAGTTTATGAACGATTTTCCGCAACAAGTTACCCTTAGGTTTTTCCACCGATGCTTTGTAGCGTGACTTGGCATCTCTGAAAGCATTTAAAGCGAATGTAAGAAGATCTCCAGTAATCTTTCGGCTCTTGAGTTTATTTAACTGTCTACGCGCTCTGCGATATCTTTTACGCTGTTCAACTAAATAATCACTCCACCAGTCACATCTATGAATATTGGTCATAGATCCACGACCAATGGCGATGTCAGCGCAGTAGGTAAAGGTTTCTGACATAATGTCAGCACTTTCTTCGGCTGACAGCCCGTCCCGAGTGAATTCTTTGGCGTGACACGCAAAAAGCGAGCCAAAAAATTCCCAGTTCCCGCCTTTACATCTATATCTGAAATTACCAGGAATATGAGACGGACCCTGAATATAACTAGGAACAAATTCGTACACGATCAGGCGATGATCACTACAAGAAGCGTCCGGTAGGACACGCCACCTATCCAAACGTACGTCGGCACTAGAAAGTGTGACGTCAATACAAGATTCGCCCATTTGGCTGCAAAAAGTAAGTGGTGCATCAGGGGTATTATGAATCGATAGGTTCATCTCAGCAATGAAATCCTCAACAGCGCAGCATCGTTCGGTATCGGTAGCCCGAACCTTGCCGTATGGCAAGGTTCGGGCACAGAGACGATGACGCGTTGACATCCGCGCCAACGATAACTTTGCAGCCCGCGAGTGACCGCAAGACATGACGGAGATTATGTGTATATGAGGAGTAACAGGATCTGAATATTGAAAGTAACAGCTTACAACGAATACTTTAAAAGAAGCTGATGAGACTTCAGCAACCGCACAGTGTGGCGTCATGAGGTCATGTATAGACGTTACCGTAAAGTTAGAAGACCGCGCAACATAAATGCCGGTTCGCGCCCTGCAATCCAGCTGCACTACTCTGTGACGTAAACTTGAGTTTTGATATTGTTCCTGAATGAGTACAAGGTCTAAGTTGTAGTCAATATTTAATTTATCTAACTCTGATGTCGCCACCTTATCGTTGTGAAGGTTTAATTGCCATATGTTTAGACGATAGTCTAAAACTCGAACTCTGCGGGTCTGAACAGTGCGGTACCTATAAATTAAAACTCGAACAACTTATCCTACATACAAGTTACATACAGTTTTAATTTATAGGTACCGCACTGTTCAGACCCGCAGCGATGGTCAAACGGTTTTTTAAAACGTTTACACGCCGCGCAAACCGGGGTAAAATTTAAATCGTCCTTATGCGGGCAAACATTGGTTTCGTGGGCCTCAGAACATACAGTATGTTAACTAACAGAGGGCGTTCCCGTTAACTCGAAATAGTATAGCATACATACATGCTAAAAAAATATTTCCATTCGAAAACAAAATGTTTTAAAATTTTTTCAATATGAAAATATTCAATAAAAATTTTAAAGTGACATGTAAAAGAAACACACTGTACACGCGAACTTCAAAGACGGCAACGTCGCAATTTATTTATGATACTACGCTACTATTTTGATTTAAAACAGGAGGTTTCAAATTTATTTTCAATTATATATTTTTTTTTATTCGGATTATTTTATGCTTATTTTTCTATGCTGATATTTTTATTTTAATCTATTAATGATATATATTAACGAGTTTAAGGGAACGCCCTCTGTTATTTAACATACTGTATAGCGCAGGTTGATGATTTATCAGCGCAATGCTTTTTCACGTGAACGAATTGCTGACAAAACGCGCAACGAACTACCTCGATATCATAAACAAAACGGCAAGTGGTCCAGTCAATAAATAACTTATCCTTGGTAGACACGAGATGTTTCCGTACCTCAGGTTCAATTTCTATTCCTAACCATTTCCGAACGTTATTGGTAGAACGCCTACGGACTATTTTCGTGGCTTTAATGAAATCGTCTTCTTTTATTGGCAACTCATTTTTAATGTTTTGGCGGTATATAGCTTGCAAAAAATTGTTGTCTTCCATAGAGGCAGGAATGTCCTTGACTAATAGACGGGAGCGGCGACCTTTTGGTTTTTCTAAACGAAGACCCGCAGACTTGATAGCGTCTACCGATTCCAGTCTTTTCAATTGGTTTTCATTTGCAACGCGCAGTACAACGCCTGATTTGGCGGTTTTTTTAATACCGACTATTTGAAAACCATCGTCACTCGGTCTAATCGCCTTCATAAGAGCTTGTTTAGTGGCGGAAGATGACGCATAGTCAGCTGATCGCTCCTGGGTCGGATAGGCGACGAGACAAGGGAGAGGTACTCTAGATTCAATAGCCGGGGTAACTTTAGGCAACCGCAGTTTCAAAGAATCCGCGTACGACATTTTTTTGTCCTCATTAACGGTTTTAGCGTAGGATTTTAATTTAATTATTTCTAATTCGCGCTCGGTGTTAGCAAGCTTTGTCTCGTTACACGCAGATTTTAAAGCTAACAAAGACACGATACTTGTAATTCGTTGAGCCATATCCATAATTACTGATTTATTCGCGACATTTATACGTTATATATTTTTTGTCCCCCGTCCCTTGTCCGATGAAGGCCAGCCCGCGCCGCAGCTGAGCCAGTAATATCATAATGTCCCAACAATGACTCTGAGTTAGTTTCGGCGTTTCTTCTCAGAGCTAGTACTAGGAAACGTCGTGGTCAACCATTAAGAATACATTCGATCCAGCTGTCCCTTGCTGTCCTCTCTAGCGACGCCCTAAGCAGAGGTTCGTACCCCACAGGGGGTGCCCTTAGTGCGTAGTCGCCCAATTTTAATTTAGTTTTAAGTGCCCCTGGCTGAAGGCTTTAATTTTAATTAAAGCATCCACAGGAAAGTCCGGTTAAGTAGTTACGGCCTCTAATGGCAACCTACGAGATGCCATATCGAAAAAAAAAGGTACGTATATGTAGTAGTAGTACAATGATTGCGACAGCCTCCGTGGCGTAGCGGTAGCTAACGCGACCGTTGTGCAAGGAGGCGCGGGTTCAATCCCCGCACAGTGCAAATATTTGTATGCATGAATATGAATATTTGCACTGGTCGTGCCTCGGAAAGCACGTTAAGCCGTTGGACTTGGACCTGGTTGCCATATGAACATCTAATGACAGTCGTTACGGGTTGGATGGAGCCCTCAAAAAAAAAATCTAAGAATTGGTCTAACTGCAATGCTTAGATATCGCCTTCGGGTTGTGGAAGTCAGACGGCAGTCGCTTCACGGAAAATATCGAAGTTTAGCCAAAATCAGTAGTTAGACTGGTAAAGCGGACCCCAGACTCCAAAGCTGAAAAAGTTGCGGATGCGACTGGGATTAACGCTGAGATGATGATGATCGAGTTACAAAACAAACATACGACAGTTGTCGTGAAGTCGCCTTTCAGGCCTCACTTTGAACTTATTAGCGAGGATCCTGGCCCTAAACTACGACTCCGTGAAAGTACTTAATTGTCTGATGATAACTTGCATTGACTTACCGAGCTTGTAGTTGTCTCAGCCGGTACTTAGATGATGTAATGATCTGCTTCGCCTTGTTATGAGATGTGTGCCAACTATGATTATCCCATGCTCTTTGCTAACCTCTCCAGACCTCGATCTGTAGGGATTAAGCAATCATCATTTGCTTGTTTTGGAACTAAGTGCGCAGGGTCAACCATACTTTTATAACATGGGTTACATTTATAGTGTTAGATTGTTTACTCATATTTACTCCTAACCTCCAAATGAGGTTTGTGTGTTCCAGAGCCTTGTACTCTGGCTTAAGTACTTTGTGCTACTCAGCGATTATATTGGATGTCCCTTGTCTGTGACCCTCGCCCTGCAGCTTGGGATTTTCTTTGTTAGGCTAGAGTAACTCTACGACCCCTTTAGAACTTGCACATGTGACCTACGCCACATGTGATCTACACCCTACGGCATCATCATCATCAACCTTTTTATCGGCCCACTGCTGGGCACAGGTCTCCTCTCAAACAGAAGGATTGAGCGTAATCACCACGCTTGCTCAATGCGGGTTGGCGACACCCTACGGCATAGGATTTGTCATAAAGGCGATAGCAACTCTACCGCCCATGCAGATTCTTGCACATGTGACCCATACCCTGCAGTATGGGATTTCTTATAAGGCTATAGCGATTCTACGGCCCCCTTTTTCAGAACTTGCACAGATCGACAGGACATACAACCTTTGATTCAATTAGCGTTACTCGACTTCAGTAACTTCCTTTAGTTCAAACTACCGTAATACATATACGATTGGATTAACAACAAGTAATTAGATAAACCCTAGGCACTTAGCTTTCATCAACTGGAGGCTTGTTCCGGAGCTCACTCAATTCACATTAGACTTTAAAATATTCTTATAGGATTGTACTCGATAGCGGCGGGGATTCGAAAGGGCTTTTCACTTAGCATGGCGTGGTTAGGTGAAAGTCCACAGACTATAAAGGACTATAGTTATGGTATTCTCGTTTACCTTGTGCAAAAATGTCAGTGATCTCGCGAGAATGTCTTCTTATGTATTATTAAGAGCGATTTCGCGCTAAGTCGCGACAACAGTAGATGACATTCGATGTACTAGTGTTTAGTGTACTCTACTTTTTTTTTTTTTGTTCAAGAAACATTCATTTTCACCACTCTATAGACTCTTATATATAAAATGCCTGTAAATAGTGCGTCATTTCAAGAAAGAGTTTGAAATTTTTTACTTTATTATATACTAGAGGTCGCCCGCGACTTCGTTTGCGTAAATCGTAGAATTAGTTATTTGAGCGCGTTCAAACAAACAAACAAATTCTTCAACTTTATACACCATGATTTTTTAACCGTCTTACAACGGCAGCCCACACCATGTATCCAATGATTAGTTAACGTTCATAAAATAAAAATAGGTATTTATGAGATTTCATTAATTTAAAAATAAAAATGTTGTTCATTATTATCACGCGGTTAAAAACAATAAAAACACCCTGTCGCGAGCGCGCAGGTATCAATGTAGCGGCTCGCGGCCGAGGGGCGGGGCGTGGCGAGTTCATTCAACCAGCGCAAGTTAGGTTTCTTACTATCAGTGCGTAAGTCAGTTTGTAAATTAAAATCAACTTAATTCCAATTCTCCCTTCATACTTTTACGGGCTTAGGACCGTCAAAAACTTTTTCGTGTTAAAATCGAATCAAAGTGATGGACTGAGTACTCGGTTGATACTCGGTACTCGGTGGGGTTTTTGATATTCGTACTCGGTATGAATGCCGAGTGTACTTACGCCCAAATTAGGGATCTTTTACGTAAAGGCATTACCTATGTCAACAATCACTGATCAGATCGGGTACGATGCGCCAAATGTTATTGTGTCGGTAGTCTGATCGTGGAGGGTCTCCAGATTAATCTCCCTCTGATGCAGCAGCGTTGGTCGTGTTATTGGGTTTAACATTGCATCACCTCGCTCAACTGCCGTCTTCCTTCCTACTCACTAAGATTTTTAAGTGAATAGGCTTAATAAACTTGTGCGCTTTACCATCAACGATTGATTATTTATTTACTATGACGCGCAAGTGAAAATTTGTTTGCAAACTATCAAGCGAATGATAGTTGAAAGGCGCGGGCGCGGGCCGGCCTCTCGACCGCAGTCGCGACCTGTTTGTACTTGTTCTCGCGCCCGAAATGCGAATTTGATTAACCATAGTTACCTAAGTACTTACGTTTCTTCCCAAGAAACATACGGCCGATTTCAATAACTTATCAATTTGCTAAATTGTCGTTGTAATTTAGGCAAAATTCCACCAAAATTGTTTACGCACATTTTTGTTCACAAACAAAAAATGTGTACAGATGATAGTACATCAAGCTACTACAATCTGTCAGATTTCTTTATTAGATTTTCAACTTTATCTTTAAAACACTAAGGCTCAAGGTTGATTGGGAATATTTGGCAGTTTCGGGTAGCTTGACCTACTGTCGTCCGTACCTACACTACAGGTCGGCGCGAGTCCACAACTAACATGTACCTATTTACGAGTGCGAACATTTTTTGTTACTGTTTGAGTGTTTGCTAGAACGAGTACTTTCTACATTGCCGCGCACCTGTGTTTCTGGCATATTTAAAGAATGGGAATAAACTGAATTATTTACACTAATTACTAATTTTGTCTTTACAAATTATGTAGATAAATAGCCTTTACCTGTATCCGCAACTGCTATGCACGCTTTTGAATACTGTCTTTTAATTTATTTAAAGTCACTCTGTCTTGTTTCACTGTATCAAAAGTAGAACTATTTGCTATTTTAATTGCGTGCGATTTTAAACACTGCGTGCTCCTTTGAACTCCATCACTAGTCCCTTTACTTCAGACCACACAAACAGCTGACAGGTACATCTTCCATTAATTCGGGAATTGCGTTCTGTATCATATCTACGTAAGTTCCACCGCTGAGGGGCCACTCGATATTCGAGTAAGTACTGATAGTTTCTATCACTCATCATGAAGTAGGCAGACAACCTAATTAATCCTTGTGCACTAGGTACTCTACACTGGTACTAACGATCGACGTGTGATACCTAGTCGCCCGCGCACAACGTTTGGCTTCCGGGGTTAGAACCCAACTGAACCCAGCTAGTTTTTTAGTGTCGCGCGCGCTGCGTTCCTTGCAAAAAATGATGAATGAGATGGGATTGACCAATAGAATTTTGCGCGGAGTGGGTATTGTGTCCGTTTGCTATGTAAACATTATTAACAGGATGTTTCGTATTTCTAATGTATTATTTATTTTTCGTTGTACCTATTATCTTAATTGAAGGTAGAAAACAAATAATCGCGGCTAGGCGTATAGAAGGTCGGATACAGTCAGTGAAACATTTTTGTAAAACGATTAAAATGTCATACTGTATATTACTATATGTTAGGAAAGATACCTGTATATACATATACGTATGTAATCGTTTAACTAGCACCTTGTTATGTTAGTCAAGTCAGTGGAAAATAAATCATTGAAGTCGTACACGTCTTATTCACTACCGTTTCGGTGCCAACCTAAATCTTGTACCTTATTACGCTAAACATATGGTCCAACGAGCGGATTCAATAGTGAGTTAAATTTAATATTATAAAAACCAGTTTTGCCGATCGAATACAATAGGATCGCACATTCCTCAACGATAAGAGTGAATAACAAGCGCATTAGTGAAGACTTTATAAAACTACGACTTATTACATCGCCGTACGTCAGTGTATTTATGTGAATTTGGATTTAAATCAAACGAGTAAAAGTGACTTTTTACAAAAATGAGTACTTCAAGCAGTCAATTACTCAATCTTCTAGAAGAAACAGCTGGTAAAATGCAAAAAGCCCAAATTAACATGAAAAAATGTCCCAAGGCACGATTAACAAAGGGTTATATTCAAGCAAGATTACAATGTTTAGAAGAATATTGGCAGAAATTTAAGTCAACACATGAAGAACTGGTCAAGTGTACACCGAAAGATCAACGTGCGAACATCCCGTACTTTGTTAACGAAGATTATTATGTTATTGAAGACTTGTTCTTGTGTTTACAAGGAGATTTAAGGGACATGACATTGTCACTATCAGGAGAAGCATGTAGTAACATCGCGATGATTAACCAGACTCAAGTTAAATTACCGAGAATCCACCTGCCTGAGTTTAATGGTAATTACGAGGATTGGCCCACCTATCACGACTTATACGACTACGAATACGTCGCTAAGTTTAGTACAGAAGTTGCAATACCTGAAATCAAGCATTACCGGTGAAGCTGAAGCCTTGCTGAAACATATAAAGGTTACGGAAAATAACTACGAACAAGCATGGAATATATTGAAAAATCGCTTCGGGAATAAACGAGTGATAGTAAATACTTTGTTAAAACGACTTACCGGACAAAAGGCGATTAAGACACCAACTGCAAATCAGATAAAGTCCTTACTAGATACTACAACCGAATGTTTGAATAGTCTACAAAATCAGGATTTATCTATTGACAATTGGGACCCTCTAATTATATATTTAGTGGTTCAGAAATTAGATCCTGAGACCCATAAAGATTGGGAGGAGCATACGTACACTCAGGAGTTTAGTAAGTTACCCACCTTGAAAGATCTTTATATATTTTTGGAGTCTAAGTTCCGTACATTGGAGTTGGTGACCGCTAATAGTTCTGCAGCTATCCCAAGGGAGAAAACTGTCAAAGATAAGTTATGCCATGTTTCCGCAACCGCACCGAAGAAGACGTGTACAATGTGCAAAGAAGACCACTCCTTATGCCATTGTAAAGATTTTATAAAGCTTCAACCTATGGAGAGGAACGAGTTTGTTAAGAAGAATAGCCTCTGTTACAATTGTCTGGCACCAGGACACTCGGCCTGGAAATGTCGCGTACCTGTGTTCTGCCGTCGATGTAACCGCCGGCACCACTCACTGTTACACCAGCAGAGAAATATCAACAAGCAGTCAGACAATTCACAAACTCCAGACAGTCATATCGAAGGAAAGGAACAAAATAAAGAAGATACAAAAGAAAACGTCGCAATAGCATCACACTTCACGACGAAGAAGTCCACAGCTTTGCTGGCAACAGCTCTAGTATATGTTAGAGATGACAATGGACACATAACAGTATTGCGCGCATTAATTGACCAGGGGTCACATGAAAGTTTTATCAGTGAGAGATCAGCACAAAGATTAAAGATAAAACGCAAATTAAGCAGAGGAGTCATCACCACAGTTGGAGGGAAACAGACACAAATAAATCAGATCGTAGAATTTGATATATTATCTCGTTGTGAAGATGATTTCGAGATTTCCTTGAAGGCATACGTCATACCTAAGAACATAACCTCCGATTTGCCACCAAGAAATTTCCCCCACAAAATCGCTGACTGGCCGCATTTACAAGGCCTCGCTCTGGCAGATCCAAGTTACAATCAACCAGGGCGAGTGGACCTTTTATTAGGTGTTCAAATTTATGACATCATTCTGAAGGGCGGTCTGGTCAAAGGTCCATTAGGCTCACCCAGTGCACAAGATACACGCCTAGGATGGATTCTTTTTGGAAAGGTGGAAGAAACCACTTCTTCGGAAGATATCACCGTCATGCATCAACATATTGAGATTGAAAATATGCTGAAATCTTTTTGGGAAGTAGAAGATGATAATAGGAGGATACTAACAGAAGAAGAAGAATCCTGTGAGAAAATATACAAAGAAACATACCAGCGGAACGTAGAAGGAAGATTCGTTGTAAAATTACCTCTCAAATCAGAAAAACCTAAATCATGTGAAGGTAAAACTAGAGATATAGCATTGAGAAGATCGATGCAACTTGAAAAGCGCTTTGAGAATGATACACAATTGAGGACGGAGTACTTAAAAGTAATGAAGGAGTATATTGATCTGAAACACATGGAAATAGTTCCAATAAACGAGATAGATAATTCAGCAGTATACTTACCACACCATCCAGTCTTGAAAGAAATAAGTGAAACAACGAAGGTTAGAGTTGTCTTTGATGCTTCATCTAAAGGTTGCAATAATATATCTCTAAATGATGAACTACTGATAGGCCCTCAACTACAGGACGATATGAGATATATAGTCATGAGGTGGATAATGAAACCTATCTGTTTTGTATCCGACATTGAAAAAATGTACAGACAGGTGTTGGTAACACAACAAGACGCAGACTATCAGCGTATTCTTTGGCGTCAGCATGCAATGGAAACAATCAAAGACTATCGTCTACTACGAGTCACATTCGGCACTGCTTCTGCCCCTTACCTTGCTGTGAAAACGCTGCAACAACTAGCAGACGATGAAGGTAACGATTATCCCATAGCTGCTGAAACTATCAAGCATGATTTTTTTTATGGATGATCTAATGTCTGGACAGGATACAGTAGAACAGGCTATAGGGGTAGCTAAAGAGATTAGCTATATCCTGCAACGAGGAGGTTTCAAGCTGCAATAATGGGCTTCGAACAGTAGCAAATTTCTGAAGCAATTTGAAGTTGAACAACGTAGTAAGCAAGTTAAAATAGACATGAAGGTACATGGTACAGTCAGAACATTAGGTTTGTCCTGGAATATGGGTGAAGACACAATACACTACCATCTTGATTACGCCCTTATGACAGGCGTAGTGACCAAAAGGAAAATATTGGCTAACGTTCACCGCCTTTTCGATCCATTGGGATGGCTGGCTCCAGCGATAGTACCTGCAAAAATATTAATCCAGAGTTTGTGGCTGAAGCAATCCGCCTGGGATGACGAAGTAGACCCTGAAACAGAAAAGGAATGGATTAGTATAAGAGAAAGCTTATCACATTTGAAAGTTGTTGAACTGCAGCGATGGTTACAATGTACAAGTGAAAGCATGAAGACGGCTTCTGTACATGGTTACTGTGATGCATCGGAAAAAGCATATGGAGCTGTAGCTTACCTGAGGGTGCTGGGAGAAGACAATCAATACAAAACGAGTATGATTGCGGCTAAATCCAAAGTTGCGCCTGTAAAACCAATGTCACTACCGCGGCTGGAGCTATGCGGAGCAGTACTGCTTTCAAAATTATTAAAGCAAATAAGCGAAGCTATGCATATTCCGTATAATCAAATATTTTCATGGACAGACTCGACTATAGTTTTGTCATGGTTAAAAGGAAATCCTTCAAGATGGCAAACCTTTGTGAGAAACAGAGTCGTAACGATAATTGATAACATCGGTAGCAAATGGTTTCACGTACGATCACAAGAAAATCCAGCAGATGTCGTATCCAGGGGCATGCTGCTATCAGAGTTGAAGAATTGTCGATTATGGTGGGAAGGACCGGACTGGCTGAAACAAAAGGAAATAATATTTACCAGCATAAGCACATCCACGGACCTAGAAATGAGAAAGGTTATAAATGTAAACATGGTTCAGGAACAACAATGTGGCAAAGAGGAAACTTTATTATCCCGCTTTGAGGTTTGTGACACCCTCACGACAATGACATATTGCAGACAATTCTTGAACCTGAAAAAGGAAAAAAATACAGATTAATTTAAACACTGAAGAATTAGAAAGATCGTTACATAAATGTATACAATTAACACAAAGGAAATGTTTTGAAGAAGAAAGTAAAGACCTGAAAGAGAAAGGTATAGTGAAGAATAGGAGTACATTGAAGTCACTCAATCCATATTTAGATCGAAATGATATCCTCAGGGTGGGCGGTAGAATTCGACATGCTAATCTAGACAAGGATAGAATGCACCCCATCATCCTAGATAATAAGTCATATTTAACAAAACTGATAGTGGCCGATGCTCATATGGCAACTTTGCATGGAAGTGTGCAATTAATGTTAAATTACATTCGATCTAGATACTGGATTGTGAAAGGAAAGAGTTTAATCAAGGCGACAGTGCATAAATGTTTAATTTGTGCAAAACAGCGGGCTGCAATCAGAACTCAGTTTATGGGGGACTTACCTAAAGAACGCGTGACACCAGCCCGAGCATTCCTGAACTGTGGTGTTGATTTTGCTGGCCCGTACCAAGTCCTAATGTCTAGAGGAAGAGGCGTTAGAACGAACAAAGGCTATATTGCATTGTTTATATGTATGGCAACTAAGGCTATACACTTAGAACTTGTTGGCGACATGACCTCTGAAGCGTTTATCGGAGCGTTCAGAAGATTTGTGTCACGGAGAGGAAGATGCAATCACATGTGGAGTGACCAAGGCCGAAACTTTGTCGGAGCCAACAAAGAACTGGTTGAAACCTGGAACACAGCAAAGTTAGATTTCGAAGGTGATATAGCAACTACTTTAACCAAAGATGGGACGCAGTGGCATTTTATTCCGGGATACAGTCCAAACTTGGGTGGATTATGGGAAGCTGGCATAAAATCCACGAAGTATCACCTTAAGCGTGTCTTAAACAGTCACATGACGTTTGAAGAAATGTCTACGCTTTTGTGCCAGGTCGAAGCTTGCCTGAACTCGCGACCGCTGTGCCCCATCGATGAGTCAGACAAAGATAATATGGAAGTACTCACTCCAGGACACTTCCTGATCGGGGAAGCACCGATCACCGTACCTTCACCAAACATGAAAGACATACCTGTCAGCAGACTATCTCGATGGCAGCACACTCAAAAGCTTTTGAGAGTCTTTTGGCAGCAATGGCAGCAGGAATATTTAGCTAGACTACAGCAACGCCCCAAGTGGTTAAAGACAGTTCCCGACTTAGAGATTGGTCATATAGTGCTCATAAAGACGGACTGCACTGCTCCAGGGAAATGGCCATTAGGACGTATCGTGGATAAACACCCTGGCCAAGATGGGGTTACCAGAGTGTATAGTGTGAAAACCGGTAACCACATAGTTAAGCGATCAATTGGTAAATTATGTCTTCTGCCTGTAGACATCAAGGTTTAATTTTAATATGCATACCGTACCGTAGATATGTTTTATTATTGTATGTACTGAAGTAACATTGATTAACTAAACATCCAATTTCATTAGTTAACAGTTGGTTATAGTTATGACTACCTACCTACCATTTTGTTTCTATAATTTGATTGTTATTGGCAATGTGTAAATTAATTATGTAAAGTTACAATTTTATTTGTTTTAAAAGAACTTAAGCTCTTTTGGTGGGCGGTATGTTAGGAAAGATACCTGTATATACATATACGTATATAATAGTTTAACTAGCACCTTGTTATGTTAGTCAAGTCAGTGGAAAATAAATCATTGAAGCAAACTCACGTCTTATTCACTACCGTTTCGGTGCCAACCTAAATTGTACCTTATTACGCTAAACACTATAGAATAAAAGATGTTCATCGAAATTAAGTGAGGTCAAGGACAATTTTGTTTACAACCAGCTTTTCGCCCGCGTGGTATCCGAGTACATCGCGCTTTTTAAATTTTCATCGGGAATATCTTATTGTCTGTGCCAAATTTCATCAAAATCGGTTAAGAGGTTCAAGCGGGAAAGCGTAACAGACAGACAGAGTTACTTTCGCATTTATAATATTAGTATGGATTTAATAACTACTATTAATTTATTTGGATAAGGATTAATATTTGTTTTTTTTTTTAATATATTATTCGATCCTATTGGTCGCAGCGTGATGTTATATAGTCTAAAGCCTTCCTGGATTAATGGGCTATGCAACACAAAAATAATTTTTCAAATCGGACCAGTAGTTACTGATATTAGCGCGTATAAGCAAACAAACGAATTCTTCATCTTTATACAATACTAGCTTTCCGCCCGCGGCTTCGCCCGCGTGGAGTTCGGTTTTAGCGCGCTTTTTAGATTTCCCTCGGGAACATCATTTTTTTCCGGGATAAAAGGTAGCCTATGTTCTTTCTCAGGGTCTAAAGATTGTCTGTACCAAATTTCATCAAAATCGATTGAGAGCTTTGAGCGGGAAAGCGTAACAGACAGACAGACAGACAGACAGAGTTACTTTCGCATTTTTGATTACTAGGTATAGATCATTTTTTTTTTGTCGGTATTTATAACATTGGTCATTGAGTAACAATAATGACTTGGCTTAAAGGTCTAGTCGACCGAGCCAGAAACTGAAACCAGAAATAATAATAAAAATACATTTATACTCTACTAGCTTTCCGCCCGCGGCTTCGCCCGCGTGGAGTTCGGTTATATCGCGCTTTTTAGATTTCCTTTGGGAACATCAAATTGTCCGGGATAAAAGGTACCATATGTTCTTTCTCAGGGTCTAAAGATTGCCTGTACCAAATTTCATCAAAATCGGTTGAGAGGTTTAAGCGGGAAAGCGTAACAGACAGACAGACAGACAGATAGACAGACAGACAGAGTTACTTTCGCATTTATAATATTAGTATGGATGAAGCGGGAGGTTTGGCGGGAATGTCAAGATGAGTGTCACGCTCATTGTTACGGACGACGAATGACTTTATGTGCAGTGTTGATGTGTACAAGTGCTTACTTAAGCGTGTGCCTAGCGCTATTATTAAAAGCAAAAGTGTTAGATATAAGTCAACTTAGAATTTAATAAGTTTTGTTATACTTTGCTAATGTTCGTTGCCTCGTTATAGCATCGCTTTGTCATATGTATAGCTCGCACTAAGTTCAGTTTATCTTGCTCTGTTAATTATTGTGTAAATAGTAAAGTAATTGTAAAGTAACTTGTGTATTCCGTTTGTGTATAGTTTAATGTTAGGACTTCGTGTTGTTGTGATGTAAATAGTTAGGTTAGGATAGGTCGGTCGTGGACGGCGCCCGACTGCTATGGCGGACGGACGCGTTGTGCCGCGCTCTCGAATGGATTTTAAATATAATTGTTTTGGTTTCTCGCGGGCTTTCGGCTGAGTTTCGGCTGGTCTGGTGCTCCAGTTGGTGTAGTTTGGTGCGCGAGAGCTTTGTGAGATTGACACGATTTGACATGATTGTGAGAGGGACACAAAATAGTGATAGGTTTTGTTTTTGTGTTGTTTGTGATAGTGTGGTGCACAGTGTTGGATGTTATACACTGTAATCCGGTGGGATAAACCAACCGCCAGCCCGGCGGTGGCAAGTATTTAAGTGCTTTTTTGTTTTATTTTGTTTATTTCCTTATTTTTATAGTTAGTGGGTAGATTTTTTCCGTTACTCCAGTCCTAATTGTAACTTCATATTCAAGCTCGTTTTTATTTAAGAGTTCAAATTTGATGGGACGAGACATATTTAAGTGTAAGTTAGAAAAAGATAGTTAAGTATGTAAAAGTATACCTTGTTTTCCTGTTAGGGAAAAAAAGAAAATTAAGTTAGGTGTAGTAAGTATATATGAGTGAATGAGTTATGTGTGTGTTAAGAGAAAATGAAAGGGATAGATTAGCCAAAATATTTAACCAAAGAGGTGAGAATGTACGACACTAGACGAAGTGTTTCTTTTGAATTTAGGAAGTTAAGGGGGTGCAGGAAATTTTAGTTGGGCGCCAAACTGTCATGTTAGACAGTAAAAGAGGAGGGAAGAGGGACGAAAACAAAGAATTTATTAAATAAAGCAAATAAAAAGTAAAGATAAATATAAAAATGATGATAAATGAAGGTGAAGTACAACCCAAAGGCCCTTCTCAGGGCCATCACGACGGGTGTTCGGCGTCGGAGGACAGTCACGCACCTTCTGCGGTGGGCTTCTGCGGGGAGGACGAATGCTCCGACTCGGACATGGGGTCCGTAGCTGGGGACTCGTCGTCTGTCTGTGGAGTGGCTGCGGACCGCAGCCTTAAGAGGGCCTACCTGAAGCTCGGGTCCGATGGTTCCTCGGGCTCGACCAAGGGTAAGCCCAAACAGAAGAGGCCGAGGGCGAAGACTGCTTCGCCTTCGACTTCTTCTCAGGCCAGCACCCATGACGTGGGTCTGGCAGACGCCCAGCGCCAGCTCGGCTTGGCTAGAAGGGCCGAAGTCGAGCTGGAACTGGAGGAGTTGGTTGCTGCGAAAGAGAGGCAGGCGCGCGCAGCCAAGTCGAGGGCCGGATATGGTTCGGCCCTCCCCAGTTTCGAGGGATTGTCCATGGCGGAGCTGGCCCGACTGGCAGAGGAGGACAAGGAGGAGATCGCCGAGGTCGCCTCCAAGTCCTCAAACCTGAAGGGCACATTCCAAAAGGACCTCAAATGCCGAGCTACTAGCTTGCTCGGCATTGTGAAGGAGCTGACGCAGCGTACGGCGTCAGAGGAGACGCGGCAGCTGCAGGCGAGGGTGGACCACCTGCAAGCGGAAGTCAGCCAGCTTCACAAGAAGCTGGCTGAGGCTACGGCCCCGCCCTCTAAGGCCCCGTCGGCAGCGGTTCCCTCCCCCTCCTCCTCCAACCTTGAGGAAGTAATCCGTAAGGTGGTCATGGAGGAGAGGGCGTTCACCCGGGCCTGCTTTGCAGGCATCGAGGACCGCCTGCTGCCGGAAAAGCGTCTTCGTCCGCCACTAGCGGCGGATAAGGCGCCGACAGCGGCTCCCCAGGCCCCGAAGCCCTCAAAGGGAAAAGGGAAGGGGAAAAAGTCGCAGGGGGCTCTGCCTCCCCCCAGTGCGAGTGCGGGCGCCGAACCGGGGCCGGTTTTCATCGCGGCACCCGCCCCCCAGGTTCAGGAGGGAGACGCCCTCCTCCCCTCCGCCACCCCGTCCAACCAGCCGTGGTCAGGGGTGGTGAAAAGGGGCAAGAAGAAGGCGACCCAGGCCCCGACTGCCTCGGCGGCTGCCCCGGCGGCAGCCCCGACGGCTGCCTCGGCAGCAGCCCCGGCGGCTGCCTCGGCAGCCAAAAGGGCACCGAAGCTGGTGCCTCCCAAAACTGCGGCGGTGACGGTGACGATTGTCCCCGAGGCCGCCGGGAGGGGCGTCACCTACGAGTCCGTCCTGAGACGGGCTCGTGCCGTCGTTGATCCCGCCGAGTTGGGGCTCGGTACCTGCCGTCGGACCCAAACCGGAGCTCGACTCTTCGAGTTTCCAGGGGAGGACGGTGGCAGGAATGCTGACTTGTTCGCCGGCAAGTTGAGGGAGGTACTTGCCGACGTGGCGAAGGTCGCCAGGCCGACCAAAACCACAGCCATTGAAGTGACCGGTCTAGATGACTCGGTCGCCAAGGAGGAGGTGGTGGAGGCAGTCGCGAAGGCCGGTGGCTGCGAACCCGCAGCGGTACAGGCGTGGGACATTAGACCCGGCCGCGGTGGACTGGGCTCTATCCGGCTGCGGTGCCCAGTCGCCGCAGTGTTGGCCGTCCAGGCAAAATGCCAGGGACGGCTACTAGTGGGCTTCGGCCGGGCCGTGATCCGGGTTCTTGAGGCAGCGCCGATGCGCTGCTTCAAGTGCTTGGGAATCGGCCACACCCGAGCCATGTGTCCGTCCACAGTAGATAGGGCGGACACGTGCTTCCGCTGCGGGCAACAGGGGCATAAGGCAGGCTCGTGCGAGGCCGCCAAGCCGCACTGCGCGGCGTGCGCCGACAGTGGTCGCCCAGCGGACCACGTGATGGGGGGGAGCTTATGCCGACCCCCCTCTAAGAAGGGCAAGCCGCAGGCGGCTATAAGCCGTCCTGCCGCTGCTGCCACCACCCCCACTGATATCCCATCAGCGGCGGCGGTCGAGGGTGATGCGATGGTCGAATAATGGGTACCGACCATCGCATCCTGCAGGCAAACACCAACCACTGCCGGGCTGCCCAGGACTTACTGGTGCAGTCAATGGCCGAGTGGTTGGTGGATGTGGCAGTGGTGGCCGAGCCGTACTTCACTCACAGCAATTGGCTGGGAGACAGTGACGGCTCGGTGGCAATCGTGGCGCGGTCTTCCTCGGACTCCCCTCCCCTCTCGCTCTTAGAGAGGGGACCGGGATACGTGGCCGCCGCGTGGGGAGGGTTGGCCCTTGTGGGGTCTACTTCTCCCCAAACCGCCCTCTCCAGGACTTCGAGGATTTCCTCGGGGTCCTGACGGCGGTCATCGGGAGGACGGCGCCACGTCAGGTCTCCGTGCTGGGAGACTTGAATGCCAAATCGGTGGTCTGGGGAAACCCGGCCACCGACGCTCGCGGACGGGCGGTCGAATTGTGGGCGGCCGCGTCTGGTCTCTCCCTCTTGAATAGGGGGAGCGTCCGGACGTGCGTGCGGCGGCAGGGCGGGTCCATAGTGGACCTCACCTTCGCCACGCCCGCACTGGCCGCCCGCATTCAGAACTGGAGGGTGGAACTGGAGGAGACGATCTCGGATCACCGCTACGTGCGATTCGAGATCTCCCCCCAGAATCCACAGGGGCGCCGCAGCACCCCCTCATCGTCGGGCCGATCCCCGTTTCCAAGGTGGGCTCTGACCCACCTGGATCGGGAGGCGGCAAGGGAAGCCGCGTTCGTCCAGGACTGGCTTTGGCCAGGTCCCGGCGTGGACGTCCTGGACGTGGACGCGGCGGCGGCCCGATTGAGGGGGTCATTGACCGAGGTGTGCAACGCCAGCATGCCTCGGTCGAGACGTCCGCCTCCCCGACGCACCGTGTACAGGCGGTCGGAGGAGTTGGCGGAGCTGCGGGCCACTTGCGTGGCGGCACGGCGGGCCTTTACCCGATCGCGTCGGGGAGGTTCCCGAAATCTTGGCGGGAAGGTCAATTATGCCTCCTTCGGAAGGTGGGACGGCCGGCGGACTCCCCCTCGGCATACCGGCCCATCGTCTTGCTTGACGAGGCCGGTAAGATGTTCGAGGGGATCATCGCCGGCCGTCTCAAGCGGCATCTGCGGAGCGTGGGACCGGACCTGTCGGACGCCCAGTTCGGATTTCGAGCTGGTCGTTCGACAGTGGACGCCCTGGCCCGTCTAAAGGGCCAGGTGACAGAGGCGGTGCGAGTGGGGGATGGTGTGTTGGCTGTGTCATTCGACATTGCCAACGCCTTCAATTCCATCCCCCACTCCACCATCCTGGAAGCGCTCCGGTACCACGGAGTGCCCCTGTATTTACGGGGCCTCCTAGCCAGCTACTTGGAGGACCGTGCTGTCCTCCTCGTAGACGGGGCTGGCCAGCTCCGGCGATACGCTGTTGGAGCCGGCGTTCCACAGGGGTCTGTTTTAGGGCCTCTTCTGTGGAACGTCGGTTATGACTGGCTCCTGCGGGGAACCCTCCTTCGAGGCACGGGTGTCATCTGCTATGCGGATGACACTCTCCTCACTTCCCGCGGGAGCACCTTCAGGGAGGCGGCCAGTTTAGCGTCGGCGGGCGGATCCTTGGTGGCGGGAAGGATCCGCCGCCTGGGCTTGAGGGTGGCGCTGCACAAAACGGAGGCCGTGTTCTTTCACGGCCCCCGGCATCGCCCCCCACCTGACGCCCACATTTTTGTGGAGGGCGTCAGGATCAGGGTCAAGGCCCAGATGAAGTATCTGGGCCTCACGTTGGACAGCAGGTGGCGCTTCGGCCCGCATTTCAGCGGGCTGTCGACGCGCCTGCTGAAGGCTGCGGGAGCCCTCTCGTGGCTGATGCCAAACCTGGGGGGCCCAGCATGCGGTGCCGGCGTCTATACGCCGGCATACTGCGGAGTATGGCCCTTTATGGGGCCCCTATTTGGGCGGACTCCATCAATAGGAGGGAGAACCTCACCGCCCTTCGGACGCCCCAAAGGGCCATCGCCCAGCGGGCATCGCGGGCTTACCGCACGGTGGGCTTCGCAGCGGCGTGCGCTCTGGCGGGCACCCCGCCTTGGGAGCTCGAGGCGTGGGTGCTCGCCAGAGTGTACGAGTGGACGGCGGGGCGCAGGGCGCTGGGCGAGCGTCCGGCCCCAGAAGTGAGAGAAGCCGTCCGCCGGGAGGCGAGGGACGCCATCGTCCAGCATTGGACGCGGGACCTCGCCTCCGCGGTGTTCGGCCGCCGTACCCTCGACGCCGTCGGGGCGGTCCTGAAGGACTGGCTCGACAGGCGTCACGGATTCCTGTCCTTCCGTCTGGTGCAGGTGCTCTCCGGTCACGGCTGCTTCGGCAGGTACCTGCACCTGATAGGACGAGAGGAGACACCGTCGTGCCATGGTTGTGGCGCGGCGGAGGACACGGCGGAACACACCCTCGCGGTGTGCCCGTCGTGGGCCGTGCCGCGCCGCGATCTTGTCGCGGCGGTTGGAGGGGACCTCTCGCTGCCGCCATCGTCAGAGCGATGGTGGGGAGCGAGGAGGCTTGGGTGGCGATGGCCTCCTTCTGCGAGGTCGTGATGTCGCAGGAGGCCGCGGAGCGCGAGCGGGAGGAGGATCCCCTCGCTCCGGCGCTCCGCAGGCGGCGTAGGGGGAGGAGAAGGCGGGATTTCGCCCGCTTTCTCCCTCCCTGAGGTGAGCGGCGGGCGTGAGGCCGACGCCCGCCTTACATCGCTCATCACGCGGGAGCCACGGCCCCTCCCCAGGAGGGACAATTGAGGGCCCGCCTTACTAGGCGGGTTTCGCGGGCGGGGGAGAGGTAGCTCAGGCTGCGCTAGTTTCCCACTCCCCCGCCACCATGGCGATGCCGGAGTGTCGCTGTGGGTTTAGTGGGTATTCCCGGCTTCGGCTGGGCGAGTCCCACACACGCCCATCGGGGTACGGTGCGTAAAGGCATTCCCACAGCGTCAAAAAAAAAAAAAAAAAAAAAAAAAAAGGATAGGTCGGTCGTAAATAAATTACTGTAAAAAGGGTCAGTGATTTTATTAAACCTAGTGAAAGATAGGTCCTGTAGGTTGGCTAGGGACGCTAGGTTAGGCCGCAAGCTATCCCCCGCGTCATCAACAACACCGCCGGCGCAGAAGGCCTACAAAAGTCCACCCCACTGTTGGCTCCTCACCAACAATTCCTGGCCTCTAGAGCCGGACCCCAAGAGCTCCTGGTTCTTCGAGGTCAGGTCGCCAATACTCATTTTTCATTGGACTTTTAAAATTATTTATAGTGTCGTTTACTAAATAAAAACGCGTGATTTATGTAGTAAGAAGTGCATTCAGTGAATAATTCAAAAAGAACAGTGAAATATTGTAGCATAGTGGCCGCATCACGTCTTTACGCTAAACCGCTCCTTTTCGTCCAAACGCGGGAAACGAAATGAGTTAGGTTAGGTTAAGTTAAGCTCCGTGTGCAGTTTCTGGCCTGCCATCGGACGCGTCCCCAGGTGGCGGATAGGGGAACGGCCCCCAGATATGGGGGTTACCGGTTTACCGGCGCGGACCAAAACCAGATGCGGGAACCGCTTCGGCGGTCACACGTGCGGCGGGTCGGCCACCACTCGAGGTGGCTGACGTGACCCGAACTCCGGGTCACCGTCGGGCAACCCGGTCTCCTCATCATATTAAGAGGAGCTGGGGGCCCCGTTTGCCTCCGGGCAAACGAGTGGGGCTAAGAGGAAGGACACCTCGCTAAAAAACCCTTGGCTGCTGCGTCTTCTCGCACAAAAGACGTACCCAGCCCGGCCCCTCCCTGTGGAGTGGAGGGACCACTGTGGGCCCGCCCTAGGCGGGAATCGCCGGCGGGGGATTGGTAGTTAGGCTGTGCCATTTTCCCATGACCCCGCCACTCAGGCGATGTCGTTGTGCCGCTGTGGGTTTAGTGGGTATTCCCGGCTTCGGTTGGGCGAGTCCCACACACGCCCTTCGGGGTATGGTGCGTAAATGCACTACCAAAAAAAAAAAAAAAAAAAAAAAAAAAAAAAAAAAAAGAAGGATAAGTTAGGATCCCAGCGGGCAGCGCGGGCCTACCGCACAGTAGGTTTCGCATCGGCATGCGCTCTGGCGGGCGCCCCGCCTTGGGAGCTCGAGGCGTGGGTGCTCGCTAGAGTGTACGAGTGGACGGCGGGGCGCAGGGCGCTGGGCGAGCGTCCGGCCCCAGAATTGAGGGAGGCCGTCCGGCGGGAGGCGAGGGTCGCTCTTGTCCAGCAGTGGACGCAGGACCTCGCCTCCGCCGTCCTCGGCCGCCGTACCCTCGACGCCATCGGGCCGGTCCTAGTGGACTGGCTCGACAGGCGTCACGGGTTCCTCTCCTTCCGTCTGGTGCAGGTACTCTCCGGCCACGGCTGCTTCGGCAGGTACCTGCACCGGATAGGACGAGAGGAAACACCGTCGTGCCACGGTTGTGGCGCGGCGGAGGACACGGCGGAACACACCCTCGCGGTGTGCCCGTCGTGGGCCGTGCCGCGCCGCGGTCTTGTCACGACGGTTGGTGGGGACCTCTCGCTGCCCGCCATCGTCAGAGCGATGGTGGGGAGCGAGGAGGCTTGGGTGGCGATGGCTTCCTTCTGCGAGGTCGTGATGTCGCAGAAGGAGGCAGCGGAGCGCGAGCGGGAAGAGGATCCCCTCGCTTCGGCGCTCCGCAGGCGGCGTAGGGAGAGGAGAAGGCGGGATTTCGCCCGCTTTCTCCCTCCCTGAGGTGAGCGGCGGGCGTGAGGCCGACGCCCGCCGTACATCGCTCACCACGTGGGAGCCACGGCCCCTCCCTAGGAGGGGCAATTGAGGGCCCGCCTTTTTAGGCGGGTTTCGCCGGCGGGGGAGAGGTAGCTCAGGCTACGCTAGTTTCCCACTCCCCCGCCACTATGGCGATGCCGGAGTGCCGCTGTGGGTTTAGTGGGTATTCCCAGCTACGGCCGGGCGAGTCCCACACACGCCCTTCGGGGTAAGGTGCGTAAATGCATTCCCACAGCGTCAACAAAAAAAAAAAAAAAAAGATAAGTTAGGATAGGGCCGCAGCAAGCGACGGCAGTCGGGGTAATAAGAGGATACCGCACGATCTCCTACGAGGCGGCCTGCCTCCTAGCCGGATCGGCGCCCTGGGATCTCGAGGCCCGAGCCCTCGCGTCGCTTTACAAGTGGCGCGGGGAGGCCCGAGAGCGGGGCGAAAGATCGTTTCTGCCGAGATTGATGGAGGCCAAGCGGTCCGAGCTCCAACAAGTCCTGGTGGCGGAGTGGCGAGAGAGACTTGCGCAACCCAGCACAGGGCAGACCCTGCATGGAGGAGTCGATCGACCGGAAACGGCATGGGGCGCTCACCTTCCGTGCGACGCAGGTGCTGACCGGACACGGGTGTTTCGGCAGTTACCTGTGTCGTATCGGTCGGGAGCCGACACCGGCGTGCCATCACTGCGGTGGCGGGGCAGAGGACACGGCGCGGCACACCCTAGAGGAGTGTCCAGCGTGGGACGAGCAGCGCCGTGCGCTCACCGCAGCGATCGGCGGAAACGACCTCTCGCTGCCGGCCGTGGTCAGAGCCATGATCGACAGCGAGGAGTCATGGAACGCGGTCGTCTCCTTCTGCGAGGAGATAATCTCCGCGAAGGAGACGGCCGAACGGGAGAGGGAGGCCCTGAGCACTCTCCCGTCCCGCCGCCGACGGTGCGCTGGCCGGAGGAGGAGGGAAGCCGAGGTCGATCCGCTTTCTCCATAACGAGAGACCGACGGGCCGAGGACCGGGGGAGTCCGACGCCCGTCGCTAGGGCCGGAGTAGGCGTGTAGTGGCTGTTCCTACACGCCTACCTGATGGAAGGAGAGGAGGAAGAGGGACCCGCCGATCTCGCGCGCGGCGGGTCAAGGCCTGCCGGGGATGCGCGGTGAATGCAAACTAGGCCCCGTACCCCCGGCAATAGGCAAGAAGAGGAACGCTCCAGTGGGTTTAGCCGGTGAGAGCCCGGCACACCCTCCGTCGACCCTCAGACGGAGGACGGTCTGGAAGAGATTCCCACTGGGTGAACAAAAAAAAAAAAAGGATAAGTTAGGATAGATATTTAATGAAGAAAAAAAATTACTGAAGACTTGGCTGTATGGCGTACTATGCCTTTGCCTTTTCCATTCGCCCGAACGGAAAGAAATGAACCAAAAAAAAAAAAATGCTTTGACTTGGAGGTTTGGCGGGAATGTCAAGATGAGTGTCACGCTCATTTTTCATTGGACTTTTAAAATTATTTAAAGTGTCGTTTACTAAATAAAAACGCGTGATTTATGTAGTAAAAAGTGCATTCAGTGAATAATTCAAAAAGAACAGTGAAATATTGTAGCTAGTGGCCGCATCATGTCTTTACGCTAAACCGCTCCTTATCGTCCAAACGCGGGAAACGAAAGGAGTTAGATTAGTTAGGATAAGTTAGGATTAATTAGGATAAGTTAGGATAGAAGTTTACTCAAGAATATATATACTGAAGACTAGGCTGTATGGCGTACTATGCCTTTGCCTTTTCCGTTCAGAACAACGGAAAGAATTGAACCAAAAAAAAAAAAACTCTATGAAGCTGTCAATGTCACTGTCATTGTCACGTTGTAAATTAAATGCGGGATTGCACGTGCACTTGTTGTGTTTGATAAAATGCGTTGTTCTTTTTCTTAACACAAGTTAATAAATGCTGCTTCTTTTTGTATCGTAATAAACAATAGCCGTACTATAGTTATACCTCTGTGCTTAAAAATAAGAAAAAACCCTTAGAGTCATGGGAAAGAAAAGAAAACTTGGAGCGAAAGATGATGAATTTGAGTTTGACCCGATACCAAGACATTTAGTTACTTCGCATATAAAAAAACAAGAAAAACGCCTCGTGGTCATTTTGGAAAACGCACAGCTGGAAACAGTAAAGGTAATCTAGATAGCCCATCTTCAAATCAAAAAAGTGGTTATAAATTTGGGTCTTCTTCTATCTATATAGTTTTCTATCTGTTTTGATTTCAGACTGGCAATAGCTTTGAATTGTTAAACTGTGATGATCACGCAAATATTTTACGGAAAAATGACAGAGATCCTGGCTCATGTAGACCTGACATCACTCATCAATCACTGCTGATGTTGATGGACTCTCCCCTGAACAGGGCTGGTTTATTGCAAGTCTACATTCACACAGAGAAAAATGTTCTTATAGAAATAAACCCACAAACCAGAATACCACGGACTTTTAAAAGATTTGCTGGTTTAATGGGTAAGTTCCAAGTAAAAATAACAACTAAATACTGTGCTACAGTACATTCTCAATATTTTTTTACAAACATAATAGTTTGTGGATACTCTGGACTTTAGGCCATAAATACTCAAGTGACTGTTGACACATTTTTTTTCTTTTTCCAGTTCAGCTTCTCCATAAGTTTGCAATCAGAGCTTCAGATGGACCAATGAAACTGTTGAAAGTAATAAAAAACCCGGTTACATCCCATTTACCTGTTGGCGTGAGGAAAGTGACCATGTCTTTTAGTTCAACAGTTGTGAAAAACTGTAGAGAGTTGGTCCCAAAAGATGAGCCAATAGTCATTATTATTGGTGCGATGGCTCATGGTAAAGTAGAAGTAGACTACTCGGAAGATGTTATTTCAATTAGTAACTACCCATTGTCAGCTGCCTTGACTTGTGCTAAATTATGTACTGCCTTTGAAGAAGTTTGGGAAGTTGCATAAATATAATGAATTTATTATTTGTTTTTAATTACCCATTGTCAGTTGCCTTGACTTGTGCTAAATTATGTACTGCCTTTGAAGAAGTTTGGGAAGTTGCATAAATATAATGAATTTATTATTTGTTTTTAATTACCCATTGTCAGCTGCCTTGACTTGTGCTAAATTATGTACTGCCTTTGAAGAAGTTTGGGAAGTTGCATAAATATAATGAATTTATTATTTGTTTTTAATTTTTCATGTCTGTTTTGGTTAATAATTGAATAGTTTTAGATTTGTATAGATTACATACTGGTAAAATGGTGAATAGGTATGCAGTGATGAATCAAAACGAAACTTTTAAATGGATTTTAATAAATAAAAAATAAATATATAAGGACAAATCACACAGATTGGGCTAGCCCCAAAGTAAGTTCGAGACTTGTGTTATGGGATGATAACTGAACAATACTATATTTATAATAGATACTTATATAGATAAACATCCAAGACTCAGGCCAATCAGGAAAAGGTTGTTATCCATCATGACCTGGCCGGGGATCGAACCCGGGGCCTCCACGTCACAGTCAGGCGTGTGGACCGCTGCGAGTCAACGTGCGCGTCGTTTTGAATACCAATCGCTTGTATATAAATTCGAGATTATTGTGCCCCCAGTGCCGCTACTAAATTAGAAGTAATAATATGTAGTATAAATAATGTTACAACTTTAACAAGACTGTTTGTTTTTATGGAAAGTTGCGCTGTTAGAAGCCATATTTTTAACTCTATCACACATAATAACTTCTTGTTTGTTTTATATTGAATAGAAACGAAAATGCCAGAAAATGTTGTAACATTGAAATATATTATGTGTGTTGCCAAAAATGGCTTGTTGTTTACTGTTACTTTTTAATTTAATATTAATTGTCCTTGTTACCAGCAAACTATTATTTTAAAGTACAAATTAATTTTACAGTTGTGTCTCAATTCACCCCTGCATATTCCAAGTCATCCCATTTTACCGGTAATTATAAATAAATATAGTTCAAACGGCATAGCCTCAAGTGCTACTACTATTATGGGACATAACTCACTACTTCTGTGCTATACATGATCCACTGATTTTAAAGGGGACAGTCAAGTATTGCGTTCAAAATGCCATTGTTGCTACCGTATATGGGTCAGCAAGGAAGCTGCTTTTTTGAAACTTCTCAGATGTGCTTTACTATGCTGTAGACCCCGCAAAATTTTGAACGCATTATTGTACCGAGTACGCGGGACTCGCTCGCTGCGTATTATATATACCCACAGGCTGCTTGAGTAGAAGGATTGGCAAGAAATTTTGAATAGCGTAACCTTCACTTCTATCGTGAATAGTGCGAACCTGCGTGTGAGCATATTATATTAGCCCTCATCGCCAGAAGCCTCTCGCTCGACATCCCCATCGTCCCTGAGGCACAGAACACAATTACTCCTATCGGAGAAGAAGGTCAACTTCATACAAAAAAAGTAGGAACGAATTTAGTTTGGAAGTGCTGCCATCTTACTTTAGCCCAAGTAAACTATGTCGGCGGCGTAATAGGGCGGGAAATTTAAACCACTTCATGATGACTATTGTATTTTAAGTTTTAACATTATAATACACATCCAGACCAGGAGTACAGCCTCGAGATATTTTCCTCCTCTCGAGACCACCCTCCCGATCTGAATGTATCAGAAACGGAAAATAGAATGAATCTAGCATAGAGAATAAAACTTTGTAATAGAAAAAAATCTAACGGGCGCCGTCCATACAAATTACATTCATACAGAATGCAATGTGCGGCCGGTCATATGAAATAACAATATATCATAAATTGTAAAACGTTATCAACGTGCTAGATTCAATTCTAGTCCCTTTATTTTATCTGGGAATAGAGATTGGAAATAAAAGTATTGTTTAGCCAATATTTTATATATTACATGATAAATTTTATAAATTTCGTATCATCATCATCGCATCTGCCATGGCAGAACTGAGGTTCACAAACACTGGTCACAACAGCCACAAAATAAATAGGTTCAGGATCATTGGTTCAGAGTCAATGTCTCACGAAAAACAACAGTAATGTTAGAGTCACTATCTCACAATGCGCTAACACTAACCACGATTCGCGGAACTTTGTAACACATAAAACGGAGGAGCAGAGCTCGACTCAACTGTTATAGCACCAGGGGGGGCACACTTAGTACTTCATCAATTTTTACAGTCGACAGCGACACCTGAACTCTTGCGAGTGAACAATTTGGCAGCCATCTTGTCCCTAGGGTCAAATAAAGGTCAATGACAATGCCATATTTTTTCATTTTAATTTGATGAAAGAAGTAAGATGGCGGATAGAGAATCAAACAATTTTATTTTATTTAGACTTGTGTTGAATTAATGTAACAAGTGCACGTGTTAATGCCAAAATTGTGGTGTCTCTTCATGACGACAGGATGCAGATGGATAAATTACCATGGTTATGTGTTATTACAAAATAATAGGTATACTTATAAGTAATCCATACAAACTTTCAACCCCAAACTGTTAATTTGTGACACTTTCGGCTAATTTGTAATATTATTTCTGTGTGTGTCAGCTGTGAAGTTTCCACTCATAAAATAAATGAATTACTGAATACTTTTTTTTATTCATCTGAAAACCCAGACCTTTAATATACATAGCTACGTACGCATAGGTACGTAGCAATAATATACATAGCTACATATGCATAGGTATGTAGCTATAGTATACATAGCTACATATGCATAGCTACCTATATCACTCACTAGTAGTTGTTCACGCACAAAATGTAAGGGGGCAGCACTTTCCATACATGCAAATTTTACCACAGAGTTGTCACTCTTTATTATATACTTACTATACTCTTTGTATAGCACCTAATTACAAGCAAATCGATGAAATATGGAATTGTGTTTACATCGGGTGACGCCATATTGTTTAAGCGAACGCCATGATCGGTCACGTGATTCAAGAGTGTTGCCATACAAATAAATTGAGATATTAATTTATATAGCAACATCGCCCAAAATTCAGCCCTTGTAGGTATTCTCAAGGCTTCCATACAAAGTTGACCCCGGCTGCCCTGAGGTCACTAGTCACAATGTGACCTAGGGATGGGCATAAAATATCGATATATCAAAATATCGATATTTTTTCAGAAAAATATCGATATTTATCGGCGATATTTTTTCCCGCGATATATCGATTTTCGATATTTATTTTAGGATATCAAAACCGATATATTTTCAAAGCTCTGCTGTATACTCATGCGTCACATCATGTATTTGACCAATCCAATTTCTTAAATTTAGAAAAAGAATAGGTATGCAGTAGGCTGTATGGGTTTAGTTTATTTGCTTCAAACACAAACAAAAATTACAGTCTATGACGATACGGGATTTTAGTGCTCTTCTTGGCCTTTTCAAAGAAGCAACTGAGGACATAAGTGGTGCGAATTATGTAACATCAAGCTTAGCCATTCCTCTTACAAATTTAGTAACCCAAGTTACAGATCATGCAACTCCATCAAGCTCTTCAGGGTTGATTGTAAAAAAAGCTTTACTCAAAAAAGTTGAAGACAAACTGGCTTCTTTAGAAAGATACGCTAGAACCGTGGATTCAAAATAGTAATTTTAACCCTTGGTTCTAGCGTATCCACTTTACCTCGCCAATTGTCGTGTCAAATCCTATATCCAAAATTAGTGTTGAGATTCATGCAGAACATCGGCGTAAAGGACAGCGTTCTCCGGATAAAAATCCTGATCAAGCAGCATCAGAGCAAGTGGGTCCTTTATCTGGTCCAGACATGAGAAATTATTAAATCTGAGCATAGCTTCGTCAGAGGTAGCAGTAGCTGTGACTCCAATGAACTGAAGCAGTATTTGGACCAACCACTTTTAGAACGAAAATCTCCAATCCAATAAAGTTCTGGGTAAATTGTCAAAATTTCACGCCGACTCTCTCGGATATCGGTCTAAAATATTAGATTTGTCAAGCTTCTTCAGTGTCATCTAAAAGGGTAGCTTCAGTGGTAAATTTAGCTGTGCATCAAACAAAGAGTGCTCCTAATGTCAATATCAGACAAATACTGGTTTGAATAATGTTTTTTTTTTACTGTTGTTTTTTTATGTCAATCAATTTGCATGCCTGATGGCAAGTTACTGCTCTAATACTGCTCTGCGCGACAGTTATTACACACCTGGTACATGAACCTGTTTTTTTAAATAATAAAACTTATGTCAAAACAGTCATAGGTGTATTTGCTTTAAAATTTCGAGTTTTTGGCAATTTTTTATAATTAATTGCAAATTGGGCAAAAAATATCGATATATCGAAATATCGATATTTTTTGGGTGATTATATCGATATATTTGAAAAATATCGATATATTTTTTCCATTTGCCCATCCCTAATGTGACCCAGATATTTTACTTTGAACCTGCTTCAGGGCTATGCCATTGAGAAATAAAGGAGGCATGGATTGGCTGTTGTTTGTCTGGTTCAAATATTAAAATTTCACTCTCTTTAGTGTAAATATGTATTATACAAAAACATAATTTAAGCTTTAAAAATGAGGTGAATATGATTCACGTTCATCAAGTAATCAATCCAGGTTTACATTTGAAATTTTCATTCAGCGCCATCTGTTGATTGTTTGTCAAACTGCTACTAGTGTAATTGTTTAGGATCGATAGATGGCTCTTGACGGTCAGAAAAATTTAAGGAGGTACCTACGCAAATAATTTTGATCTTGTTACTGAAGCAAACCCTATCGAACTGTGCTAGCTTCGCTTAGTTCTTGCTTTTATTGAATTAAACATTACCTATGTCCACTTGGAATAACACTTGTTGCCAAACGGCAATAGACTTTTATTTTGTATGTATCACTAGGCACTAAGGTCCGTATTCCAGAAGGAAACTCAAGCATTGATCTCTGCTTAAGCATTACCTAAAACTAGTTTCAAAGAATCAAAAGGCTTGAAACGAGACTTAAGTAGAGCTTGAGTTTGAGTGACGTTCTGTAATACGGACCTTAGTTTTCGATACCCGCATTGCGTAAATATAAACTCCGCTTACACCCTAACTGCTTACTCCAAACTTAGGTTTGTTCCAACCACAGATTACAGAATTCCAATTGTATCAAATGCGGCCAATAGTATCTATATGATGATCTGTCTGAATTCTTTCGAATGTTTTTCATTTAAAACGACAATAATGTATCATCAAATGATCCATAGGACAAAACCGTTATTATTCTCATAATGTTATGGTACTTACAGTCATCATCATCATCTCAGCGTTAATCCCAGTCGCATCCGAAGCTTTTTCAGCTTTGGAGTCTGGGGTCCGCTTTACCAGTCTAACTGCTGAGTTTGGCTAAAGTTTGACATTTTCCGTGAAGCGACTGCCCTCTGACCTCCACAACCCGAAGGCGATATCGAAGTATTGCAGCATTGTTGGACTTTTGAGGGCTCCAACAACCCGTAACGACAACGACTGCCATCAGATGTTCGTATGGCAACCGGGACCAACGGCTTAACGTGCTTTCCGAGGCACGACCAGACCAGTGCAAATAATTCATATTCATGCATACAAATATTTGCACTACGCGGGGATCAAACCCGCACCTCCTTGCCACAGAGTCCTTGCGCAGCGGCCGCGTTCGCTACCGCTGCGCCACGGAGGCAGTCATAATACAACCGTTTACGAACATCAAACTAATAGCATTTAGGAACCATGACATCTGCTCACATGTTGGCTGCATGCGAAAGCTATGCAACATGCAAAAAATATTTCAACAAAAACTGAAATGAATCTCCGTTAAAATTACTAGTAAACGGAATCGCACCCTCTTGAAACTAGCTAATTGGCTAATTAGTTCCAAAAGGCACGTAGGTATACAGAAGGGAGAACCAATTTTTTTTAGGGAAGACAGACTTTCTAAAGAATGAGAACGAAATGGTTGAAATAATTCGTGGTTCAAAATTAACGGAAATTTCTAATTAGTAGGTGTTTTGCCGTAGGTACCATGGTATTTATTTGCAATCAAAAACTATTTAAAGGCATTCCTGGTATCATTAATCTATTTTTTCTATCGAGATTTGATCCTTGAGTGAACCGTCGTCTATCTTCAACAATCTCGATGGAATGCGAGGGCGGGGCGGAAGGCCGCGGGAACTATGGAATGCGTTCATGAGGTTTTGTTTTCTTTTTGGGTGAAACAAAAAGTATACCACCGCCGCCTATTATAAAACATAATCATATCGTATTATTAGATAAAATAATGCTCACCACAGTGTTATAAGCAAGCTATCATGCATGCCTAAGTCATGAATGTTATATCTGTTTGTTTTTTATACACTAGTTGCTCTTATTCAAGTACCTAATGGTAGTGTATATGCAACGATTATTTCCGAGTCGTTGTGTACTATCCACATACACGTCATACCAGCATTGTGCATACCTACTTGTAAAAGGATAATGCTTGACATAAGTAATCGAGGCATGATGAAAGCGGTTGGCCGGTCGCCGCCGCGCCGCCACGTCGACTTGTGGGACTAGATTCTCGGCAACTTGCCTTATACGGTGTATGGTCTGACTTTGTGAGCCAATTAACTGCACAATGATGTAAACAACTACCTACTAGAATGAATGTGCCTAGCTACTGGACATATCGATGAACTGATATAACGCATAATTACCCAGCAAGAACACTGAACCGAATGCTATGATCATCCAAGGAACTCAGAATAGTTGGTACCTTGTGGGAACATTGGAAATATTCTTCGATGAATTGTTTTCTTATATTAGCACTAAGTTATAACTAAATTATTTTTGAAACAAGTTATCCTAATTAACTCCCGCCGCGCGGTGCTCTTAGAAAGATGCTTATGCCGTGGGCGGGAATGCAACGTTTTCTTACCGATACGTACACAAAGAGCGGTCAGGTAAACGATAATAGTTTCCTAACTACATAGCATGCCAGTTAAGTTAGACGGAAACTTATCTATATAGCGTCTCTAAGTAAGTACTTAAAAATGTAATAAGTAATAAAGTTAGTCAGTTGATAGAAGAGGTACTTAATTCATTGCAGCGTAGGACCTGGTTTTCCCATATCTTTTTATTTCTCTCAAATTTATTTCGTTATACATACCTATATCTAATTTTGTTTATAAAAACATAGTTACCTTTTGCTCTTTTGAAGTCTTTTAGCTGTAATAATAGCACTATGAGCGTACCCAGCTTCTGGCCTTTGGGGGGAAAGTCAGAAATTTTGGGGTTGAATCGTCCGCGGCTGTTTTGTCAAACACGCTACAGTGTAGTGTAATATTTTTCATCTGTTTTGTGGTAGTGTACATTACATTAGGTATTTATAGTGTAGCTGTAGTATGGACGGCAAATGATCGTGTTTAATATCGTGCTTTACAGTTACAATAGTTAAATAAATAAAAGAAAATTTGACTATGCATAGATTTTTATTTTACTGAAATTAAAGCGATTTAATTTCAATAAAATAAAAATACTCTAAAACTAATCTTCGATGATCTTATGCATAAAGATTCAAAACATTTTCCGTGAATGAATCGCTATACTTACCTACTGTTTTAAGTTTTTTTATGTGGGTACACTGAGCAAACAATGTCCATTTAACCTATCTTCAAGTATTGTTTGATCGCAGCCGCGTTTTCACGCATCTGAATGATATTTAATTGTAGCCATGGAATAAGGCAATGCCAGTATTTCTAGAGCAGTATTCACTTTTTGGATAAAATCCCTAGCTCGCAACTTTCTAAGTATAAGTAGAAGATCACCGAACACAGATTAGACTGAATTCGGTAATCTTTGTGCGCTATAGTTGCACGCGGTTTTTTGACAATTGGGTTGTATCTTAAAAAATAATTAAATGTCCATCAGATAGATTTATAAAATATATTGAACACGTATTTTTTATTTTTTCTTTCATGCAAATACTTAGGAAGATATATTGATTTAAAATGTCGCATGACATCACGCCTTGGTACAATATACACCACGGCGTGACGTAATTTGCCCCCACCCCGTAACTTTAATATGCTGTATCTCAGTAGTTTTTAGTGATTTCAATAAAATAAAAAATACGGGTCTTATTTTTTTTTTATTATCTATAAATCGGACTAATTATTTTTTTGATTTTCATACCTCGGATACATCCCTATTGCACCGTGCACTTTGCCAGTGTCTACTGCGGGATATAGTTAATTGTTAAGCATAAGTCCCCGTTACGTATTTGGGCAAGTTCATACATGTCTTGTATGATTTTCAGTGTGGTTGTGAGATTTCTTGTGTCTTGGGTCTCCCGTGGAAAAAACAAGAATAACACAACGGCTACTCATCTGTAACGGGACTGCTACGCTACAAAAACGAGGCCTAACCGTCTACATGGCTACCTGACGTAAAGTAGCCAGCCTTTCGGTCTTCTATAGGATGCATTCTGGCGAGTGTGCAAGGGAATTGCATGATTTAATTCCCCTATCTCCGTTCCACCATCGGACGACCCGTCGTACGGCGACTTTCCCCTCACGTTGTTGACACCACTACGATCCAGACGAAGCGTTTCGCTTCTTCTTTTATACCGCGTACATCGAGGGACTGGAACTATTTGCCGGCGGCGGTGTTTCCGTCGGACTACAATTTGAGTGTCTTCAAGGCTAGAGTGAATAGGCTCTTAATAAACTAGCGCGCTTTACCATCAATGATCGCATGACTTCTTACCATCAGGCGGGATTGCGGTCAAGCGCTGGTTTATAATAAATAAAAGAAAAATTAAAAAAATAAAACCGGCTACGCGAAGGCACATAAAATAGTTGCGCGTATGCTACGAATCTGATGGTACGTGACGTAACCGCCGCAGACGCGGCAATGTGAAGTTCTATACGAGATGAGCTACAATTTGCTACGATACCGCTGTGCTGGCTGCGACTAAACAGCGTAACCGCCTACGCGGTGGAAGAACTCCGTGTCTTCTACGGAACTGCTACGTTGCGACTATGACGCGTAACCCCCTACGCGGCTACGCGACGGCAAAACGGTTATAATATAAAGAACTTTGTAATGCATATTGCATACAGCAAATGATTTCATATTGTGAAGATTACATAGGCAGTCGGTCCATGTAAAATATTGGTATTCAGTTTCATTCTGTTAGAGTGGAAGCCGACTCCAAAATAGTTGGGAAAAGACTCTGCAGATCATGTTTCACTGGCCCTTACCACGAATCAGGACATTACTAGGGGAACCCGGGGCAGCATGGGCCCTTTAAGGAAAGGATGTGATATTTTAGGATTTAAGTGAAATATCGGGCTCAATTAGTAATCATTTATTAGACGTTTTAGTAAACTTTAATCATCTTAAACAATAATCCACTCAGACTGATAGTTTTCGCATTTGGCCAACTTAAATAAAAAATGAGATTCTGCTCATAATGCCCCGTACCAGGGGCACGTTGGGCACAGCTGGGGCATAATGGGCATTGTACTAACTAACTTCTAAAATCTAGCACAAAATGAGCAAATATGAGTGGATTCGTCATCATTGTCGTCTTCCCCTGTACGGGAACAATGAGCCCACCTATTACAGGCTCTACATGATACCCAACCTTCTGTAGATTGAGAGTACCAGTCACCGCAATAGAGGCACTCGATGTCTTCTTCTTCAGACTCAATTTCTTTATTTTTCTTACTTATTTTATTAGTTTTACTTTTCTCCAACATCTTTTTTCCCTTTTTAACTTCAGGTTTCTTTTGTACTTTCTCCTCTAGTTCCTTTTTATACCGTGAATTTGTAATTATTGCCGTTTTTCCACGTTGTCTTTTAGTTATTTTTTGCTGTTGAACCTTGGCACAACATGAAACCTGTTGGTGACACAACATAAAATGAAGAGGATGGACCTGGAGGTGGAGTCTCAGTTCGCTGAATGTCCATTAAAGAGTTTAGTTTTAACTAGTTGCAGTTGTTTGGAAATTCGTTGGAAACAGCAGTAAGAGGCGAATTGAAATGCAAGTTCCCGCACATCCTTTGCAGACAGGCCAAACAATCGAGAATCCATATCTCTAATGTAGACAGAAAGCTCCTCTTCTTGGGCAGGAGTAAATATAACCAATATTTACTCCTGCCCAAGAAGAGGAATAATAAAGGATCCTAATGTTTTAGGTGTAAAATTTTTTGAGTCCCCATAAACTTTTTTACTTTTCTTTGTAACGTCGACCTTCGTACTTCATAACTTTTCCATGCTTGTTTGCAACTTAGTTTACTGCTAGTCACGTCATTGACAGCTTATCCAATTTTCCTCCCTCCTCTATCTTTCTCATCCTTTTACTCTACCATTTATAGTGTCTCACCATGTTCAATACTGCAAAAAGAGAAAAATTACCGTTACTTCATAATCAGAACCTGGGGCAGTATGGGCATGCCCATATTACCCCGCCCATAATGCCCCAAAGTCGTTATGCAAGAAAATAAACTTACTAGAATTAAGTATTTACTTGATAGCAATCTTTGTTATAGTAATTAAAACTACAGTTACTACGCTAATCAAGACCACAGGAGTGGTCACATATTTTCCTAAGTCTATATTCATTACGGAAAAGACAAATTGTACAAAAAATAGATCAGATTACGTACTTACTTTGTTTTGTGTCCGACTCAAAATGGCGCGAGCTCCCGCTGACAGTACTACCTGTCCCGCGTGCGCGGGGGCACTGATTGTCGAACCGACCGTTGCCGTCGTCATTCGACGTATAGGGAAGGGAAGAACTAAGATGCTCATATTACCCCGCATGCCCGTCTTGCCCCGTGTTCCCCTATATCATAATTTTCATGACATTATCAATATGACTTTACTTGCCACTTTTACAATTACTTTGGATCTTATAGAAAACCATATTTTATTCCTTAGTTGAATATTATAACATTATTATTGTCAATACAAGATTAAAAACGCTGCGCGATTACCAGAAGGCCAGCGACACAGCGTAATTTCTTGGAATTTATCGAATTCACAGTCCTATCTAACCAATTTATATAAATAACGACTATAATATTTATATACAGTACAGTGCAGTTACTAACGTTGTAATAGAGATAACATGAACACTATAGCTGTGACTATAGTTTATAATTATGGACAAAGTATGTAACGTACACTTGAGAATAAGTGTTCTGTATCAATAATAACCGCATAAGTATCTGATTACGCGATTCCTTGAATTTGGTTGCTCACAAGCAAGTAGACTGTATCTACTTGCTTGTAGTAAGATAAGTTGTTATTTTAATGTTCATGTTACACTTCATCAATGTTGCTGGTGTTTTTTTAAGTTTAAATAAATAACTGGACCTTTATTTAGCACAAAACAAATCGAAAACTCTTGTAAGGAATTGTTTAGTGGATTCTGTAAATCTCTAATTATATTTCCTTCTCGTTCAGGATCCTCAACCTATTTCAAAGCGCATCCACCAAATATTGAACTAATTGAGGTATTCATGGGTTACCTTAATTGCACCCTAATTTTTGCGGTCTTGGACCTCGCATCAGTCGCACTGTATATTTTCCTGCAATTTTGTACAGGCTG
Source organism: Sesamia nonagrioides (assembly GCA_017933935.1). Lineage (NCBI taxonomy): Eukaryota > Metazoa > Arthropoda > Insecta > Lepidoptera > Noctuidae > Sesamia > Sesamia nonagrioides. The sequence goes on along the minus strand of JADWQK010001955.1, from coordinate 1,554,977 downwards.
TCGGTCTAAACCGCACGTGATCGATCCTGGCCACACGTCTTGGTGTCCATTCTCGCATTTTTCCATCCCATTTGTTGTTTGTATAGGTATGGCCTTTATTTCTCTTGCCATGGCTTAGGCTAAGAAGGTCATATTAGTTTTTCTCTGCAATCACATTTTGGGATAAAATTTAATTAAGATCAACCAGTCTGTGTTAGGTATACAGATGTTAGTCAAATTTACACATTTTTGTAGAGAAGAAAGGTCAATCGTCAGTAATATTCGTGCATATTGTTATGCTTTTATGCCACTCTTGAATGGTACTTTTGTTATAATCGTTCAATTGTATATTTTGTTTTTTTGTGTATAGTGGACGTTTCTTCTTGTTTATGGTATACTGAACATTTTCTTTATCTTGTCTAAGGCAATAGTCCGTCCGGCACCAGATGAATGAACGGAGTAGGTACGTACCTACGCCATCCAAAAAATCGAATTAAAATTACAATTAGGTATATTTAGTTATATTAGTTTTTAATTTTATCTTAAGTTAGCTCACAATACATTATTGTTTGGTAGTAAATCGATCAATCGTGCCATTTCACTTGTTCACGTACTAAACTATAATTATTTTATATAAGATAAATAGGTATTAGTTTACTCCTGTCAAATTAGTCAGCGCCTGATGTAAATTGACGCATTGTTTGTACCTAGTAGTCACATATGATAAAATTTAACGTTCGTCCTTTTTAAAATGAAGTTGAAAGAACAAGTAGGTTAATTTGTGAACAAGGAAATCGTCGTCAATATCTATAAATGCATCTCATATTCATCTTCGCATCGCTGAAAAAAATAATAAATAGTCTTCTATTAAGCGGAAATAAGGTACGAGCCTTCAACGGTTGGATCATCCCGATTTTATGTACTCTTTCAGCATACTAAAATGGACTCGGACCGAAGTCGACACCCTGGATAGGAGGGTCCGTACGGTGCTGACTACAATTCAATTGTATCATCCACTGACATCGGTTCTGAGGCTGTATTAGTGTATACCCCGCGAAAAAGTGAAAGTTGAAGCTTTTTAAATGTTAAGACCCTCCACAATCGCGAGATATGCAGTCTCAGGGAATATTTCCTAAAAACCGACGTGGGAATGCATCGAGATGTGGTCGCGGTTGACAGGGGACTCACTCCGCTCTCCTTGCCTTGGCTAAAAAGAACTGGTGCAAGCCAGTATACCTACTTGACACTAAAGATCGCATGGAGGTTTAGCAAGCTACATTGAGGTTATTTCCGGGTTCTCCACGGGCTTGATGTAGATTTACCAGCATCCGTTGGCTGGCTGCGTTTTGAAAATAAAAATTGTCTAAATTAATCTAAAGGTACATTTACGCTTGACTGCGCCAAAGAAAAGGTCATGGTTTTAAAAATTGTGTTTATAATATGCTCATTTTAAGCAATATGTAACATGTTCACTGCTATTGCACCTTGTATACTTATTTATTTTCTGCTTTAAGACTACCCAACCACATTATTAATATTTTTGAAAAAAAAAAAATATAAATTTACCGTTTTTACCGGTTTACCGGTAAAAATATTTCAATTACCGTTTTTTTACCGGTAAAACAAAAACTACGCTAATTGCATGCCCTATTTCTAAGGCCACACCCTGTTCATTCCTCCAATAAAAAATAAGAAGATCTCAAAAAAAAAATCGTCGAATTTTTACTAAGTCCAAAACAATAATATTTTCCTCCCCTAAAAAAAAATATATAATTGATACTTTTAATTTAATCCATATGAAACTTGATTAAATTTCCCCCATTTTTTTTTTTCTAGTAGGTAAATCAAAACAATTTCTTTTTTTCATTCTTTAAGTTCATTAGTCTCAGGTGTTCATTACCTAAAATTTGGTCAGCTAAATTTTTAAACAATATGTATTCTAAATAATATGCACCTATTTTAGTCTGACCCGTGAGTTTTATTTAGATGATAGAGTTTCCGGGATTTTTTTTTCAAGTCCTGGTAAGTATCAATGGGAATTATACCAAAAACGCTAAATGCTAAATAATAACTATAAATAAAAAAGAATAAACCGGTTCCCATTTTGCATTAATCATTTTTATAAATTAATATTGTTTTCCCTTTTTTAAATAAAAAAATCCCTGCAACGCAGTATCGAAAACAACATAATAAAAGTAATTACCTAATATGTTTCACTTTAGGGCATGAGTTTTGATACCACGTAATTCTATATTAGGTACTTTTTAGACAGAATAGTATACTTTATAGACATGGTATGGCATTCTACGTTTGTTGCGAGACGTCCGCGCTCGAAGCAAGCGAGTAGGAAATGTGCACGTAAATATGATGCGGGGTGCGCGGGGTTTTTCTGGCTAGCCCCGCCCAGATGCGCAAGGTCATCGTCGTTACTAATCGCCTTAACAGAAAGGTATGCCGCGTATTTTGTTGCGTCACTGACCGCACACGTCCATCGTTGACTCAGACACAAACCTACTCTTTCATAGGCCAAGATCTGGCGTGATGTGTGACGAGTGACTGATGACGGAGCTGAGTCACGTGGACTGTGTCAACCCCCGGGCATTGTTTATTTTTTATACTTAGATTCATTACCTACCTGCCACGACAAATTACTCATTAGGAACCAATCAAAATACTATTGTAGTCATTCTGTTTTAAACCCTCATGGTGGAGCTGCATTTATCAGTATATACTTCTCAGCTTCTGGTAGGTATTAAGTTTAAGACGGACGTGTGTGGGTCTGAATAAATTCGTCGTAAAGGGCGCTGCTGCGATCTATCATGTGGAGTTGCGTTGCGTTCACGCTTCTAGTTGACGTGCGAGGATGGCTCTACCGCGGCGGGGATAAAGTGTCGCATTGTATGCAGATAGATGTAAGCTTGCTTCATGGCTCTAGTCCACCCGCCTGCCATATCGGGATCATGGACGTGCGTGACAAAGCGCCCAATAGAACGACTTAAGTACACACATATGTATAGGAGCGACCGCGAGCGCGCCAGACGAAGCGGCGGCGTCGCGCGCCTGCGCCGCCAGACCGTTCGGCGCCTGCGCTCACAAAGGACTCTATTGTATTCCTCGCCGCCCGATTCTATAGAATGGACCCTTAGCTTCTTCGCTTTTTTCCCCGAAATTCCTGATACCAGAATAACAGTCAAACAATGGGTTTCCGTCCCTTTATTGGCACCTTATTTTTTGTACCACCTTAAACGGACCCGCCTAAGTTCTAAACAAAATCACAACCTGTTCTAATGTCGGTGAAGATTTTGCCGCCATTCCTCAATTTATTGCTATTCCATTGTTTCGCAACTTTTTGATTTTTAGGGATTTTCTTTTGACATGTTGTTTGACAGGCTATTATTGTTCATCGAGCGGTGCAATTGCACGAGTTTGCCTTTTCAACTCTTTACATCGAAAGCACGGCATTTCTTCACGGTATTATAAACAATTAGATGATTAATGTTTATGCTAAAACGCATTAGCATTAGGTGTGGCCGGTGCGCAGGCTCGGCAGACGCCCACGATCGACATCAGCTCTCCGACCAAACAGGTTTCCTCTCACTGGCAGCGCCGACGACCACGCTACGTTCACAAGGCGCACCGCGCCGTTACACGCCGAGCCACGTGCGCCTAACTCAAAATCTGCATGAAAGACAACACCAAACATTTTAAAATATCTCGTTGTTGTTGTCTGGAACTAGAATTTATTAAAGGTTGAATGAAAAGTTTTCTTTTATCTTTTGACTTTTCACAAAACGTTTTTCTTTTTCAAAGGCACGCGACAAGGAGGTAAAAGATAATAAAGAGTCTTTCACTTGTTTTAATGTTGTTCACGTTCAACAAGTGAATGATTATCAAATTCTGAAGATTATGGATTATCAAGTTACATATTAGTAGCATATTAAATTAAAATAATTTTAGATAACTTGATCCATAAAGTCCGACTTAAATTAAAACATAAAACAAGTAAGTCCTTGCACCACAACAAACAATAGATAAGCATAGATACTGAGTCCATGTTGCTTGCTCTAGTGGGGGCACATGGTTGACAATATTTATCAGCAAGTTAAAATTGACGCATCAGGAAACATTACGCAATCACATAATTGCGCACAACTATTCCAGTTCCTTTTACTGTCGGTTACATTTTCCCCTTTATCTTGAATTACAATATCGGCTCTGCAGCTTTAGTTGAATGATGTCAACACAGCGAAATGTTATCTACATCCGTCTATGAACTTCTCTGTAATACATATGTACATTTATGTATATGGCATACAGAACGGTGATGTACCTACTTACGATTCGCTACTGCACAATGCACATGTATGATGTGACGTACTCTTAGTTACAATAAAGAATGTTTTACGTCGTACTCGTACGTTATCATTGCATTACATACACTTTATTATTGCAAGGTTTCATTAATTGTTCTCACTATTTATAAGCAGTGATCATTGAAAGTGCTAAATATTGGGACAGCGGGCCGAGACGAGTTTGTGTCTACAAATAACTTGTTGCATCGGATGGCCATGATTCGTCGGCTGGCTAGGCGCCACCGTCACTGTTGCACAAGAGGTGCAAAATCTACCGAGGTAAATCTGGCAGACTATCACCCTAGGTACTAATAAGACCAGATTTACCTAGATCGAGTAGATTAAAATAAGCTAGACTGAATTTACATTTAAATTAAACGGTGGTCTAAGTCACTCGATTCTTGCTTGAGATACCTATCCGTTAATTAAAATACATAAACCATAAATAAACAACGTTCGGCTTGCATTCTTACGGGTTTTCTTTGGCTAGATACGAGTTGAGCATGAAATGATATCAAAACGCAGGTACCTACTTAAAAGGCTGTCGTAGAGTCATGGTATATTACTAATATTGCTAAGAAAGCAGGTATACCTACCAGTGGCGAAGGATGAAATTTTGACAAAGGGAAGCCGGTCCAAAAAAATAAACACTTAAACACTTACCTACTGCAGGATATCTTGGAGGAGGTCTTCAGATAAGAATAATATTGCCGGTAGAATAATATAAGCCATAATAACAAACAAAATCCACAGTATTTAACCAAATCTGCGATTAAATTACCTTACAGAATCAGTCACAGTTTAAATAACACAAATATTAAAATATAACAAACGAAATTATCACGCACCAGTGGTATAGCAACATGTCACATACTAACAATAATTTATTTTCAACCTTACGAAATGGAACACGAAAATATGCCAAAATAAAAAGAATATGACTTGCGAAGGATTTCATTATAACGCTAATTCTTTTTAATTTTGTCGTGTTTTCTTTCTCCCGTGCCGAGTTCCGTGTTCGAGTGGTTTCTTTGTCTCTTTCTAATAGAGGAGAGGAGAGAACTGCAAGCCGGTCGCGATCAGCCTATCTTTTTTTAAATTTTACGTACAGTTAGCGAGCATTAGAAAGAGATGGTTTGACACGCTCTGTCTCTTTTCGCCTCATAGTAAAACGTTGGCCGAGATAAGCTGTAATTCGTCGAGTTACCTTCAATGTAATTTAGGTACGAAAAATTGGAGCGCTGATTAATTTACGACTATAAAATGAAATGTGATACTTAGGGTATTGCTAAGAATTACTATTGCTATTGTAAATCGCGCAGGCATTTAATTAATAATACTTTGTTAATGAAATAGAATGTAAATACTTTTGTATGAATATGGAACTGATTTTTGAAAGGTAACCCGGTGGGAATCGGCTTGTATGGACTCTTCGCCACTGATACCTACCTACATTAGTTTGGACTTTCCCTCTTTGGACGTAAGTGTGAACAATCTTAGTGTGGCGATGCAGCGATGGTGTGGCTCAAGTTGGTGAGTGGTGTTGGCGCTTGTATTGCGTGTCGATCGATGACGTGCGTATGCGCACCCCTCGCGGGCCGCTACCTGTTTACTATGCCGCTACACTTGCACAACACTCACCCGCGCGAAACGCCATCGCTTCAATTCAAGTTCATTAGCGTGACAGAATTACATTTACTTGACACTTTTAAACTGAGAGGCGATAAAATGACTACTACTTACTGAACTTAAGCCTACCCGCTTGTCTAACTAAATCAATTAGGATAATTGATAATTTTCAGGAGGCGCGACCAGCAATCGATTCTATTTTACGATGGACAGATACAGTTTAGATTTCAAGCCTGATATTTTCTTTTCTTTGAAGTTGTATTGGATACCTAAACCATTGTTGATAAGAACTGTGACCAACTTTTCAATTCATTCATAGTTTGTAGCAAATTCGTTAACAAATTTCCTATGGCCTTAAAAACTGCCTTGTAAAATCAACGAAACCAAGTGAATTAGTCATCGCAAAGCAAACGCATTGATGATTATTACATTGTCTTTGTTGCAGCTTCGTACTGAGTGTAATTGTAGGTACATTTATTATCTAGCGTACAGTGGTATCGCTTCGTATATTTTATTTACCTATAAGTACTGCGTAATAATTGGCAACGCGAATTACTGCACGTAGGCGCCTACTCGTGATGATATGAACTCAAATACACACGTGGTTATCAATATTTCTATACAACAACAAGTACTCACACCCTTTAAGTTCTAACACCGAGGCATGGCTTGACTCATAATGAGTTTGTTTGCTCGGATATGTACCGGATGTAGCTTAGAGTCAAGAGTTTACTGAGCACCGGTTCGTTGATAAAATCAATAAAATGCGATGCCTTAACTAACTTCCTCATTAATGAACATGATGTGAATGAATAGGCACTCCATAATTTTCTCCCTTTGCCTTTAGTTATTGCTAATAAAATCGCTATTTTATAAAGGAATGTCAAAGGCATGGGGGTATAACTATGTAGGTATAATTTGATAACTAAATGAGGTGATCAATTTCCAATTGATATTACAAGCATTTTAATACCCATGCATTCAAATGCTTGTAATATCAAATTTCACTGAAAATTCACTGGCCGGTGATATCAAAGACAGAGAGAGTACAGTACTGTAGTACACAAATAGAAAAAGCTAAGAAATATTCATTTAAATTATAAGCGAAATTTAAATATAGTGCCAAACAGTTTGAAATATACATTTCAAAAACAAAGTCAAAATAGTTCAAATAGTAGAGACTAAGGGTACATCTACGTAACCTACAAGCATAGTTAAGGTTTTGTGCGCATAATAGAAGCAGTAGGGGAATTGCGTAATACACTATCAGTAGCAATGAGATTCACTTTGACAGTTCATCATCATCATCATCATCAGCCTCTACTTGTCCACTGCTGGACATAGGCCTCCTTCATGGCACGCCAACAAGCTCGATCCCGAGCAGTTCTCCGCCAGCCAACTACCAGCCACCTTTTTGATGTCGTCGCTCCATCTCGCCCATGGCCCATGGGCGTCCTACGCTACGTTTGTCGAGACGCGGTCTCCACTCGAGGACTCGTTTACCCCATCGGTTGTCGGTCCTGCGGCATATGTGACCAGCCCATTGCCACTTCAGCTTGCTAATCCTCTCAGCTATGTCGGTGACTCTGGTCCTCTGTCGGATCAGCTTCCTTGTCCTTCAGAGAGACGCCCAACATAGCCCGCTCCATAGTTCGCTGAGCGGCTTTAAATTTATGGACTAGTCTGACCGTTAGTGTCCACGTCTCGGCTCCATAAGTCATGACGGGTAGGGTGCACTGGTTGAAGATTTTTGTCTTCAAACATTGGGGTATGGGCGACGAAAATACCCGACGAAGTTTACCAAATGCTGCCCATCCCAGCTGGATCCTTCTATTTGCCTCCTTCTCGAAGTTGTTTTTCCCTAATTGCAACGTTTGCCCGAGGTATACATATTCTGAAACAATTTCGAGCGGCATACCGTTTACGGCAACCGGTCCCGGAGTGACCCGTTCATTGAACATAATTTTGGTCTTATCTAAGTTCATCCGGAGATCGATGCGTTGGGAGGAGTCAGCTAAGTTGGCCAGCATTTGTTCCAGCTCTTGCTGCGTTTCCGCCAAGATGACGATATCGTCCGCAAATCGCAAGAGTGAGATGTACTCGCCATTGATGTTAATACCCTGCCAATCCAGCGTCTTAAACATATCCTCGAGGGCATCTCGCAGCCATGGTTGGGCTGGGAGGGGCTAATAAAGAGATTTGATAGATTGTATATTTGTTGTTGAAACTAAAAATAACAGCAATGGTCTGCCGATCGATAATACAAATCTCCCCGTGAAAAGTTGGGTTAAGTTTTTGAAGTGTCAATCAGCATTAGTTGGAATGACATCTCACTCCACGCGCTATTTACCTAAGTTATCAGATTCACTATGAGACGATTGCAGAGTCGCTGAAACTGCTGCAAAAGTCCTGCATGTTACATTTATAACATTAAAGAAAGAAGCAATTTCAGTCTACATGGGAAAACGGAAACATTTTTATTTGCAACCTATTGCTCTGCTGCAATCTCAAGGACGCTACTAAGCGTCGCTCTTAGGCTGATAAAATCATCAATAGTATGAACAAATAAAAATAAAACATCAAACAGTGCACTTGCTGCAATAAATCAAACTGCGGTATCGATTACCAGTTGAGTATACCGGCAATAAACAATCAATCGTTATCGAGTAGTAATGAATGCTGCGCATCACCAAATTCGCGATAATCGATGCATTGCCTTGCTACTTGGTCGAAGTGATTGGCGGTGTATCAACGCGTGACCGCTATATTTGGACGTGATGCAATCGCGCCCAGTGTGATTGTGTCGGTGAATGACTGCAAAATTGTATCACAAACATTTGCCGTACTCGTATCGCCTTCTTTAAGTTGATCGACGATGATCGAAACCGATAGACCGCCAATCAGCGTTCGGTAGGTATCTACTGTAGAATGATCTAGCTCTATTATTTTAAGGTCGAAATAAAAACGTGTCTTGGTAAATTTTATGGCTGACAAGTTACTAACAGTCACAGGTGTTGTATGTAGACATGTATGCACATGTACCTACCTGTCTGGCTATAATGTGTATACTTAAATGATATGAGTTACCTACTTAACAAATGAAGACAATTATTGTACCTATTCCTTTGTTTATAGTAGATACCTATAAAGAATTCTATTTGAGAAAGTTATATAATGCTGAGATGTTTCCTTGCAAGTAAGTGTGTGCGTATAAATTAATGAGATTAAATAGGTCGCAGCACAAGCTAGAGGATAACGGTTCGTTTCTGTCGGCTAGTCTAGCATAAACTATGATTAGCCCGTAGTTGTAGGCGGCGCCAAGCGTGATTGCGCCCGCGCCGCCCGTTGCGCCGACCGCTTACAACGTCCCACACGCAATTCAATGAAATATCTTTCAAATAATAACACATAATAACAACACGCTGCACAAAAACACTAACATCTTAAATATAGATATGTTAATGTTTTGTAACAGCGTTTCAGAGACTCCAATAACTAGCTGGCCTGTTTTAAATTTCGTTGAAAAGTAAGAACTTGACCTGTTCTAGGGGTTAGAAGAAGTTTCTGTCAGATTTATAAGTAGTTGCTTATAGAAACGTAATCTAGTTCAATTGTTAACAGCTGTGTTAGTACTGTTAACGATAACATCAGTAGTTTACGAGCGAACCGATGACTGGTTAATATACAGAATAGACAGCACATACGTAAACAACACGTATCTACCTTATAGTGGAAGATTTAAACGCTTTTCATACTGTTTACTACGAATTTATGTAATTAACACAGAAGTTTTCCTCGTGTGTGCGCCGTAGAAAGCTAACGTGGTCGTGAATGAGGCGAGCAGGCCTTGTGTAAGTAGGTACCGGGCGTCGCTCGACGCACGCGTGTGCGCACGGGCTGGGCGCGCGGCGAGAGGAAACGCGCAGGTGAGCTGAGATGACCATAAACCGGTTGTCTCGCACCATCGTCTCGCCACATCTTCACATCCACTCCAAATCAACTAATACTTATTCAAATTATAAAGTTAATAGCTACTTATTTCTTTCGATTTCATCACTTTTCGATACATCAAAATAGCACTCTATTCTCATCAACCGCATTAGTCAACCGGCGGATGCGATGAGAAAGGCGGTTACCGTAATATATTAAAATCAAAGCATCTTAATATTCCTAACCTTTGTGGAGAATTTAGCATGAAGTGTGTACATAAGCAGGTGAATCATACTTGATCGCAAACAGATCCTGCCAACAGGAGGAACATGTAAACATATAGAGAGATAGGTACACTAATATTCTAAAATAAGATGCATTTTACATTTTGATTCAGTTTCCCCAGTTGAATCATGTAACATTTTGGAACGTATGATCCCCTTGTAGACCTACGAATTTTTAAAAACAGTAACGGCAAAATGTGATTTTTTAATGACAGTAGTTAGCTTATGCAATGGTTAAATATTAACTATGTATTAGGTAACTCAAACATATAATATTCAACCTTTAGTTATTATTTTTAACAATTGGTTGCCGGCCCTAAGCATGAATGTAAACGTGGCATTCTAATGAGAATGGTATAATCCTTAGTTATATTATAAATGGGAAAGTGAGTTTGTTTGTTTGAAATCTAAAAAGCGCTAGACATGTAACCGAATACTACGCGGGCGAAACCGTGGGCATAAAACTAGTATGTAAATAACTGCAGAATTTAAGACATGAAAATTTAATAATTTTAAAAATGGAACATGGATTTTAGTCATGTACCGTTCCCGGAAATACACGCATCTAAAAAGTCAGCAATCAACACAAACTCATGTGTTCCTCACTTTTTATTTCTTACCAAGTAGGTAATACCTATGTAAACTTTTTTGATCAAGAGAACATACTGGCTGGTTGTAAAAAAAATTCGAGAATCGTTTGGCTTTTTTTTTCTCAAATTCATAAGCGAATGCGAAAGCAAATGAATTTGTTGGAATTTTATAGCGTCTTCTTTGCTAAAATTTAGTATCCTATATCAATTTCATTATTTAAACAATAATTTGAAAACAGTTTTGAACAAATATGGATTTTAAGCCATTTTTTACGTCATGGAGCAACGTCATTCAACAGCGTTACCACGGAATAGAGAACTGTTCTGTGAGCGTTACACTAACACGGGAGATCCTGCTGAGCAGCAGGCAGATTGAGGAAGGTGTACAACTAAACGGCAATATCGATACATACAACTGACTGCAAGACGCCAGCCGATGTTAACCGCCCGAGAGATAGTTTTAAGGCTACAAAATTCAAGTGGTGTTGTTGTTAGCTGCCAAACTGTGCGAAATCGATTGCATGAGTATTGCTTCTGTAATCTGTGGTATAAGTGGTATTGCCTACGAGCACGACGGCCAATTAGGTACCCACCGACCCAGCAATCGCGCTCGTCGAATTGAATGGTGTAGGGAACACATTACAGGGACCCGGGAACAATGGGATAAAATTTTATTTTGCTATGAATCTCGATTTGGGTTCAAGCCTGATACTAGAAGGGTAAGAGTGTACCGTCGTCTATGAAATGCTGAAAGATTGAGGTGTGTTCAGGAAGAGCATTCATACAATGGCTCAACATTTATGATATGCGGGTATTATAAAGAACAGGCGAACTCAGCCCGTTTTTGTAAATGATAACATGAACGCTGTAAATTATGTTGAGGATGTTCTAAAGGCCTTATGTCCGTCCATTCGCATAAACGCTTGGCTCTGATTTCACGTTGATGCATAACAATGCGCGTTATACGTGCATACAGCTTTGCACATACGGGAGTACTTAGCAAAGGAAAATATCCTGGTATTGCCTTGGCCTGCAAAATCGGCAGACCTCAACCCCATCGCGAATGCCTGGGGCATGCTCTAGAGATGTGTTTAAAGGACTTGACAAAATGCGTCCTATAGAACACCGACAGGCTGGCTACTTTTCGCCTGTGCTCTAGGCTTTGGAGACGGTTTTGAACTAAATATGGGGCGCCATTAGCCTCTTCGCACGCGTCTTTTCGCACCGAATCCAAAGTTGTCAGGTGGCTTTTTGCAGCATCACCTCAAAAGTGGCTGCAGTTCTCACACAAAATGGACAAATGCTTTGTATAAAATTAGAAGCTGTCCTGGTGTGAAGTACCGACGGGCTTTTGCGATAACGCCATGTTTCTTGGTAGCCACCTTGGCTTTCTATTAATTTATGCAATTTTTGTACAAACATTTAATTTTAGTTTACGATTCGTTGATCAGGCACCTTACTTCGTACTACGTACATACAGTACTTAGGTACTTGTAATAATTATTGTTAATTAAAATTATTTAAAATGAGCAAGACAATTGAATCACTGAAAATAATTAAAATAAGAAAATACCAAGGATTTAATGCGAGAACACATTTTAAAATTGAGATTTGTATGTGTTGCTTAGACTTTTTTTGATGTGTGTATATCTGAAACTTTGGCAAAGTAGTGAAAGTTATTAGGAATAGTGGCACTATCAGATATTGCTGCACAACATGTAATGGCTTATAAAAAATTCTTATATTGACGTACTAGCCCAGGAACTTACTACGTCAATGGTTTAATGGCATAGGATATTATCGCATATCCTAAATTATCTCGGATTATTAATATCCAGCTAAAAGAGAATTATCATTCGTCTGCTTACCTAGTGCTTATTCATTATTGTCTAATTGGATGAGAAACTGCAGGGTAATTGCGTAACACACTATCAGTAGCAATGGGTTTCATTTTGACAGTTCAACAGCATTCGTTGCATTATTTACGTTGTTGAGCAGACACATTTTTCGAACAAATTGAGCAATGAATTAGAAATATGCTTCAAAATTATTCCAAATGATAGTAATATAATGTGTTACGAGATTAAGCTGCTGATTGGCGCATGCGCATCCATTGAGTTACGTAGTACATTATAACTCAATGTGCGCATCGCATTTGTTATGAGAGTGGTAGCTTAGTGTCCACTGTCAACGGTGTTTTATATTTGAAGAGGCGGATGTTGTATAGTTTTTTTAAATACGTAGTAGAAAAAATGCTTAAAAAACAGTTCTTTCGTAATTCATCCGACCTACCATTTAGCATCTATTTCATTAGCATTACTGAGACTGCTAGTGCAAACAGTTCCTCCTAAAAAGGCTGGAAACAGTTTTAAAACATTCGCTCCACAGGATGTGTATCACAAGTCCCATAGATATTAACGAAGCAAGAAACAGCCCATTAAGCCCCGACAGAGGCCGGTATTGATACAGTTATCAATGCTACGATCTCAGGAGATATATTATGGAACTCTAACTGGTCCCCATTTGGGTGACGCTTGAAACACACGTGTGCTTGACACTTAAACCTCAACAAACTCTACCAAAACATGCCAGGAGAAAATAAACCTTCCAAGAAAAACTAAGGACTCAGTATCCAACGAAACATATTTGATATAAGTCACTCTTGCTATGGGATTATGTTTACGACTGAAGTATTTTATAGCTTCTGAGCGTGATTTTCAAGTTCGAATCGTATCTCCTTGACGCAGAGTTGATAATGTAAAATGTCGTTACGGTAGATAAACCACTTCGTTATCGTGAAAGACTCATTGGTATGGCGAACAGGCAGCGGCGTCGATGTGTCTGTAGGTTTGATTAGCTGATTTTATGAGCGGCGACTGCTTGTCTTGTCTCTCTGGGTTGGTGTTAGGCTCTCAAATGTTCCAAAACGAAACGCATTTATGGAAAATCTTGTAGTTTTAAAACACAGTCGTTATATAACGATCAATTGATCATAAATAGATTTGAAAATGTCAAGAACACTTGCACGTGGTTAACATTCGGAATGGTTTGTGCCAAAGACATTAAAATTATAAATCTCTTTCGTTTGTGCTAATGGATTCCAAAGCTGCGTGTTTTATTCGTGTGTAAAAATTCTGATTTAGTTAAATTCAATACTAGTATGAATGCATGCGGCATCATCGAAGTTTATCGAGACTTGAAATCCATCTTCAAGTAGGTAATCCTATACAGCCGTCAGCAGTATCGTTGTTCAAGTTCATATTCAATGTATTGATTCAATCAACTACAAAAGTAGTTTCTATAAGAATATTAATATCTTTTATAGTCTTTTTTGGATTCTTTTTTTCGTAGCATGCGCATGAGTCTCCATGTAGCCTTATGAAAGCAACATCAACTTGACTAAACGATATATCAAATGGAATGGAGCTCTACCCATATACCTACCTATTCCATACTTCATAAAAAGTTGTTGCTATGGTGTCCATTAAGTGGGCATTCTCCGTCCGCGTCGCAATTAACTAACCTGTCTAAATGTGATGTGAGCGGCATAGCGTGGCACCATGCAAAAACTAGCCAGCTCAGTGGAATATTTTACAAACACCATGATGTCATGGTGGATTAAATTACTGAGTACTATGACCTTGCCTGTCAGTTGTAGGTAGTTAGTCAACGAATATTATTGGTACCGTACTTCCAAGTACCTACATACTTATAGCAATATTACTTCAATTGAACGGCAAGCCACAAATCATCGTGCCTTCACTGCTCCAGTCTAATCGAGTATTCTATTTCAGAGTAGTGGTTAACTGGTAACAGAATTTACGACTCAAATTCAAAATTGCAGAGTGGACGCAATATTTTAAGAACCTATATCAAGAATCTATAGATAGCTATCGAGTTTTAATTTTATAGATTCGATTAATTTTATCTATCTCGACAGATTACGTTGATGATATTTTATAACGAGTGGAGAACTCGTTTTGGCATGAGCGTTGTCGCCTGGAGGGGCCTCATATTAGCATGGATTAATTTCAATCAAGTGAATTTGGTCCGCAGTTGAATGAGCGGTGATGGTGGAGTGGCTCGGCCGGAGACGCTTGCGCACACCGGTTTGTTGGTCCTACTGTCACCATCCTGTTACTGTGTTGTAACATTATCTGTCGCTTAAATAATCTGGCCAAAGATTTAATGATAATATATCTTGAATGCTTTGCAATTTAATGCTTCTTTATTAATCACGATAGAAACCAGACAACAATCTAGTTTTAAGTATCAGTATACTCAACACTAAAGTGTTGTCTGGTTTCAGTACATTTTCGCCGATTCTCCTGTTCACAAACTAAACTAATTTTAAGTTAAGTGCATCTTTTACTTTATATTTCATTAGAAAAGTATAGAAGATAATATTTTAGTTTAATCCTGTCAAACTAAGATATTCCATAGACATTTTTTTTTTGGTTCTTTTCTTTCCGTTCGGGCGAATGGAAAAGGCAAAGGCATAGTACGCCATACAGCCAAGTCTTCAGTAATTTTTTTTCTAAATATCTATCCTAACTTATCCTAGCATAACTTAACCTAAACTAACTCCTTTCGTTTTACGCGTTTGGACGATAAGGAGCGGTTTAGCGTAAAGACATGATGAGGCCACTATGCTACAATATTTCACTGTTCTTTTTGAATTATTCACTGAATGCACTTTTTACTACATAAATCACGCGTTTTTATTTAGTAAACGATACTATAAATAATTTTAAAAGTCCAATGAAAAATGAGCGTGACACTCATCTTGACATTCCCGCCAAACCTCCATTCCATAGACAGTTTAGACGCGATTATAAACATGGCGACCAAAAATACAACAATTTACTTCAGGCGCTGACTAAATTAACATATTATGTTCTGTCATTTTCTTAATGAAATATAAAGAAACAGATGCACTTAACTTAAATTTAGTTTATTTCGTGAACAAGGGAATTGGGACCATTTTGCAGGTACATAAGTACTTGTTTTCAAAAACCAATCAACATCTTTGCAGCATATCCAAAGAGCTTGAAAATTCGCGGAAAAAATTATGTGAATCGGGAATCTGGATTATACATATAATGATACCTACCTACATATAATTATTCAACTAATCAACAATGATATCATTATTTGACTCCCACTTTAATCATTAAAGGAACTCGACTCATTCCAACAGTTATTTCATCACCATACGGGTACTTTATATAATTATTATGACTACAATAATGATTATTTATATTACCATTGATTATACGTTTACCTGTAGCTACTATAGCCCCTTTAACTAAGTACGTAATAAGATAGTCGAATAGGTAGAGACCTATGTCTCTAGTCTGTTATTGCATGATAGATTATGATGATAGACTATCTTATTACATGCTTGCTATAGTCGACTTTGCACTTTGAATTTGTTTGATACTCGAATATAGCAAGCTTCTTAATAAGTACGTCATCAAAAAACTTCTACACAGGTATTTACCATTACTCACCTGTCAACTTTTTGCTTACCGTTCTTTTGGCTGGTTGCAAACATCAAACGTTCATGGAATATAATTATCTGAAACCTTTTAAGTAACTAGTAACCAGTTACATTACATCACAGAAGGTACCATAATTACATACGGTATACATAGTCATTATAACGATTTCGATTTTCCTGCGACAGTTGAACACAGAGGAACTAAACTTTTTAGAAATTTTAGTTTGCAGGAACAGAACCAGCCCCCTAATCGGCGAACAAATTTTTGTCAAACGATTGCCACTAGTTGGGATCGTTTGGACCGAACGGACCAATGGGCGGTCCGAACGATCCTAAATTCCTAACTGATACCAACTAGTCGCAAACATTTGATAAAAATGTGTTCGCCGATTAGGGGACAGGTATTCTGGAAAACAGGCTATGTCCTAAGTCACAATGCTCTTCAGGGGTTTTTCGCGTTCCACCCCACTTTTGTTGAAATATTGATTGATGTATTCTTGGAATCATTCGTTCATTAAAAGCTTCATCCTCGTTGCGTTATGACCTATGATTGGGTGTATTGTTTGAGAGGAGTAGGAATGATCTAATGTAGTTACATATGTGAAGTCAAAGGTTCGGAAAACATCTGTACAAGCAGTACCGCGAAGTTTAGCAGAAAGTAAATTAGATCTACTGCAGTACGTTTTCCGGCTGGAATGAAGATGATTTTACATGCACGTTAATAAAATGCCTAATGCCTCTCCGGCCGGTGTCCTTTACCAAAAATGTATCATGTGTGGAATGGAAACAGCCGATTAGGGGGCAGGTAATGGAATGGATTGCCTTTTATGCTAACGTTATCTGATTAAGAGCTGTATAGGTATTACGTGCAATTTTAATGTCCTGATTTAAGGATATTTCCTTTTCAGAAATTGTTCCTGATAGGTACCGAAAAATCAGTTGTCACCCACGAATGATTTCTCAGAAGAATAATTCAAAGCGAATTAAAGGTATCAAAGGTAATCCGTTCTCTACTTAGGTACTTCAACCTTATCGAATTGTTAATTAGGTTGATTTTAGTCTGCCTAGTACAGTTGGAAAAGTTATAAAAGCCGCTTAAAATTGTATTGTTTACTGAACTTTATTTTGTAGGTATTGAAGCTATTTTTCCCAATAACTTATTCTTGTTTACATGTATGTTGTACTACCACCCTGTAATTCATTCCGACCTCTGCAACAACTGTTCTACTTCCTTTTGTATTAAACATGTAAGTATTCAAAAGCAAATATAAACCCCAGTTCTAATCATTATATTTGCTTAGATAGAAAATAAATTTTTCGTTTGAACAAGCTTGATCCCGATATTTAATCAACTATACAGGATGTATCTGACATCGTTACGCAAACTTCGCGAAAAGGCTAGACCGCATGCCACTAATTAAATTATGATAGTCATTTATGTCGTTAATGAACGGTTACAGAATACACAGTGTTTAAAAAAAGTGTCGGCTCAGCTTTTGAACGTTGCAAGCGTGCCGCCGTGCGGGTTTGTAGGTATGACGTTGATCCCTGATGTGAACTCTATTAAATCAGCTGATAAGATAGTTTTTCGGATTTTGTTTTCATTGCGCTTTTGTATGTAATTAGCGAATCATTGAATTTTTACTTTAAAATCTTATTGGGTTATAAAAGTATAGCAACTGTGAATGGTCTGAAGTGAAAAAAAAACTACATTAATTTTTTTTAAATCATGAAAAAGCCGACGAAAAATTCCACCATTGGGGGGTTCAGAATCATGTACTGGATCCATGGTACTCGTTTGTGCGTCGATGTCACATACACCCTTTATGTTTATTTATTTATTTATTTAATGATACCTGACCTGCTGCAGTCGTCCGTACGTTCTTTATCGGTTTACCCTAGGGTTGCCAGATAGGAAGTTACAAAATCCGGGACAGTTGTCGACAGAGACTCTCTCGGAAAAAAGAACGGCAACGGCTAGAAATCAAATCCGGAAGAGTCGGAGGAAGAACGGCTAAAAAAAAAAAAAAAGGTCATTCCAAATCGGACACTCGTAAATTGTTACTATCATCTTTGTTAATATGCTTTTTAAAATCCGGGACAATTACCGCTCATTCCGGGACAAGAGGCAAGATTCCGGGACAATCCCGGATTTCCCGGCGGTCTGGCAACCCTAGTTTACCCACTATTATTTCCTAGTACTTATTGGCAACCCATTTATTATTTAGAACGTCTAATGTAATAACTGCATTCCAAAAACAAAATGGTTGGTACACCTAGTGAACATGGGACGAAATATATGACGGAAAGCTACCCGGAAGTAGGTAATAGTATATCGAGATATTGAACGTTTTCGGAGCTTGAGTTTCACTTCTTTCCATAAGTTTATGTCACTTCGCACGCTGACTGTTTATACTAAAACCCAAAGACATTAAAATTTTGATAAAACCCTATTAAAGCTGGAATTGAATTTTCATTCCAAGAGTGCCGATCATTGATATAGCTATTCAATATTTGTTAGAGTTATTTTTCTTCAGTTTACTGCTTAGATTTTGCTGCCGAACTTGTTTTTAAACATACGTTTAGTTATTTTCCAAAACTGCATTAGACCTTCACTCACCGATCAGTAAATCGCTAATTTAAATCTCTGGCAACTTTAGCAGTCGAGGTCATTTGTCTAGCTGTTTGATGAAATGGCTGATTATCATTCAGGCCAGGTAGGCTAAATAGGTAGTTAACTAGAATGTTGATTAAACTAGTTGGTGGCGATATGATAATACATATAAGTAATTGTCGCTTGAAATCTACTTGAAAAAGAATGTTACCAGCATGGAAAACATGTGGTGAAACCGGCACAGCACGTAACCCCGAAGTTAAAATCAAGCTCACTATTTTGAGCTCAACTTTCTCAGTGAGAATCTCAAGAATGGCACCTAACCTAACCTAACAGAACATCCTAAAAAATGCAGGTACACACACGAGAAACAGTTCAACAACATTCATTGTGTTAAATATGTTGTTGAGCAGACACATTCGAACTTAAGAAGTAACGAATCAGCAATACCCTTCACAATGATTCAGAATAAGATCAATGGTGATTACGCAAATAGGATGCAGGCCAGCAGGGTAATTGCGTAACACACTATCAGTAGCAATGAGTTTCATTTTGACAGTTCAACAACATTCATTGCGTTATTTACGTTGTTGAGCAGACAGATCGAACATAATGGAGCAATGGATTAGTAATATTCTTCAAAATGATTCCAATTGATAGCAATAGTGTATTACACAATAATTAGTCAAACTTGCTCAATTCTTTAGCGATAAAGTCTAAAATCTAAGATTAAATTAGCTTGATGTGTCATGTGCTGGCGTCCGTGTTAAAACAGTATAAGCCCCGCACGATGA
Source organism: Sesamia nonagrioides (assembly GCA_017933935.1). NCBI lineage: Eukaryota > Metazoa > Arthropoda > Insecta > Lepidoptera > Noctuidae > Sesamia > Sesamia nonagrioides. The sequence goes on along the minus strand of JADWQK010001955.1, from coordinate 1,535,302 downwards.
TATTGCGATTGGCGGCCATCTTGGTGACGTAGTCGAACTCGCACCGTCGGTACCGTTCGCAAGTTCAGTCCGCGCTTACCCACTTACGCACATCGAATATTTTTGTTAGCTTTTTGTTTTTGTTATCCTGTTTTATTGTTGTTCTTGAGTTTTGTTGTTTAGTTTTGTTAGCTGTTACTCGTTAAAATGAGTAAGAAATTAATTAATAGTCGTGCTCGTGAAATTATAATTAAAGTGGACAATTATTTTGTTAAAGAGAAAGAGGACTGTTAGTTGTTGAAAGTATAAACCGTACTTTAAAAAGTGCTTCGGACATTTTAATACCGAAGCAACTGCATAAAGTTATTAAAAATATTTTGCAAAATTCTATCAAAATCACGGAGTGTGTGGCATGTGCCACAGGCGTTGCAAAAAATACTGTGACGAAATTGAGACGAGAGCATGAGTCAGCAACAGCCAGTGGCAGCAAAATGAGAACTCCTACTAAAGGAAAAAGACAAAAGAAGAAATATTTCGACGGGTTTTCCTTAACAGCTTTAAGAAATATTATAGATTCAATGTATACGGTGTGGAGAGAAATACCCACAATGCGCAAAATCTTGGCGGCTTCAAAAGTAGACCTTAATTATAGTGGTAGTGAAACTACATTAAGAAAAATAATTAAATGTGATTAAGGTCCGTATTACAGAACGTCACTCAAACTCAAGCTCTACTTAAGTCTCGTTTAAAGCCTTTTGATTGGTTGAAACTAGTTTTAAGTAATGCTTAAGCAGAGATCAATGCTTGAGTTTCCTTCTGTAATACGCACCTTAGGCTACCAATTTAAACGATGCTACCAAAAAAGACGGGCCCTAATTGAAAGAACCCAAATTCAAGCGTGGAGGGCTAAATATTTACGACGTATGAAAGAAAATTACTCGCTTGGTGAAAAATAAAAGACAAAAGACCCGTTATTTATCTCGACCAAACGTGAATACACGCACACTACACGGTAGAAAAATTTTGGCAAAAATTGATGACGGTAGAAAAATGAGAATTTCACCAAGTGGCTTACAGAAAAATTAGTACCCAACATACCACGCAACTCCAAAATTGTAATGGACAACGCCCCTTATCACAGTAGGGATGAGAATAGGCCACCAAGTATGAACAATAAAAAACAGTTAATTGTTGAGTGGCTGCAAGCTCACAACATCGACTTTCCCAACGACGACAGTACAAAAACCTGAACTATATTTATTAATTAAACGGCACAGACCGCCGAAAAATTATAAAATTGACAATTTATTAGCTGGCAATGGCCATGAAGTCGTTAGATTACCACCTTACAACTGCGACCTCGACCCCATTGAGTGCATCTGGAACCTGGTAAAGATGAGGGTGTCAGAAAAGAATGTGGTGCAGTTGGAAAGTCGCATTGAAGCTCTGACGTTGGAGGCGTCGGCGTCAATAACTCCAGATGACTGGCGAAAGGAACTCAATCATGTTAAACGGCTTGAAGAGGAATATTGGAATAAAGATCGAATAACTGACGAGTTATTTGTCATAAATACGGCGACGACAGTGAATCGGAAACGACAGACACAGAAAGCAGTTCTGATTCAGAAGACTATATACATTTTTTTACATATTATCCTGGTTTTATTTATAAGCTGATAGATGTAGGTAGTAATTAATACATGACTACTACACAGTGGACTCTGGTTCAATTCCCGCTCGCAAAATAACAGAAATGTACTTAGAAAACAATAGTATACACGTAAGAAAGATATACGAATAATTATATTTTTCTTACGTCTACAAAAATTATTACCTTGAAATTTTTAATAATGAAAGTTTATTTGTTAGAATATGGGTGAGTAGCAGTGGCGAAGGGTGAAATTTTGACAAAGGGATGCCGGTCCAAAAAAATAAACACTTAAACACTTACCTACTGCAGGATATCTTGGAGGAGGTCTTCAGATAAGAATAGTATTAAAAGCCCCACCTTCACCATACAAAAAAGGACTGATGATTTGATAACAGTGTCTTTCAAGTATGATAAAAGCGGCAGCAAAAGAAAAAAAAAGCCTTTTTCGACGTGCATCTCCATACCACACATGCATGCTTGTTAGTAAGTACTAAGTTAAGTACCTATTGTTAGGGAATAAGAGTCAAGAAAAAATAAAATAAAAAATTACAAAAATAATAGTGTTAAAAACCGAACCACACAAACACCGATCCAAAACCAACAAAAATATTAAGCAAAAATAAAGCAAATTATACACAATCACAACGTTATTTATATTGTAATGCAATGCGTCTGTTTTTTTTAACAAAATGAGCTAAAATGATGTTATAAAAATTCGGATTACTTTTCATTTTATTAAGCAAATTTTTTTTAATTGACATGATAGCCAAATCGGACAATCTCTGCTCTTTTTGGCAGTTTCGCACATATGTGTGAATGCGTTTTAAAGCAGAAAATGACCGCTCAGCTGAAGCTACTGAAATGGGGAGGGTCAGAATTAAACTGCAAAGAGTCGAAACTTGAGAAAATGCGTCTTTCAAAGACGTATTCTGGAGCTGTAAAAAAAGCTCATAGGTGTCCAATTTATTTAACGACGCTGACGTAAGACTTTAAGTTCATTCAGCAGGTAGTCAGTTGAGCAGCACTCTATATGAATTAAAGCCATAATAACAAACAAAATACACAGTATTAACCAAATCTGCGATTAAATTACCTTACAGAATCAGTCACAGTTTAAATACCACAAATCCTACTAATATTATAAAGGCGAAAGTTTGTAAGTATGGATGTATGGATGTTTGTTACTCTTTCACGTAAAAACTACTGAATGGATTTGGTTGAAATTTGGCACAGGGGTAGATAATAGTCTGGAATAACACATAGGCTACTTTTTATCCCGGAAAAATATGCAGTTCCCGTGGGATACGAAAAATATTAGTCCACGCGGGCGGAGCCGCGGGCGAAAGCTAGTATTAAAATATAACAAACGAAAAACACGAAAAACGAACACATGTCACATACTAACAATAATTTATTTTCAACCAAACGAAATGGAACACGAAAATATGCCAAAATAAAAAGAATATTACTTGCGAAGGATTTCATTATAACGTTTCTTTGTCTCATTCTAATAGAGGAGAGGAGAGAACTGCAAGCTGGTCGGCATCAGCCTATCTTTTCTCAAAAATTACGGACGGTTAGCGATCATTAGAAAGAGATGTCTGACACGCTCTGTCTCTTTTCGCCTCATAGTAAAACGTTTGACCGAGGTAGGCTGTAATTCGTCGAGTTGCTTTCAATGTAATGTACGAAAAATTTAAGCGCTGATTAATTTACGACTATAAAATGAAATGTGATACTTAGGGTATTGCTAAGAATTACTATTGCTATTGTAAATCGCGCAGGCATTTGATTAATAATACTTTGTTAATGAAATAGAATGTAAATACTTTTGTATGAATATGGAACTGATTTTTGAAAGGTAACCCGGTGGGAATCGGCTTGTATGGACTCTTCGCCACTGGTGAGTAGGTATACCTACGAAAGAATGTTAAATGCAAAATTAATATTAGGGTTAAGGGTTTATTTGTATTTTATAATTTTATTATACATACACTCTTTATAAAGAGTGTAATAATACATACACTCTTTATAAACAGTGTAATAAAATTATAAAATACAAATAAAACCTTAACCCTAATATTAATTTTGCATTTAACATTCTTTTGCTAGCTGTCCTTTTGTGTGACAGATGACGTCACAACGCTGTTATTGTGACAAGGTTCCATCGCAATATCATCGTGCGGGGCTTATACAGCTGTGTTATTTGTAAATAACTTCGAACGTGGAGTAAACTGTCATTCCAAATAATGCTAGGAATTGCCACATTTGACAGCTCTAAACTCACTTCACCCAACTTTACGGTGGTATTTTAAAATAATCGATTTGCTGGCTAATTAAAATTAAACATTTGTCGTAAATACGAATCATTCACCTATAATAGTAATATATATTTTTTTTATACTTAAATTATAAACTAGCGCTTGACCGCAATCCCGCCTGATGGTAACCAGTGACGCAATCGTTGATGGTAAAGCGCACTGGTAGTTTATTAAGAGCCTCTTCACTCTAGCCTTGAAAGACAAATTGTTTTCATATTTTACAGACACAAGGATCAAAGATCTTCTTCTCCTTCTTCTTCAGCCTTTAGAGGTTCACTGCTGGACAAAGGCCTGCCCCAAGCAAGGCTTTCATTACATTGGAGGGGTTTGCCATAAACCCCATGCTTGGCAGGCAGGTTTGGGATCGCAGTAATTTGATACTCCATAGAAGAAGCTCTGCTGCCTGCTTCCCTGGTGAGAGTTCCCCTAATATTAGATCTTATAAATAAATGTTTGAAATTAATTTATAAGTTACTTTTAGTTTTTTTACGGAATCGTGACTAGGTAGGTAGGTAAGGTCAATGCGTCTTTGGGGCAAATGCGTCTAATCGAAGTTATTTTAAATCTATTTGAAAATCTACCTCTCCTGCCATCGATACGTTATAGTTTTTTATTCAAAGTAAACAAAACACGATGGCAGTAGAGTGGGTTTTCAAATAGATTTAAAATAACTTCGATTAGACGCAATTGCCCCAAAGACGCATTTGCCCCGGTTGACCTTACCTATACTAGTAACCAAACGCAGTGATCAACGGGTTCGAGGTACTAGTAGGTACCTATAGACTCTACGTTTGTTCTAATTTACTATTCAAACTTCAATTTCGTTTTACATAGAGGAAAAAAAAGAATAAGAAAGAAATGTATGTACGGACAACAGCAGGTCAAGCTAGTCGAACCTGTCAAATATTCCCAATGAACATTGAGCCTTAATGCTTTAGAGATAAAATTGAAATACACTTGATGTGCTGTCGTCTGTACCTTTAGGTATGTATAATTTGTTACAGAAATACGTGCACTAAGTTTTTCTATTTTATTTACAAGACACTTTTTTATTCGCAAAATGAAACTGTAATCTGACAGATTATGTATGGAAGAACAGTCAAATTTTATTAAAATATTTTTCTGATAAAAAATATGTGGCGTGTGTAGTGTCCAAGGAATGGTGAACGATATCGGTGTCACAGATTATGATACTAATAATTATAAATAATAAGTTATATACCTACCTACCTCAAAAGTTACAAAGGCATTTTATCACGAAGGCGATAAGTACCTAATTAAACAAATAAAATGAAAAAAGTAATTTTAAAAATTACCTACTATAAGTATTAACATGTTTTATTTTTTTCATAAAATATTGTTTAAAATTATTAATAATATAAAAGTAGGTAGTATGTCCTATTTAATATGTTACTAAACAGTTTGATATGTTTTAAGTAAGTATATTAATTTTTAAACTCTATTTTTAACATTTAATATTCTTTTTCCATACATAAAAATATGAATATAGATTAAATATTATAATAGATCTTTGTACATATGTAATTTTATAATTTTGTGTTGAACATTTTGAAACTTATTTGAGCCGTCCTTTTTTGAATTGGATCGCTATTTTCACGGTCGCCGGACGCGAGCGAGGCAGGCGCAGCAGGCGGCCGCTCAACAAAAAAACAACTTTCCTCGAAACGGCGATGGCGCTAAGTTTGCAACGTAACCTAAAACGTCGTAACCGCCCGCTTAAACCTTGTTACTTGAGATCTTATAACAGCGCAACAGGCTGGGTCGAAATAACTTGTTGATGTGCGTTGCGGGTGGGACGGGTGCGCGCGGGTGTAAGGGGGCCTAGCGCCGCCGAGCGACGGCCTGTCTACGCCGGCGAGTCGGCGACACCCTGTCTGCCACGGTCGGCGCCGTTGCCGTTCCGTGCGCATTCCTATCCGCCCGCACCCCTTGATGCTTGTGAGCCGCCCGCGCGCACATAGTGGCAACATCGCATGCAAACTTGTTTCGTAAACGGATGTGGCAGCGACCGGGGCAGGGCATGTTCGTCTGTCTTCTTCTATTATGGAAAATTCTTTAAGTTTGAAAGAGATAGAAATGGTGGCGCTACGTGCTATCGGCTCCCACTTGCGGCATTTTTTCACGCCGAGAATGAGGCGAGATTACTGACTAAAGCTACGTACACATGTGATTTTTTATGATACCTTTTTTTATTATAAATAGTGCACTAATTGTAAATTATTTTGATAGATTATACTGATACGTAAAAGAAGCGGCATCGAATTGCTTTCTTAGAGGAGTAAAATTTTACCCGCAACTCCTAACCATTCTCTACAAAGAACAAATAACTTTCTGACTCAGTGGTTTTATGTAGTTTTTAGCGTCAATGAAGGCTGACAAGAGGGATTTTCAAAATATATTATAAATATTACGTTGACGTAATAATATTTTGAAAATCCCTCTATATCAATAATAGGTAAAAACAAAAATATAAAATACAATAAAAATGTATGTAATAGAATAAAATATTGAACAATAAAAAAATAAAAATAAAATAATAGTCCACAAAACTAGCAATGTGAACAGCGTTTTATATGTATACGAGACTCACGTCGCACACTCACGCACGTTGGACAGGCAGCGGCGCGCCACCAACATCCGCGCAGTGTCGAGGCGAGAGAGCAGCCACAGTCAGTTCGGCGCCGTCAACCGCCACGCGCACACGTATTCTCCTCAGCATGGCCGCCGCCCACACGCACCCGGCCCCCGCGCCTTCAGACCGTCGCTCAGAGGGCCGCGCCGGTTCCCGCCGTATCTTCCCACCACAATTTAAGCTACAAGTTCTCGAAGCATATAGGCGCGACGCTCAATGTCGCGGAAATCAACGCGCCACAGCCAGAAAGTTTGGTATACATCGTCGTCAGATCCAAAAGTGGCTTCAAGCGGAACCTGCTCTTCGAGCGGCTCTCTTGAGGCGAGCACCGCAGCCAGCACCGTCACCTCCGCCGTACTCAGCAGGGTCTCCAGAGAGCGCTCGGCTACCTACGCCACCACCAGTGACAATGCCTACAGCGGTGCAAGTGCCCACGCCTCTACCAGTCCCAGTATCAGTGCCTGTTCCTGTGCCTATGCAAATTGCCGAGCCTATTGACCTATCTGTACGCCGACCTACACCACCACCTGCGCCTCAACCGGCATATGTGCCTCCCACGGCACCGTGTCCACCACGCAAGCCTTTTAAACTGTTCCGGCCGTATCTCCTCGGGGACGAAGAAGAAAAGCGGCCATCTATAGCTTCGCTGCCTGTATCTAGCGGCGTGCATGTGTCAGCTTTTGTGCCGGTGCAGAGTGCAGCGGGCTGCGCGCTAGCTGCGTGCTCCGCATCGCGTTGGTGCTCGTCAGTTCCCTCCTTCCCGGCCCCGCTCAGATGAGAGTATGCCGCCGGAGCCCTGCTCCGTATCTCCTGTGATCTAGTCGCCGACGCCCGCCTGGCGCCGCCTGGGGCTTAGCCCTCTATCATCGTGCCTTAATGTTCACGCCGCCATAGTGCATTATGCCGTCATCACCCGATGACAGATATTTTGTGTATAAAAGTTTAAGATTGTATTTTTATATGTGGGGTTTATGAAGCTTACCTACATTTATAAGGAATAAATATTATATCGTCTATTATTATTATTAAATAAATAAAGAGGATTGTTTATTATAACGTATTTTAATTCATTATGTAAAAGTCCACTGTCCGCTCTAGAGCAGGTAGCGCCGGCGCCATCCTTCTGCCTACCTGATGTAATCCCCTATTCTATTATGTGTTACATGAAACTATGAACGACTTTATTACTCTATACTAGTGAATGGAATAATTTTGGTAAAATAAATGTATTCAACATTGTATCTATCTACTTTTAGCACTTTTGTACCTTAGTTAATCCTTGGCACCTTTTATTTTAATTAAACAAAGATGATAATTAAGGCTTCCTAGTTACAGTTACACTAGTGAATGGAATAATTTTGGTAAAATAAATGTATTCAACATTGTATCTATCTACTTTTAGCACTTTGTACCTTAGTTAATCCTTGGCACCTTTTATTTTAATTAAACAAAGATGATAATTAAGGCTTCCTAGTTACAGTTACTTTAATCAATTTGTTATAGGTACAGTGTTCACTTTCTAGCACTTGTTCTGAAAAGCCTACCTTTCAGCACCACGTGACAATATTACGTGGAAATCTTGTCCAACGCAAGTTCTGCTTGCTAAACTATCGGTATCTGTTTATATTATTATATCTATGGAACTTATATTACACTAAAATAAGATCAAATAAATAATTATTCTTTTATTATGACTTCTTGGACAAAGCAACATTATCTACTCTTAAAAAATATCCGTTTCGTTCTTGTGATCTAAAACTGTTTAATCACTAATCTTTACAAGACAATTTCACACAATAGATAGGTACCTAGTGAGATATAATAAAATTCTATAGATAGACTTCAAGTGTGAGATTTAATAAAATTGTAACATTTCCAATTCCAATGACATTTGAACTTATATTCAATTATGCAAGCAAGATGGACTTAAATAGCCGTTTTCCAAACAATTTACCCAGATTGGTTATTCAAAAGGCTTTATTTCAAACATACTGGTGGGAAAACTTGGTATCGACTGATACGAATAAAAATATTATATTTCACTCTCAAAAACCAAGTAACTACTGATTTTAATACTATCCGATTCTGAATTACAGTTATTTTTTTTTAATGTATCAACCAATTAAATATGTTTTAGATGTTATTTAGTCAGAATAACTGATAAATAAATTATAATACCTACCTTGAAATAGTAATAGCAGTAGATATTGGAGTAGTAGGTACTACCGTTTGTTAATTTAACCCAGCCTGTACCATGATTGCGTAACACACTATCAGTAGCAATGGGTTTCATTTTGACAGTTCAACAACATTCATTGCGTTTTTTACTTTGTTGAGCAAACCGTCAATTGGATATGTGTTCGACGGAGAAAACACACACTTTCGAAAACGGAATCATTTTCGAGCAACGGATTAATAATAATAATAATTACTGGTGGGAAAACTTGGTATCGAATGATACCAATAAAAATATTATATTTCACTCTCAAAAACCAAGTAACTACTGATTTTAATACTATCCGATTCTGAATTACAGTTATTTGCTCACACCGATTCACAACTGAAGGAGCTACTGAAAATTACTGAAACTTTCAGTAGCTCCATCAGGATGGAATTTGGTGTGGACAAATGTGCGGTCATGCATGTAAAGCGAGGAGAGATTATGGAATCCGTGGGAACCCAACTCACGAGTTCCATAAACCTTAGAGCCCTCTCCGCATCCGAAACCTATAAGTATTTGGGTATGTCGGAAGCGTTGGGTATCAATGTTACTGACATGAAGCAATCGTTGAAGGAACGCTTCTTTGGCCGCCTGAAAAAAGTACTTAATAGTCTTCTATCAGGCGGAAACAAGGTGCGCGCTTTCAACGGTTGGGTCATGCCGGTATTGATGTACTCTTTCGGCATACTCAAATGGACTCAAACCGAACTTGACGCCCTGGATCAGAGGGTCCGTACACTGCTGACTGCAAATCGATTGCATCACCCACGGTCATCGGTTATGAGGCTGTATATCCCGCGAAAATGTGGAGGTCGTGGCTTTTTAAACGCCAAGACCCTCCACAATCGCGAGGTATGCAGTCTCAGGGAATATTTTCTAGAAACCGACGTGGGGATGCATCGAGATGTGGTTGCGGCTGACAAGGGCCTCACTCCGCTCTCCTTGGCTAAGGAGAACTGGCGTAAACCAGTAGTGCTTGACACAAATGATCGCTTGGAGGTATGGAAGAGCAAAGAGCTTCACGGACGCTTCTTCCGAGCCCTACACGGGCCCGATGTAGATTTTCGAGCGTCCGTAGCCTGGCTACGTTTCGGTGACCTCTTTGGAGAAACCGAAGGTTTTGTCTTTGCAATTATGGACGAAGTTATGATGACGAACAATTACCGGAGATTCATTGTGAAAGACGGCACAGTTGACATCTGTCGGGCATGTCACCGGCCGGGAGAATCAATTAGACACATTATTTCCGGGTGTTCTCGTCTAGCTAACGGAGAGTACTTGCATAGACACAACCTTGTAGCCAGGATAATTCATCAGCAACTTGCTCTTAAATACAACCTTGTGGAATTGGAGGTGCCGTACTACAGGTATATGCCCGACCCAGTTCTCGAAAATGGCCATATTACATTGTACTGGGATCGATCCATCATCACTGACAGGACTATTGTTGCCAATAAGCCTGATATAGTGCTGGTGGATCGATCAGAGCGGCGTGCAATGATTGTTGACATAACCATCCCACATGATGAGAACCTCGTGAAAGCTGAGAAAGATAAACAAATCAAGTATCTTGACTTGGCTCACGAGGTTGTCGACATGTGGGAAGTGGATTCAGCAATCATTGTACCGATAGTCGTGACTGCCAATGGCTTAATAGCCAAGAGCCTCGACCAACACCTCAGGAGGCTCTCGTTAGGCAGCTGGATCAAGGGCTTGATTCAGAAAGCGGTACTGCTGGACACGGCTCGCATCGTCAGGAAGTTTCTCTCCCTGGAGCCCTGACCGCCGGTAGCTTGGACCCTGTTCCCGATACCGGTGGGCTACTATTTTGTATATTTTTAAATGTTTTTATGTGTTTATATAAATATTTAAAAATATAAATTATATCTATGTTAAATGAATAAACGAAATAATAATTACTTTATTGAGCAAAAAACGTACATAGATAAAGTTTGCAGGTACATGCCTTAAAGAAACTAACAATAGATACAAGAAGAGAGAATAGAATAAAGGTAAATTTCTATGTAACAAAACAATAAATCCTTAAGTAGAGTTAGATTAATTAGCAATAAGCTTCAAAATTATTCAAATTCATCGTACCTACCTTCCTAATAGTGTGTTATGCTATTAGGATGCTGATCGTCAGTCACATCAAAATTGGTGTAGTTATGAATATGATATTGTTGAGTTTAAAATATGTATGTAGGTAACAAATGAAAGAGTATAGATGTATTTACCCGGTACTAGCATTTGATACGGTCATCATGATGACAGCTGTGGTTTTACCAAAGGGCCATTCTAAGAAAACAGCGCGTAATACAATAATAATAAAGTTATATTTTAAAACAATTGGCAGTCTCTTAATAGTAATGAGCTATTATTTTTTCACGAAGAAGTAGAGTTGTTGTAAGTAGTATTTCTTAAATTAATAATTGTATATTATTTTTCCATATTTTTAAACAAATAAGTAGGAACATAACCTAAACAAATGGTAAAGTAAAAAAGTCACCGGGACGTTGCGGTCGCTTTATAGGCTAAAAAATGTTCTTCCATCACACATAAAGGGAATGCTTGTTCAATCCCATATATTCCCCATTATTGATTATGGTGATGTGACTATTACGACCTGAATGCAGATCTACTTAATAAACTTGACCGACTTCTAAATAACTGCATTCGATTCGCATTTAATCTTCGTAAGTACGATCATGTATCTTCTCACCGGTCCATCTTGAAATGGCTACCCATCAGGCAACGCAGAGCTTGTCTAAGAGCTTTGAAACCCTGTTCTCCCTCTTATCTTACTTCTCATTTTCAATATTTATGCTCTGCGCATAATAGGAATCTTCGTTCTTCCAATAATTGTCTTCTACGATGTCGTTCTCACCGCTCTGGTTCTCTTAAGCCTTCATTTCTTGTCCAGGCGGTTTTCCTTTAGAATGATCTTCCTCAGAATATCTGTGTGATGAAAATGGCTGTGTGACATCCGGATGGATGGATGGCCTAACAGTCGGAAGATCGGACGGAGGTAAAGTGAGCTTAGAGTAAGCTGTCAATAGTGTAATCTCTACTCTAGCATTACTTGAAATGACATGCACAATCCATCCCCCTAATCAACGAACACATTTTTGTCCAATAATTGCGACTAGTTGGGATCGTTTGGACCGCCCATTGGTCCGTTCGGTCCAAATGTTCCCAACTAGTCGCAATCTCTGTCTGTCCGGCTTTCACGCCAAAACTACTGAACCGATTGTAATGAAATTTGGTACACAGATAGTATAGAGCCTGAAGAAAGGACATAGGCTATATAACTCTATCTAGCTAGGCTATCAGGAGCAGAGCAGTAACAAAAAATGTTGCGAAAACGGGGGCAAACGTGGACGTACATATTGCTCCCATTATTTTAACAGGCGCTTATTTTATATCAGCACGCGGACAGAGTCGCGGGCAACAGCTAGTTTGACATAAATGTGTTGGCCGATTTAGGGGGCATGTTTGTTTCACGGTTAGATGGTTACAGAATCGCTGTGCAGTAGGTATCATAAACCGGAATCTTATACTCTATCCATAATTATTTTCTATTCTGTCTAGTCCACTTCACCCCAGTATGTGACACTGTTCTACACTGCCAAAATACACATTTGTCCTATGATGAAGGATAGAGCATCGAGCACGACGCTCTTATTTTCCAGCGAAGCATTCAGTGTGGAGAAAGTAGTTGTTTTATTATTGAGCACATTTGCGGTGTGGGTTAACGTAATGGCGACGAGCAGTCTGGCGCGGCAGGGCGGCACGAGTCGGGTTCGCCGGTCCCCGGTCGCAAACCCGCAACACATGCGGAATGCCTGTATCATATGCCGCATTAGGGCCGCCACTTCGACGGTATAATGGAGGAGAAAAAACTCCGCCAGTTAAGCACTTGTTACCACCACGCGAGTTGGTAGATAACTTCCAATTTTTGGACTGGCCGGTTCCTCAAGATATTTTCTTCATTGTTTTGATTATTTGCGGTTAAGGAACACAGGGCAACCCTTATATGAATATGTACCTACATAAAAGGGTTGCATATACATTGTCCATAATTTAAGTACATAAGTAGTTGACAGTATTAAACCATAACTATACTATGTTCAATCAATTGATCATAACATAATATATTGTGCCTACTCCATGCAAGATGGTGTGTGCTGTAAATAAATCTGCAAGGTAATTGCGTAACACACTTAGGGTTGCCATTTTTTTTACAAGGAATAAAGTATATTCAGATCTCTGAAGAATATTAAACAGTATTTTAGAAAAATGAACAGTATTTTATTTATTTAATTTTTTACATACATATTTTTTGGAACTCCTCGCACAACTTTCTAAATTTAAATCGTTTTTGAATATTTCGTATAAGTATATCACATAATGTGTTTGCATGCTGAAAACAGTATTTTTTATACTTTTTTTTTGTTCAACAGTAAAAAGTATAATTTAGTGAAAAACAGTATTATACTGTTCAAAACAGTATAGTTGGCAACCCTAAACACACTATCAATAGCAATGGGTATGATTTTGACAGTTCAACAACATTCATTGCGTTTTTAACGTTGTTGGGCAAATAGATGTTCAAACTTAGGGATCAATGGAATAATAAGCTTCAAAATCAAAACCCACCCGTGTTTCTTCACTTGCCTGTGCGACGGCCAGGGCCACGGTTTCTTGTTAAACCAACCCGTAACCCTGACCCAGGAGGCATCGGTCTTCGTGGACCCCGTCACGATGTGCTGACATCTCTTTGAGGCGCGCGAGAAACAACGCGCCGTCGACTCGGGCCTGCCCCCTAATCGGCGAACACATTTTTGTCAAATGATTGCGACTAGTTGGGATCGTTCGGGCCACCCATTGGTCCGTTCGGTCCAAACGATCAAAACTAGTCGCAATCATTAGACAAAAATGTGTTCGCCGATTAGGGGGCTGGTCCGCCCGCAGGCCCGCGCCTACGGTAGCTGGGAGTTCAGTGTGGTTTCCCGACCAGGGTCCAGGGCGTCTCCTGCGGCGGCTAGTGGCGATTACAACTAAATGAATATCAAGGCTATCTCCATTCAATTCTTTAATAATTTATATTACCTACCTACCCTTAGCAGGATTTATTTGAAAAGTGTTAAGGTAATTATACAGGGTGTATCTGACATCATAACGCAAACTTCGCGAAAAGGCTAGACCGCATGCCACTAATAAAATTATGATAGTCATTTATTTAAAGATACACAGTGTTTAAAATAAAGTGTCGGCTCGGCTTTTGAACGTTGCAAGCGTGCCGCCGCGCGAGTTTGTAGGTATGACGTTGATCCCTGATGTGAACTCTATTAAATCAGCTGATAAGATCGTTTTTCGGGTTTTGTTTTCATTGCGCTTTTTTATGTAATTAGCGAATTATTTAATTTTTACTTTAAAATCTCATTGGCTTATAAAAGTATAGCAATTGTGAATGGTCTGAAGTAAAAAAAAAACTACATTTATTTTTTTTAAATCATGAAAAAGCCGACGAAAAATTCCACCACTGGGGGGTTCAGAATCATGTACTGGATCCATGGTACTCGTTAGTGCGTCGATGTCAGATACACCATTTATAGTTTTAAGTACGTTAAGTACTCCCCAAAATTGTTTTGACGTGTGACGATACCTACAAAAACGCCACATGGAACAACGCGTCATACTGACGTCAAACGAATTCTACATTTCGCAAGCAGTTTTTATCGTACAATTAACAAACATAAGTACAATTTCCCAACTCCAAGCGTCCGCCGGGCAAGTGCCTGCCAGACATAACATCCGTCTGGTCGGAGGATCCTCCCTTTTCTATGGAGGATGAGTGAACTTTACACCCTGTCCCACGTGCCTCCACATTGGTGACCAAAATCAAAAGTCGTTTATTCAAATTAAGCTGGGAATCAGTACTTTTTGAACGGCAATATTACATAAGACAGTCCCTTCAAAACGCCAGCCCTTCGCTCCGATCCCGACGTGATGGACGTCAGCGCAGCCTTCGCGCAAAAACTACAGCGTGACGTCATCATCATCACTCCCGCAAGCTTTAGCAGCAAGTCACTAAGCCAGCCAGCTCCCAAGTCTTCAATAGGTACCCGCATTTATTAGCATGCAGCGACCGCGTATACTTGGTCATCGCCCTCAGCCTCATCAGCAACCTCGGCACAACACACTGCACTTTCGGCCGGTCAACACGAACAGCCTCCTCAAGACGCAGCAGCTAGCCTCAACTCGGCGCTGATGTCGATGATGATGTCGGATGTCGTACATCCGACGCACTGGAGTATAACATGGCGCCACCACCCCGACTCACTGGGGACGTCTCCGTGGACAGTTCCGACTCACCGTGAACTATACGGTAACCGGTTCCGACTCACTGGAACCTTAGCCGGCCTGGCAAGCATCGCAGGATACAAGACTCAATCTACTATGGAGCTCTGGTCTCCTGAGGGAAGTGATGTAGCGGTACCTACAAAAACGCCACATGAATTCTACATCTCGCAAGCAGAGTTTACACAGCCTCCACAGACGTTTAAACACCTCTAGTCTCAACTCTATGCAACTGATATAAATAAATCCACTATTGTTTTATGATCATTTTCTCTATAAATTGTTATAAATAGCAATTAAAAAAAAATGGTGGTGGTTAAAAATAGCAATAAATGTCAAAAAAGTTTTAAGCAAAAAAAAAAAAAAACAGTATACTTACTTTCATAAAGTTTTATTTTACACTTTTTAGTTATGAAAAATTCTGGTATCCACCTGCATTCGGTCAAACTGGACTCAATTTCGTTTGCAAGGTTCTTTACCCGTAATTTTGTTTAAAAGAAAAAAAAAACCAACAGACCACTAAACCGCTATTGATAAAAAATTATAGGGCCAAACTGAAAGTATGTATACCCTTACACAAAAAAAAAAAGTCGACTGACATGATCACGCACATAATTAAGACATATCTACAGTTTTCTTATGCCATTCCTCTTGCCATTGTCAGAAGGTCAGAATTGAACGAACATATGTATACATATATCTTTAGCTTTCAAAGAATCATGAAAATCAGTTCAACCAGTCGAAAGTTCTGAGCTAACAAACATAAAAAATTACAGTCGTATTGAGAACCCTCTTCTTTTTTTGAAGTCGGTTAATAAAACGACAAGAACAAAAAAATAATAAGCAAGCGATTTTAAATGACAGGGCCTGTAGACAATGTAACATCGCTTCGCTACGAAGCGATGTTACATTGGCTACAGGCCCAGGACTTGTATAGAAAGCGCCGAAAAGCTTAAAAAAATCTATAGTTATCTGGGTTTCTTCGTAGGGATTAGTCAGCAAAGAAATGTTGGCGGCAACGACATTGTTTTATATTAATGACAGAAAAAAACCGGCCAAGTGCGTGTCGGACTCACGCACAAAGGGTTCCGTACCATTGATTTATGAAATTAAAGGATTTAAGTTATTTGTATGAAAGATTACGCGGTAATAAGCGGTTTACGATTTACGAGGTATTAAAAAAAAAAAACTACTTACTAGATCTCGTTCAAAACAATTTTCGTTGGTAGTTTTTATAGTAATGTACATCATATGTGCTTTTTAGATTTTTCATTTTCTTATTTTAGAAGTTAGAGGGGGGGGGGGGGGACCAACTTTCTTGCACTTTGGAAACGTCCGTCACGCAAACTATTCGGTTTAGAAAAAAAGTGTTTTAGAAACCTCGATAACATTTTTGAAGACCTATTCATAGATACCCCACACGTATGCGTTTGATGAAAAATAAAAAATTGTAGTTTTAGTTCTAAGTGGGGAGCCCCAATATTTATTATTCATCAAAATCTTAATGCGGTTCACAGAATATATCTACCTACCAAGTTTCAACAGTATAGCTCTTATAGTTTCGGAAAAAAAATGGCTGTTACATACAGACGGACAGACATACATGACGAATCTATAAGGGTTCCGTTTTTTGCCATTTGGAAACGGAACCCTAAAAACTAAAGAAAGTGTTGGGTTCCGTAGTTTCCCCTCCGTCACAATAGGTGTCCCAACGTCAAAGAGTAATAGGAGTTTAAAAAAAACCGGCCAAATGCGAGTCGGACTCGCACACCGAGGGTTCCGCTGTACAAACGTAGCGGTTTACAATTTATGACGTACTAGCTTTCCGCCAGCGGCTTCGCCCGCGTGGAGTTCGGTTATATCGCGCTGTTTAAATTCCCCTCGGGAACATCAAATTTTTCCGGGATAAAAGGTAGCCTATGTTCTTTCTCAGGGTCTAAAGATTGTCTGTGTCAAACTTCATCAAAATCGGTTGAGAGGTTTAGGCGGGAAAGCGTAACAGACAGGCAGAGTTATTTTCGCATTTATAATAGGTACTAGCATTGATTTAGAATTTTTCACAGTTTAGAGGCAATTAGATTTAAGAAGTGTTTGATATGAATTTCAACTTTAATATCTCTACGCGTTCATGTGAAAAAGGGTAGGTAGTAAGTTTATAATTATTAAAAAATATTTTATGTCATGTAAGCAAAAATAATATTTTAATATTTTATGTAACTTCAAATTTATCATTTTCACAATTTTTCCTTTATCTGTCTGTACTATAATATAACGTTGCTTCGTGCCGAATTTCAAGATTCTGAGTTCACGGGAAGTACCTTGTAGGCAAAGAGATTTAGGATATATAGAGAGGGCATGTGTCAAAATGGCATAGAAAAACTGTGATCCGCCATCTAGTACAATATAGCAAAATTAGATCGACAATTGGAGACATCAAATAGTAAAAATGAAATAAGTTTATATAAAATATATTCAGCTATTGCCCGGTAGTTGGCCAGTGTGGTCTATGTTGCCAGATCCGATTTAATACCCTAGTATAGTTCAAATCGGGTAAATAAATATTGAAAAGTAAATAAATTAAGTGAAACTTGTCTTGTACAAACAAAAACTGTTTTAGAATTTTATTCGCTACTATTCATTTACCGTGACACTGTCTATTGGCATTTTAGATGTTTTATGCTTACGAATTATTTTAACGCTCAGTTCATTGCGATTTTTGAGTGTAATAGACCTTTTAGGCCATAAAGCGCATTTTATTTTGCAATTTTCGTTTGCATTTCGTTTTTAGCAAAATTATTCTTTTTACACGTTTGTTTGCAAATATTTTTAAATGGCAATGCAAAAAACTGTGGTAGGGTTTGTATCATTTCGATATAAAGTTATCGATAATATTCAAAGAAGTTACTACGACGATGTTTTTTCGCATTACGATAGCTTGAAACAAAAAATTAGGAAGCAGAATAATTATGGGTAATTTCAAGTTTACAAATTTCTTATTTATACAATTATTTTAATATAATAGGCGTTAAAGTTATAATTACCGATTAGTACTGAAAATCTAAATAATTGCTTATTTTTTAATTTTTAAATAATTCATTTATAATCAATATATAGGAAGGTCGTTTATGCCTTTGTGATAGAACTCTGAGGATCTAGACTGCACAAACTGTGTGAAAGCAGAACTGCCTCCTGGGAAGAAAACTTAGCAAAAGTAGATAATTGTCCAAATCACGACAAAAATGGTAGTCTGCTGGAGCAAGACCTTTACAAGATTCGTACGCCATTATCTTTAAAAACGGCAAAAACATCACGGTTATTGTATGGGAGCCCGCCTTCAGTATTTATTTTATTTTAATTATTTATTTGTAATTTGAATATATAACCAAATATTCTGTGAACATTTTAAGCGTCTATCTGTTTCCGTTATTAATATGGAGCAAAAAACGGCAAAAATTCACGTTTGTTGTATGGGAGCCCCCTTAAATATTTTATTATTTTTATTCTTAGTACTTGTTGTTATAGCGGCAACAGAAATACTAACACAATCTCTGGAAATTACAACTGTCTCGCTATTACGGTTTATGAGATACAGCCTGGTGACAGACGGACAGACGAACAGAGAAGTCTCATGAATAGGGTTCGTTTTACCTTTTAGGTACGGAATCCTCAAAATCACAAAGTAGCTCGCAATCATTGTACTACATATACGTACCTACATATTTTATGAATATATTTCATTATAAATAAGTTATGTAATCTATGTACTTATCCACTTAACCGTAAATTTTATTCTAATTTTTACGGATATGTAGAAAAGTACTGAAATTAATAACTTACTATTTCATTTCTAATACAAGGTACCGATTCTTTTTTTTTTAAATTTGATCGACAAGTCTTTCCAAAGTAGATAACTTCTCTTTTAAAATGCATTGAGCATAATTTCGACGAATGAGACGGAAGCCAATTTTCTTCTCTACGGTCTATCTGGACAAATCGTATCCACTTTTTCCCTACGACATTATTTTTATTCGGAAACCAAAAATAACAAAAACCTAGGTAAATGAATAGTAATTGTTCATTCAATTTTGTTTATTAATATGATATGATTATGTTTAAATAGAGTTAATAATAAATAAACTTGAAATATAGTAGTATTTTAAGTTTATTTAGCTATAATGTAAATGTCAATAAAATACAACAAAATGTATTCATCTTAATAAGTATTATCGATAACTAAATCGATAAACAACATTACTACATCTCTACAAGAAAATAGTAAAACTACTCAACAATAGAGGGCGCTTATTACAATAATGGAAAATTTTCTAGAACTAAGATTTTTTTTAAATTTGAATTGCAGACGAAATATAAATAATTCATAGAAAAACATTCCGAAGTTAGGTCCAGTCGTTTTACTATAACGAGATGTACAGTAACACAAAGCGCAACATGGCATATTTCCTTAGAAAATGTTTATTCTTAGTGGACACAAATTACGTCCTGACGCGCAAACTAGACTGAGCGACTTTTAATCAAGTCGATAAAAGTATTGGCTTACGATTTTGTTCGTGATGTCCTGTCTATTGTAAATATAATTTTAATGTCTTTGCGTGTAGGTTTTGATTCCCTAGCGTGTGACGAAAATTCGTCTAAGGTGTCGGTATAAACTGCTGTATCTTTTGATCGCTTTAACTTAGAAGTTTGATTTTTTCACTGCATAAAGGGACAATAGACCTAGGTATTTGGTATAAATTTCAATTTGATACCTTTATTAGTTCGTGAGAAATAAGGTAGTAAGTTTCATTTTATTAAAATATGTTTATTATATTATATAACTAAAAAATTGTGATTTTCGCAATTTTTCCTATATTTGCATTATATGACAATCCTTCATGCCAAATTTCAAGATTCTGAGTTTACGGGAAGTATCCTGTAGGTTTTGATTCCTTTGCGAGTGTCGAAAATTTGTTGAAAATATCGACATATCGGCTGTATCTTTTGATTGGCTTGGCTTAGAAGTTTGATATTTTCACAGCTTAAAGGGACAATAGAGCTAGGTATTTGGTATAAATTTCAATTTGATAACTTTATTCGTTCGTGAGAAATAAGGTAGTAAGTTCCATTTTATTAAAATGTGTTTATTATATTATATAACTGAAAAAATGTGATTTTCGCAATTTTTCCTATATTTGCATTATATGACAATCCTGAAGGATTGTCATATAATGCAAACAACAACAACAACAACACAGAATCAACAGCAACTCAGAATCTTGAAATTTGGCATGAATGCCAAATTTCAAGATTCTGAGTTTACGGAAGTATCCTGTAGGTTTTGATTCCTTTGCGAGTGTCGAAAATTTGTTGAAAATATCGACATATCGGCTGTATCTTTTGATTGGCTTGGCTTAGAAGTTTGATATTTTCACAGCTTAAAGGGACAATAGACTTAGGTATTTGGTATAAATTTCAATTTGATAACTTTATTCGTTCGTGAGAAATAAGGTAGTAAGTTCCATTTTATTAAAATATGTTTATTATATTATATAACTAAAAAATGTGATTTTCGCAATTTTTCCTATATTTGCATTATATGACAATCCTTCATGCCAAATTTCAAGATTCTGAGTTTACGGGAAGTATCCTGTAGGTTTTGATTCCTTTGCGAGTGTCGAAAATTTGTTGAAAATATCGACATAATCGGCTGTATCTTTTGATTGGCTTGGCTTAGAAGTTTGATATTTTCACAGCTTAAAGGGACAATAGACCCGAGTATTTCCTGAGAATTTCAGCTTGATACGTCCACGCGTTTTTGAGGTAAAGGGTGGTGACAGACAGACAGACAGACAGACAGACAGACAGACGGACAACAAAGTGATCCTATAAGGGTTCCGTTTTTTCCTTTTGAGGTACGGAACCCTAAAAATGGGCAATTTGTTACATTGTGTTGACATACTAAGTACGGAATCCTTAGAATGGATTAAAGATTCCAACTACACAGGGAAAGTTTGAAAAAAGTTTTCTATTTGAGTATCACGACGAGTGGTGGATAGGGGTTGTAAAACGGAGTGATAACCAGCGTCATTTACTAATTTAAATACTGCAATATTGCTGTTACTAAGATCATCTTTGGTAAAATATCCAAATATAATACAAGAACTGTTATGTGACAATAAATTATTTATAAAACTCTCTGCGACGTTGTTGCCCTGGGGCATTTGCATGATCATATTCACATTGTACGCTTCAATACACACACATACATTGTTTACTTCAATAGATACTGCTTCACTTCACAGTTCTTATATCCGGTAATCTATACTAATATAAAGGGTGTACCTGACATCGACGCACAAACGAGTACCATGGATACAGTACATGATTCTGAACCCCCCAGTGGTGAAATTTTTCGTCGGCTTTTTCATGATTTAAAAATATATATATGTAGTTTTTTTCACTTTAGACCGTTCATAATTGCTATACTTTTATAACCCAATAATATTTTAAAGTAAATATTAATTAATTCGCTAATTACATAAAAAAGCGCAATGAAAACAAATATCGAAAAACTGTCTTATCAGCTGATTTAATAGAGTTCACATCAGGGATCAACGTCATACCTACAAACCCGCACGGCGGCACGCTTGCAACGTTCAAAGGCCGAGCCGACACTTTTCTTTAAACACTCTAAATTCTGTACCTAACTGTTAACGACACAAATGACTATCATAATTTTATTAGTGGCATGCGGTCTAGCCTTTTCGCGAAGTTTGTGTTACGATGTCAGATCCACCCTGTATAAAGTTGAAGAGTTTGTTTCTTTGTTTGAACGCGCTAATCTCAGGAACAACGGGTCCGATTTGAAAAATTCTTTTTGCGTTAGATAGCCCATTAATCCAGGAAGGCTTTAGGCTATCTAACATCACGCTGCGACTAATAGGTGCGGAGTATAACTAACTCCACGCGAACGAAGTCGCTGGCGGCCGCTAGTTTCACTATAAAATCGCGAGTTTTGATATTTTACATTATGTGTTACCATTGCACATACACGGAAACTGCGGTTTGTAGAATACTGTATAGGACCATTTGTTCGGGCTATTTTGTCAAAATTAATTTGATTTTGAAGGCAACAAGACAAGTTTCTACGGCTACATAAATGCCGCATGCTATTGTCTAGGGATCGGTTACTATATCCTGCAAGTAATTACGTAGGACAATGAACTAATTTCAATGGCAACAATGACAAAGAAAGACCAACGGGACAATTCGACAATTTAATAACCCTTACCCGTCCCGAACCCATAAGGAAAAATTTTAAAGCGCGAAGTAGCCCGAATTTCAGCGCCGTCTCTCGGGTATTTGGTTTACTAATTTATAGAAACTAAGGGTTATGTATGTTGAATTTTCGGTGGTTGTGAACCGATTTTAATAATAAATTACTAGCGGCCGCCAGCGACTTCGTTCGCGTGTAGTTATGCTCCGCTCCTATTGGTCGCAGCACTCGCAGCATGATGTTATATGGACTATCCAACGCAAAAAGAATTTTTCGAATCGGACCAGTAGTTCCTGAGATTAGCGCGTTCAAACAAACAGACTCTTTAGCTTTATATGTATATTAGTATAGATTTGTTAATTTGAAAGAAGGTACATTCTGGGTGAACTATGTAAATTAAGATAAGAACAAATGCTTGCATATACGGTTAAATCACAAACTTAGTCCAGAAATTATTTTGTATATGTATAATTTTCCTAGAAAGTTCTACTTTTGGATTTTTTTTTTATATTTTAAACGTATGGTCAAGAGAGGGGCATAACTTTTATTTTACTTTTGAAGCGATTTTAACGGAAAAGTTTTTAGTAAACCCATATTCACTTTTAAATACCTATCCAACAACATGACACGTTAGGGTTGAAATAAAAAAAATAATGACTCGCCACAGCCACAGTCCCCACTTTACGTGTAGGGCGGGTACCTTAATAAAACATATTATTCCACTTTTTATTTTACCACCTTGTCGGCGTGATTGATATACATTATAATATAAAAAAATCAGCTTTCTAGTTCTAACCCACTGAGATTATACCCGGACGTACGGACAGACAGAGAGACAGCCTTGGCGAAACTATAAGGTTTCCTTGGAACACCTTACTTTTAGCTTGTTATAACAACCGAAACCAACAACAATCTTGTTGTTTATTTGGTAATGCGCATTGAATAATAGAATAATGCTACCTTCTTTTTAGGCAAAGGTACACCTTGTGTTAGCTTTGAGTAAACTACAAATGAAAACTGAAAGTTATCTTGGACCAGATTGCAGCGGGAGCAAGCTTGGTTAGCCCGCATACATTTTTATTGTATTTTTTTTTTTTGCAATAAAAATTCGGGCTAGCCACGTACCTAATAATTAAAAACGAAAACTAAAAAGGAAGGATCGAACACTGCATTCAAAAAGCATGAAGTAGAAAAATGGAACATATTAGCATTGTTGTTAGACCGAAACTTTATTTAAAGAATTCACAAAAACAACGAAGTCCGAGGCAAAAACAGTTAATTTAAGAGAATCCCTAAAGAAAGAAAAGAAAGAATGAGGAAAAACCTAGTACCTAGGTAATTTTAAGACGGAATCTGGGAAAGCTACAAACCATGTCAGTGCTTAAAATAATCGCAAACTACTTAAGTTGCCAAAACATGTTGCCCTTCAGCACACATTAAAAATATGCTTTAGGACCTGTAAGTATTTCTGTGGCTCGGCCGGGCACTGACGCCACTCGCTAGCGACGTCCACTGACGTGCCTTTGACGTGTTGGAATATTTCGCCATGTTTTCGAGTTGAGGATATTTAGCGGATAATTTAGCGTGCGGTATACTATACCAAGTGTTCGAGTTGCATTCGCAGTTATGAGTTCGGCATTTACGATGCGTTGCCGGACGACGCGATGGGCCATAAACCAAGTAGGCACAGGATCAACTATGAAGTCAAGGATATTTTTGGCACACGCGAGCACAGGATACACTCTCCATTATAGTTTACGTGTCATTTAACAATAGTCTTTCTTTGTACGTCTACTTTTAAGGTTTGACGCAGTTTCGGTTGTACATAGGTACTTGGTTTCGGTTTATTATTTTCTAGCGAACATCTGGAACTTCTTACTGTCGAAAAGTAAGTTCTTGAGTGCTTTTTTGTAACGGTTTTATAAAATAGTCATACTTAGATGGGATATTTTTAGTTACGAAAATTCATGAATATCTGCTTTAGTGGGGAGGTAATGCAAAACGACCAGTACCCTAATTGCGTAACAAGCCAGTCCATTGCTCCATAAGTTTACATTTTTCAAACTGCGAACAACGTTAATACCGCAATGAATTTTGTTGTCAAAATGAAACTCATTGTCACTGATAGTGTGTAACGCAATTACCCTACAGATAACACACTTATATTGTTTTATCTACTAGTGTTAAAAGGGCTTTAGAAGTCACTGCTAAGAAAATCATAGCTGAACTTACTTTTGCACTCCTAGTGGTTATGATAATGATAAGCCTTTTGACGTTTGTACTAAATGTAAACCCTCCCAACTTCGCCGCAGCGTTTATTTTAGTTAGAGCCTATATTTGTAACTCATTTTCTACTTTTCATACTTGTTTTATGCAAGATACATACGACTTCTTTACGAACAATTTGTGTAACCAAACACTGCAATACATATTGCCAAATTGCAACTCAATAGCTTTATCTTATTTGTTAAACTGACCTCCGTGACTGATGAATTAGTATTTACCATTGATATAATATTAAGTCAATGGTATTTACTCTATTATAAATATGATATTTTTTACCTGTAATTATTATTAATCCTGCGTAAAAACCTAAGTTCCTTTTTTGCCCGATGTGACCTGAAGCCTGAAGGTGTTTGAGTTATTTATTTGCACGTGGGCAGTGAAGTGAGTTTATTTTCCGTTTTTCCGCGTGACTGCCGCGACGGTTCTTACTTTTGTTATAGGTACTATACTTCATTCTGAGATTGATAATGATTAGTTCGCAATTAGTTATCTCTTGGACCCTACTCCTACAACGATCTGTTTGCTGTTGATTGGACGAAGATTTCTGACGGCATGTCAGAAAAACTCCTCATATAGGAATGATAAGACATAGGTACATTCATGAAAGTGACGTTAACTTTTTTAATTGATGATTTTATCTTTTATGTTTATATACCAATTGTGCCTTTAATTTCGGTTATGAATCCCTTTAAAGTAAACAAATAAATTACTACTATAATTGTTTAGTATCCGGATGTATGCGTGTCGGCGTAAAGGATATTCTCTTTGGTGTTGTCTGTCTTCAGAACGCGTTTGTTTCTTCAGCGCAAACACAAAGTAATTAACCGCGGTGCCTTTGTTTGCCTCTTCCAGAAATTGCTTTAAATGTTAAGATGCTTGAATGTACCTACCCATTGCACCTCGATTTCTAATATGGTTTGCTTTGATGTCAGAGTCCAGTCCAGCTAGTCGTAATCACACAGAAATATCTCAACTCTCACTGCTTTGTTAGGGCACAACTCATATGAATGGAATGTGGTCCTTCCACCTTTATTATTTCACTCCTAGCTTTGATTGTTATCAAGATTTCAACCAATGCATTATGTTGACGACCTAAGCATGAATAGAACACAATTATATGCACACGGCAATACGTAATATAGCCAATATAGGTAAGTTTATGTAACAGCTCACCATGTGATAAAACTAAATTAACGGTAAATGGTTTGTTGCAAGTAATTAGTGGCAATAATTAGAAGGTAGGCATACGGGGACTAGTTTCTAGGAAGCCTTATACAGTGCAATGCGTACTATTGCATTGTATACGATCTTAGATATCTCTTAAATACACGGCATTTGCAAGTTATTAAGTCGGTCGGTAAGTAGACTTAGATTAATTATTCTAAGTCGGTAAATTTTCTAATAAAATTTTAACCACGTTGTTGATTAGTACCTACTTATGCAATTTTCATAGGTCGACGCCAACGCTGTACTTGACTACCTTCTAGTGGTCTTTAAACTCGGGTACAGAACTCTTTCAAGTATGTAGATTGATTTTGCTTGCTTTTCAATAGTAGGTACAACACATTATGTCATGTGATGTATAATAGTAGGCCTGAATTTAAAACAATAATAGAGCAACCTTTAAGTCTCCGTGAGATGATCTCCTAAATAAATCAGCTCGGAGTCGCGTCACTCCTTAGCACATAAATAGCTCAAGTCACAAGACAGACCGGTCGGCGCGGCGCGCGCTCAGCTCAGGGCAGGGGGGATGCGCGCGCGCTGCGTTTGAGTGCGGTGCTCGGCCGCTCCGCTTGGCGCCACGCCGCCCGCGCCCGCGTGTTATTTCCGACGCCATTACTCACACCGGCTTCGACTAATTATAATATTCAGCGAGCTCACATCGGCCGACTGTCCGAGACGAGTCCGTTCACATATCCTGCACGCACAGCACAGCCACATTATTTTCTCGTGAATGTTATTTTGAGGTCTACGTAGATTGAGCACTGTCGTAGGTACCTACCTACTATAGTTGCGTTTTATATGTCGACCCAAACTTTCCACACAAGGTAATCGCATGATCATCCTTAAAACAAGACATTGTTAAAAGGCACACAAGCCGGTCGGTTCTGTTAATTGATGTCGTCTGGCTTTGATAGCGGGAGTTCGGTGAGATCAGAGAGGTGTCGGCGACGTTGAAACAGCTCTTCTTTGTAAACACGCCTGTTGCCTGTGTAGTGTAACGCAATCAGCACGCCCTTTGACACCAGCCTCTGTATCCCTGATAGTGTGGTTTGAGTTCTTCGTACCGTTTGGCACTTTAATAGCAAAGTCAACAACATATAATTTACATTTTGATGAACATGTGTGACATTATAATATATTTAACACGTATAAATTGTGCCCACGTGATTTTGGATTGTAAGATGAATTTAGTCTTGTGTGCTGAATCTAAGACGTTACGCTGGACGATGCTAAGACAACGATGACGTGAAGCTGATCATGCAATAATGTCCGGATATACCAAACCGAACATTATTGCATGACCAGGGTTCATTATATCGATAGGGAATCCTGTTCCATTTACTTGGAACATCTCTGATGCAAAACAAAACGTGTTATCGAAGCAAAATTTTTCAATATGCGGGAGTAACATGATTTCATCTTTATGTTGTCTGCAAAATTTTGTTTCAAGACGGTTATGGAATCTTTCTCTCTCATAAGGCGCTTATAGTTTCGTTTTGGTTCAATCAAATGTATCTATCCGTAAATATATTCCCTACAGTGATATTCTGGTCTTAAATGTCAATGTTATTCCTCTGTAAAGGCCTTACCGCCAATTGTGTAGATCATCCTTCTAATTTTTCTGCAGCCGGAAGGGAAAAGTTTTATTTAAGCATATATTAAACCGTAATGAATGGGCTAATGAGGCAATGTACGGAAACAATTCGCTAGTCGATGTAATAAGTTTGATCGGTAGATTGGATGACATTGTTGGCCAAGTAATCGTATTCGGATCCGCTCATCTGACATAAGCAGATTTCAATTTTAGCTAATATTCTGGACAGGCTTCAAATACTTATTGGAACTTCTCAGGAATGTATTTTAATATATTGTGGAAAGGGCAAACCTAAATTAGTGTAGGACAGTGGGTTACCATCGGAAAAAAAAAATTAGTAGTGTACGTGCATTGAGTTCTACTAAATGCATTGTATATCTGGAAATTTCTGATGATTATAAAAGTTTTATTAGTTTATTCAACATTATTTTTATTAGGTAATCCATGAAATATTCTATGTTTGACCTTGTTCACTAAATAGGTTTCACGTACCTAGGTAAAACTATTGAAACGGAACACCCCAGTTATGAATACGTCAATGAGATAATAATTTTTCAATACCGATGACCGACCATGACGTACTTGTAACTGGTGCCAAAATAATGGTGCATGTGTTGTTTGTCACATCACCAGTTTAACGAATATTAGTGGCTTTGTTAGTCATCATCGTCGTATTGTCTATAACGTCGTTTTGTCGGTATTTACTTACTTTATGTTTAAAATACACATCTTAACTGCGTTTATAGGTCATCATGATAAAGCTACTTGCCCATGTCTCTATCATTTGCTTGTGCATTTGAGCGCCTATATAGACGGGGTTTGGTAGGAGCACCTAAAGTAGGTACAGTCACTTGTACAACAAAAACACCCTTACAGCTACGAAATAAAAGTACTGTTAATGTAAATCGATATCACTGATATACTAATGATAATAAGAGCTGCCATTTATATCTTTATAAGACCAGTGTTGCTACTTGCTACCATGAGTTTTCATTACGAGACTCGATCGTCGATATCGAGCGCATTTAGCGCTCTCATTGGTTGAGAGTTCTGACAACCTTGAAGCGGACCATTCGATGAGTCAAACGCACTCGATATCGACGATCGAGTCTCGTAATGAAAACTCATGGTAGGCACACTGAAAGTATATCTAAGTTTTGCAAAGCTGAATAGAATATTCATATTTATACATGTATAAATAAAATTGTAGTGTCTATTTGTAATATCGAATTAACCGTTTTTGACTACATGCATATGAATATCTATGTACGGTACGGTGTATACGTATAGATATATGTATGTATGATTGTTCCGGTTAATCTCTACAATAGCTGTACCGATTTTGACGGGAATTTTACTGGCTGATAGCTGATGTAATAAGGAGTAAGTTAGGCTGATTTGCGTTGAGCTTTTTATCCTGTTATTTTCACGGGATCGAAACTTACGCGGGTGAAAACGCGAGGTGCAGTTAATAATTATTTGATTTTTTTATAGGTACGTATTTATAAAATAATTGAAGCATCTGTTTGAAATGTCAAAATAACTGCTTTATACTAAATGCATATGAAACACGTAAAAAAAAATATTTTCAACAATTTTCCTCGTCTGTCTGTTTCTTCTTCTTCTTCGTCGGTCATAGAGGTCCACTGCTGAACAAAGGCCTCCCCAAGGCTTTCCACAATGACCGGTCTTGTGCTGCCCATACCCATCGAAGTCCCGCAACCTTCACCAGGTCATCGGTTCACCTTGTTGGGGGCCTCCCTACACTGCGTCTTCCGGTACTTGGCCACTACTCCAGAACCTTACTGTCTGTTTATTCTGATTAATCTCCGAAACAGCTTCACTAATTTTGATTAAATTTGATATGGGGATATATTCAGCCCAGAGAAAGGATATAGGCATAGGCTACTTTTGATCGGCATACATACGACACAGGCGCACGCACAGCTGCGGGTGGAATCTGTCGTAAATAGCAGCAATAGCAGGAACTTAATTTTATTTCATTAGTAACATATTGATGAATTTAATTTATTTTATTTTTAATAATTATAAACTAGTGCTTGACTGCAATCCCGCCTGATGGTAAGCAGTGATGCAATCGTTGATGGTAAAGCGCACTAGTTTATTAAGCCTATTCACTTAAAAAACTTAGGAATAGGAAGGATGACGGCAGTTGAGCGAGGTAATGCAATGTTAAACTCAAGACCAACACGACCAAACGATAGAGGAAGATTGATCTGGAGTTGTCGCATCGTGCCCGCCACACAACGCAACACAACTGCTCAGACCCGTCCTCCGTACGGCTTCACCAGACATCATGCCAGAACACGACGAATCGCTTGGCGGCAAGACTTTGTCTGGTGACCAATCATCACGAGCATTTAATAATAAAACAAAATAAGATAAAAAAAAAAAAAAAACATATAATAATGCTTCCAGAACACTTATATTTTAACCTCTTTCCTTAAAGTAGGCTTATTAAAGTGGTATAGGTTGTTGGATAATGGAGATCAATCTACCTAAATTACCTTCTTTAAATACACTTCATATTAATGCCAGAGCAATATCCTCAAGTGAACGTGTCGTAGTGAACTTTAACTTACCTTCATGACAAGGGTCAATGGTGTGACAGTGGACATTTTTCGCAAAGTTTCAAGAACGACGACCGTCCGTGACGCAAATAAAATCGTGCCAATGAAAGCACTAATCACTTCCATTTCTTCTTGTGGGCATTGTTACACCTACCGAATGTCAACGTGCCAAGACATAAATATTTTTGGTATTCTAAATTTACCGTTACCAGGCTAATTTCTATTCCATGTAGTCATTTAAAAATGTTAAGAAAGATCAATATAACAGGAATCTATCAAATAAAAGTCCTTTTTTGTGGTTACTTAACTAGGAAAACTGTCAATACCATTTCCAAGAGATCTCAAGTAGGTATACAAATGATTTATCAACTTATTTGTGTTCCCAGTAGTGTACAGGCTGAGATCATTAAAACGAATGCATATCAGTTTCCGTGAGTTTTTAACGGTTGCCCTCTTGATAAACTCCTGTTGATTGTGTGCCTCCGCCACACGGGTGGACCACCCGAGCGTCAGTGCGCACTATGACCGAAGTCATAAATAGCTGTGGCGTAACGAAGATTATCCACGGCAGTGCCTTGTGCCCTGATATACCTAAGATACTGACGTGATAGCGTACAACCACCAAATCTGTTTGGATTTATTAATCCTCTTTGTTAAAAGCGATTACAGCAGAGATTTAAGCCTAATCCACCGCGCTTCTTGCGTTATAACTTTTAGGTAGGTACTCAAAATGAATGCAAGGACTAGTGAATAGTTACAAAATCGTTATTCTTATCAATTAGTGGTAAATCCATATGGAGTAGATGACCCAGTTTGAAACAAAGAGTGAGTCAGTCTCGTTGTCATTGTGGAAGTATGCCCGGCCGGTCAATATCGGGTGCTGATTATTGCACAAAATCATGACCAGTAGAAGAATGTTACCTTTAACGACACTACTTGTGTACAATATTGCTAATGTTATAAGCATTGATAAAATATTAAACAGATATGATATATTCTAACAAATTGACCAAAAAAAAAATTTGCCGAACACAGCAGCAGCACACATGCATATTTTTATTCGGCATACATTGGTACCGTGTGAGTGAGATGGGGCGCAATCTAAAGCATAGAGAAGAAAAAGATGGCTAGTGTTTGTCGTTTGCGCTGTTAGTGTTTGTCGTTTGTTTTTACCCGACTACGGCAAAGCAAAAGGAGGGTTATGATTTTGACAGGCTATGTATGTATGTATGTATGTACGTATGTATGTATGTATGTATGTTCATCTATTCCCTCGTAACTTCTAAACTACTTATTCGAATTCGATAAATGATATATCATTAGAAGCGTCTTAATTGTCTGCTGGTTATAGGCTATATGGAGTTTCACAAAATCTAACGTGGCGCCCTCTAGCGGACAAAATATACAGAGTAAAAAAATAAAGTTACGATAAATATGCCGTGTTTAGTATCATTTGAAAGGGCTTAACTTGTACATTTTAAATATATATATATATATATTACTAGCATTTGCTTGTGACTTTACCTGTATTCATGGGCTGATTGAATATAATTCACATCTTTTCGTTCATAGATAGCTTCTTTACTACTTATCAGAATAAGACCACTGCAGAACCATTAGAATGGCCTTGATATTCTGTTGGTTATGAGCTATAAAGCTTGTCACCAAATTTAGTATTACGCCCTCTAGCGGACAAAAGTTCTATGTTAATACAAAATTAAAATAAATATACCGTATTTGGTATCATCTGAAAGAGCTTCACGAGTACTTTATGTTTGTACATAATCCCTAGTAATGCTTCGTAGAAATTTGAATGTAAACCAGGGTTTGGTAAACGGAGCGATGGGAGTGGTGAAGGCCTTCGAATGGCCTGCTCTTCGGCGCGATCAGTTGGAACAGGAGAACAGCCAAGCGCTGTTCTCATACAATTTGACGACGCATCCATAAAAGCAGATACTAACGGACTTATCAAAATCGAACCTTGCCTCACTGAATTTGACGGCTTGAGGGGTTCTGGGCACATTCAGCGTAAAATGCTCCCGCTGATTCTTTCTTGGGGTTGTACTGTACATAAATTACAAGGTTGTACTCTAGATAAAAAAGTTACAGATCTAGGAAAGTCATTGTTTGCTAAAGGACAGGCCTATGTCGCTCTCAGTAGAGTTAAAACCATAGAGGGATTATTTATAAGTGCCTTGGATCATAATAAATTACTTAAAAATCCACATGACAGTCGATCGTTAGCAGAATTAGATAGATTAAGAAATCTTCCCAGGTCCTCTTAATATAAGTATTTTTTTTTTTAAATAATTATAATCTAGCGCTTGACTGCAATCCCGCCTGATGGTAAGCAGTGACGCAATCCTTGATGCCTGCGCACTAGTTTATTAAGCCTATTCACTTAAAAAACTTAGGAATAGCAAGGATGACGGCCGTTGAGCCAGGTGATGCAATGTTAAATCCAAGAGCAACACGACCAAACTCCCGACACAACAACATTTGGCGCATCGTACTCGCCACACAACGCAAGTGGCAACAAAGTGCTCAGACGCGTCCTCCGTACGGCTTCACCAGACATCATGCTGGAACACGACGAATCGCTTGGCGGCAAGACTTTGTCTGGTAGGTGGTAACTTCTGCCGGCAGCCGATGTTATGGCCTACCACCGTTAGAAAAACATCCAATCTATTTATACTAACGGCCTCATCCACTAATTCATGACCCATTCGGTGCCATCGACGCAAATGTGCGTCGCTACTACGAAAAACCGGGAGCTTCATACGGTGAAACCGTTGCTATACGCGCTACGCTTCAAGCGCTACGAAATAGTAAAATAGGACATCTCTACATATTACTATACGCCGATACATAAGTCAAAAGAGATGTCGTATGTTAACTACCTAGTTTTTAGTTCGTCAATTTAACTTTTATTAATATTATGCGCCACAAATACACTTTAACACCAAAATAGTACAAATAATAAAAAGTTAAAAAACTAAAACCCAACTACGACAAAAAACGACGCTGAAAAAGTATAAAACAAGATTTTCAGAATACTGAACTGAACAAAGTTGCTAATATAGTTGCAAGTAAATGAACACAGTAGACTCTACCAAGATGCCTTCGTTGTAAATTGACAATAATGTCTTACGATACTATTCTGAAGTATGCAATATTCACTATTTAGAGATAAATTTTCATGTTTGGAAAGGCGTAGTCACACGTTACATATACCTACCGTAGCACTTTCATAACTAAATAGTGAATATTGCATACAGAATGTATCGACATTATTGTTTTCATCGAGTCTACTGTGTCCATTTACTTGCAACTATATTAGCAACTTTGTTCAGTTCAGTATTCTGAAAATCTTGTTTTATACTTTTTCAGCGTCGTTTTTTGTCGTAGTTGGGTTTTAGTTTTTTAACTTTTTATTATTACAAAGCGAGATACAGGACTTACTTCCTTTTATACGCTTCATTTTTAGTGCGCTAGTGACATATCTACCTTAGTTTAATATTTTATCAATGGTTATAAGAATATTATGTATTTATCTTATAAGATCAATTTTAGTGCTTACATGCTTATTTCATTGTTTAGCTTTAATTGTTCCATCGCTTTGGTTCAGCAAGTTCTGAACACACGTATAAAATGACGCATGAGGTTAAAATCTTAATATGAAATAACAGCTTTCTTCGTCTCGTTTTGTATAAAAATTCGTTCAGGTCTAATGATGTTATCGATACCCAATTCCATATAGGTTATAAACTGGTTAGTTAAGAAGTTGGGTGCGCCAAGTAATTTGCTGCGAAGCGGTGCGCGGGGCAAGGCAGGCCACTGAACATCGGTTCCGGGGTTCAGCGACAACTTGTCTGGCAGGGCCGGCGCCCGGGCTCGGCACCGCGCCCCTGCCCCGCGCATTATTATGGGCTTGACGCCGCCGGCCTGTGCCCCTCTTGCTCCTCACCGCACCTCCTGCCTGCGGTGCCGCTGCGCCCGCGCCGTCGCTTCTCAGAAAACGAATCCGGCGATACAGTGACGCACACATTGACATTTGGCAGTTGAAACGACGACACAGTTTCATCGACGGGAAAATTTAATAATGTATACTTACTTATACCAATGAATTTTGAAGATAAGTAGCTTTACGATAAATAATTCGATCTTAAGTTTTGAAATAATAAAGTTTACTTATCTATACTAAGTAATATACATATAAAGCTGAAGAGTTTGTTTGTTTGTTTGAACGCACTAATCTCAGGAACTGCTGGTCCGATTTGAAAAATCATTTTTGCGTTGGATAGCCCATTAATACAGGAAGGCTTTAGGCTCTTTAGGCTGTATAACATCACGCTGCGACCAACATATCGAAATCTACGTGGGTGAAACCGCGCGGTGCAGCTAGTGGTAAATAAATAGATCAATAATCGGGATTCGAAAGTAACATTATAATTTGGGCTTTATTTTTTATTATAATGAGTAAAGATAGATATTTTATAATCACATAAGATTATAGAAATACAGCGTCCATAAAGCAGGCCAATAGCGATTGAATTGAAGGAACGTGTCGATCAAGAAAGATGCGTGTCCACTTTCAATAAACAGGTGGCGACTGGCAGCTTCTTACAATACACGTGTAGAACATAAACAAAACCAATCATTCGCTATGTTATGCAACCAGAAAATATTGAACTCTACATTACAACAGGCTTATCAGAATGTAGATGTGAAATGGTTTGATTTTCAGAAGAAGTGTTGTTGTTACATATTTAGTAGCGTAGCTACAGTAGGGAAGCGACAACCCAACTAACATTTTTGTCATATAATCAAACAGTTATATGACCTTGAGTCTTATTAAAGTTGTTTTATAGTATATTTTTTAACTCTTTGTCATGTACTGGTGCATTATGTGACCGAATAGTCATATACGTTTTTCGTCGTATAATAATGTCGTGTAGACGTTATTTCGACATTTTTATACGATCGTCATATAATAGCGTCTACGACGACTTCTATAAAACTTACTTATACAACTTTTTGTAGTGTAAACGTTTTCATCGTATAAACGACGTAATACTGTCAATTTTGTCATATAATTACCTTTTTAACAACTGCTACACGGATTGTTTACACGTAGTATTTGTAACCATTATATATAAGTCGAATAAGTATTATGATTGCGACCTGTATACACCCTAAAGTATTACAAAAATGATAATACGACCGCTATATAATTATTACTCAAAATAGAGGTTTATAATCACCTTATATACAACTTCCATCATTTTGAAATCATATTTATTTACTGTTTGGTACAACAAATGGATCGATAAAAGTGGAAAAGTATTAAAAGAAGTGGGAAATTCAAAAGAGGAGTTAAAAACAAGTATCATACGCTTCAAGCACGTCCTTTAATACAAAGTAATAGAGCTCAAACTGATAGTGAAGAAAATGAGAAGGGTTCCGTATCACATTTAACCAAAATTCTACGAGTAGGTACATCTTGCAGTTCATTTGCCGAAGTTCAGGACTCTTGTTCGCTTTCCGAACTTGAAGATAACGTTTATAAAGGCACCCAAAATGATGACTTCAGAGACCATTATAACAAGTGGGGGCTACTGACTTTAATATTCCCCAAATTGCATTAAACCAATTGAATAACTTGAAACTTAAGGAATGATGTTTTGAAATGCCTATGAAATCTTCATATCCGAATATATGAGAACGAAATCTCGTAAACTGAAGTCAAACCTATATTATTTTACTGATATAAAGTGTCAGTGGGTTAGTGTTTTTCATACATTTAAAAAATAGGTAATAAAAAACGCAGTAAAAACTGATTCATTTTTTTTTATTATTCCCAGGAACGTAATTAACATTTCAAGTTTGACGACACTTATTAAATAGAAATAAAAGCAAAGCTTTAAAATATTGCTAGTTTTGGAAAAACTTAAATGGCTTTGATCCATAAATGTAAAATACGAAATATTATACAAAATCAAACCTTCATTTATTTTGCCACATTGAAACATCTTATATGTAGCTAATAATCTTACAATAGAACATACAAAATTACTACACAATAGGCAACTTAAACATAATGTACGAACGACCGCAGGTCAACTACCCGAAACTGCCAAATATTCCCAATCAAACTTGAGTCTTAATGCTTAAAAGATAAAGTTGAAAATCCAATAAAGTAATCTGACAGATTGCAGTAGCTTGACGTGTTGTCTTCTGTACATTTATTTAAAACTAATAGTAAGTTATCGCGTTTAAATCCGATAATGTGCGTCAATCGACACAAACCTATTTTAACCTTCCGATATTAGGAACTTTTATATCTTTTTGAAACTTGATTTTTTTATGTTGAGATTTTGTATGTTCTAAAATACAAAATTTCAACATAAAAAAATCAAGTTCAAGCACTAGAAGTAAACAAAATCCTTTTATCACTTTTTAATTTTATAAATCCAATCTAACTGGCAATTCAAGTGGCGAAGCATTTTCTTTCTGATGTGGTGTATTTTCTAGCTCTACATTCTGGACATTGCATCGCTCTTCAACTGGCGGCTGATTATTTTCGTGCAACACTTTTGCATTATTTGGTAAAAACTTATCAACATCCTTGTGGGGTTTACCTAAAACAAAAGTATTCTAAGTTATAGGTATGTCACGCAGATTGGTTCTTAAAATATAAATGCCTAGCTAACTTAGTTCAAATACATCCTATTTGAACTATGTTAGCTAGGCGTTTATTATTTTACTATTGATCCCTAAATCAACTGTCATGGCGTACTCGAATGAATAAACATGCAGTTATACGTCGGGAAGTTATGTAGTTGTCATATAACGCAGTCACATTGATAATAAATTAATAGAAATATGTGAAAACATTAATATTTTAAAAGCGCGTAAAAAATTTGTTAGAAACTTACCTCACATTAATCAGTAAACTTGATTGCGCAATGGTTGACAACTGATGAAATAGTTTTATCACCTCAAATAACAAAGAAAATATACAATATTAACTCTGCTGTCAAAAACACAGCCATATTATATTCACGTGATATGTTATAGAATTCGTTCAAATAAGCACACCTTTAAATGACAATAACACAACTATTACATTGGTTAAAAGTCATATTGTGAGCCATTACTCGACACGAAGTCGAATACACGCCGCTACAGTTGTCATTTACATGACATGCAGTCAATTCGGCGATGTAAATATGACTACTACGCGACTAATACAGGACTATATATGACTATTACACGACACTCTTAGGGCCTTAAGTTGTATAAAATGGGCCCTAATGCCGTCGAGTAAACGTCCTTATGACGTTTATACGATTAAATTAAATAACATTAAGTCGCCAACAAAACGTCTACTCGACGACTTAAATGTTAGTTGGGAAGTCATTGTCTCTTAATCGTTATGTTATCGTTTAATTATTATGTATAGGCAATGTGTATAGGTATTTATATCAAATACTTAGTGAAAATTATAACTTTAGTATTATCGAAAATCTACGAAGCATGCCAAGATGTCGTCAAAGTATAAGTTACTAGCTTTCCGCCCGCGGCTTCGCCCGCGTGGAGTTCGGTTATATCGCGTTTCCAAGAGAACTCTTCAAAAGTCCGGAATCAAAACTATCCTATGTTATTTCTCAAGGTCAACTCTATCTTTGTACCAAATTTCATCAAAATCGGTTGAGAGGTTTAAGCGGGAAAGCGTAACAGACAGACAGACAGAGTAACTTTCGCATTTAAGATCTTAGTATGGATTATCAGCTGCTTAGTGAAAACAACTTCAGGATAATCTACATTCCAAAGCATGCCAATATGTTATCGAAGTAGGTAGGTACTTAGCGCAATCTTTGACTAACGTCTTACCAGTCATTGAATGGCAGTGATACGTTTGAATCACATGTGGATAATGTTTACACAAAGGAATATTATGTATTTATGTTCAATGCTCATACTTCGTCGACGCATCACAGCACTCCTACACAGATAATGTATTGGCGTTATATATAAATAGATGTGTCAAAGTAGGTGTGATGCTGGCGATGTGTGCGTTGTCGGTGCGAGTAGATAATAATTTATGGAGTAGTGAGCACCGCTCGCCGCTACGCAGTACGCAGCAACTTGCCCGGTGTGGTGAGGTGGGTCGCACTTTATATGGAGAGTTGTCTAATCCACTGAATAAATTACCACTGGGCCTAGGTTTCTCCTGAATGACTAATGGACATTTAAAGAATTAGCTCAATGCGCATGCCATACGCTTTCCAATTTATACTTAAGTAAATAGCGACATGCGAGTTGATATTTACTTTGAGGTTTCTGATTTACTATTCAAAGTAATTACTTACTGGCGTCATCGTTTGCACTTATTTATCAAGAAAATGAATAAAAGATCCTAGATTAAGCCATATAATTTAATTTTAATTTTTAAATTTAATTATCACCCAAGTACCTATTGACTATGTAGAGTACCAAATAGGTAAGTGCTTAAACGCACAACCGTTTAAGCACTTACCTACTTAATCGAAGACTGATGCTGAATTCTTTGAATTTATGAAAATGCTGTATTAATCAACTCATTGATGCTGAATCAATGACCTGTCCATACCTAGTTGGTTGGACTTACAACATGTACACGTGCTTAGCAGGTATTGTTTAATGTCATAACAATAATTCTTTTACAGTCAGTAGTACAAATAAAACTATCTGGATATCGATTACCACAGGATGCAGTCGATGCGTTCCGCTTTAGTACAATTAAGGACGTCGTAACCAGGTAGCGCCAGTTTTATTAGGCCTGCATCCGATGCGTGCATTTATTTTTCAATGTGTTTTTTTATCAGTAGCCAGAAGGAATAAGTAACGTTAAACGCAGTTAATAATACAGAAAAAGTATCTAACTGTAATTTGAGGAAAAGTTTCTATCAACAATTCAGTGTAATCTTAAGAGGAATCTAAATGAAACAAATAGAAAAATATATATCACTAAACGCGGGCGCGGGAATAAACGGAGAAGATTACTTTTATCAAGTTAGAAATCTGTGAAATGGACGGACGCACGCCGCGCAGGTGCAGGTAGAGCTCCCTCTTCGTCGAACGAGGAGCAAGCGCTACGTGGTCGGAAAGGACCAAAATAAAATGTAAAATACGCAACCACGATCAAAACACATCGGTTCTATTTTTTATAGGCCATCGGGGAATACCTATTAGGAATAAACTACCGCAAAATAACTTGAATGATATAGGTAGGTACTTGTGACAACGTGATTAGGTAGAAGTTATAAATGATATGACCACAACATACGATTCAGATATGGACATATACCTACCTAAAATCACGCAACAAAATAATTACAAAAAGGAAAATCGGAAAATAAATTTCTATAACAATTAAGCCATTTTGATGGTAAGCTTATGAGAAATGTATTTTTGTATCATTTGCACATACAAGATTAAATATCGTAGAGAAGACCCTACTATAATCATTAAATTGCCATTATAACACTTTATTTTTGAAATCTTCTCATTACTTATTTCTAAGGAGCCCATTTTTGTGGTACACATTGCGTGCAACTGTGGAATTACGTGGCCTAAACGTACATAATGTATAACATGACTACCTACTGAACTAATTCAGTTTCGGAGTTGGTCCGTTGTGACGACTTTCATTAGTATGTAGATTGTAGGTAGTAGATACCTTTCGTCAGTTATAAGCACATGTTTTGATTTGTAACGATGATACATTTTTTTTATCATACGAGATACTCACATTTTACTTGTGGTTCCAAATGGGAAATCTTCGTATGAATGGAACTTGTTACGCGTACATTGACATATGGCATATTGACAGCATGTTTGTTATTTGTACACTTGGTAAACACAAGTCAAGCGCGTGTCGAGTCGTGAGATAAAAATGGTGTACCTAAGTTTAATACCTACTTACCTACCGTAAATAGCAAAGCTGTCCTAATGATTAAGGGCAAATAACTATTATAGGCATTCTTGAGTTATTAAGTTCAGAGACACGAAGCCAGCGAACCGTTGAAGGTCAAATGCTCAAGTTACATTGCCATACACAATATAGGTATCTGGCATGAACGATGAATATTAATCTTTTATAAAAGCATTGTAGGCACTTGTAATAAATAATACTTAAATCGAAAATTAATTTTCAGGCCGAGCGTTTTTATTTTTCGACTACGACATGACAGGCTCAAAACCTAACCCATTCTGGTTACGTTTTCAATTATAAGCAAACCCGCCACACCTTATCCCACCCACTGCAACTCCTGAAAGCCAGAATCAACAGTGGAGACCGCCAGAAAACGCCGAGCAATGAAGCTAGACGAGTCCCGGAGAAACGATTCAAGTGTCTTGGGTCCCGCAATGAAATTATTCAGAAAAGAATAGCGGAGGAGTAAGAAAAAAGATATTTTTTTTCCACTTCCCTCCATAACAAGCACGAGACAGAACTAGGCCAATCGGCACAAAGGGACAATTGCAACTGGGAGAAGCCCAGATTGCCAAGCATATTCAATTATAAGCAGTCTATCTATGTAATTGGAATATGAATATGATATGGATTGGGTTTGTCTTGCATCTGTAGCACTTCGTTCTTAATATAAAGAACTAACTTGTGTATCTATGCCAAAAGCTTAGTATTGTTTACATCTTAATTCTTATAACCTGATCTAGGAATGGAGCCGAGAGACTGTGGGATAATCCAGTAAGGTATTTGGGTTACCCAGTAATAAATAAATAATGAACAAGCAACAACAACGTTTAACTTGTTAATTTTAATCAGGTGCCTCTGACTACTCCATTAATATTTGATTAAATGTAGATAGGTAGTGTGCCGTATGCCTAAATGTGTGTATTGGGACGTTTACCCTTGCTATGTAACTCCAGGAGTCGAATCAAACACTAGTTGAGGAGGAAAAGCAGTGGCCCTAGTGACTATGAACTTTTGTCATCGTCACAACTTTAGCTTGTTCTTATGTTGGATGCGAGCCAAGTTAGTTCTAGCATTCTGTAATTAGTGGTTCTAGCGAGGTATGCAGCTGAATTCTGTACCGTATTTAACAGTCATCTCATCTAACTTTCTAACAGATCCTGGATCTTATACAGCAAGTAAGATTAATTTTATATCAATTGCAAGACCCAGTAAAGGACATCAAAGGTCTGAGGACGGGCTTTTCGTGCCACGTAGCTACGGCCTTA
The DNA here is from genome assembly GCA_017933935.1 of Sesamia nonagrioides. Lineage (NCBI taxonomy): Eukaryota > Metazoa > Arthropoda > Insecta > Lepidoptera > Noctuidae > Sesamia > Sesamia nonagrioides. The sequence goes on along the minus strand of JADWQK010001955.1, from coordinate 1,493,899 downwards.
GTTTTGTGTCGTATTCGCTTAGAGCCCAGATGCTATATACTCTCACGGTCGGAATCTGTAGATATTCCTGCTCGGTATCACCCAGTCATAGGATTAGTTTCCGCTCTGACCTAAGAATGAAGGTAATTTCGATTTGACAGTTGTATCTACCTATGCGTTTTTACCCACCCGAAAAGCTAATAAACTCGGCTGTAAAGCACACTTCGAAGTTTTAAACTCCTTTCGGATGGGTCAGTTTCGTTGTTGGACATAGAAGAGGATATAGGACCCTTGATACTGTTATTCATGTATACCAAGTACCTACGCAGCTTAGAACTCACAATGTTTTCAAAATCAAACAATGGATGTGAATTGTCAAACCTCGACAAATTTCCGACAATCTGTTGGAAAAAAAGCCCCCGAGTTACACCTACACACATCAAAAGTGTCTAGGGATCAACATATATTTTTGCAATAACTTTTCTCCTGATTGATATTAATTAAAATTTTCTTTAAGGATTCATCAAATAAAGTGTTTTCGTTTGTCACAGTAACGATAAACCAAGTCACCTTTGCATTAATAAAGAAATTTGCCATTTTCCTAATAAAGGGATATTTGACATTTGAACCACTAACACAAAAGTTCGAAAAAAAGACTGAAATAACAGTTTTCTCTAAAATTTTATTGGGTAACTTAAACAATTAATAATCCGTGTTTCTACCGCGAACACTAACAACACAAGAACATCGGTTTGGCATACTCAAAATGAGTTCATCCAAATCACGCTGTGGAATGGCCGCCCATATTCGTTGCAACAACAAAAAAAGGTCTTCTTGCGACTGGATACCCTCCATATTCGGCAGAGCTCTTCTCTGTAGCATATCCCATGCATGCTCAATCGGGTTCAAGTCTGGCGACTGAGCAGGCCAGGGCAGGACATTGATGTTAGCTGCGGCGAGAGTCTGTCTTACAACTCTTGCGGTGTGCGGTCGTGCATTATCATGCATTAACTGAAATAAGGGACCGATTTGCACTTGTAGAGGAACGATGACGTCTGATACAATCGTTTCAGCATAAATTTGAGCGTTGAGGTTGCCTCTGATCCAAATCAACTCAGTTCTTCCGCCGATCCAAATACCCGCCCATACCATGATGGTTCCACCACTATAAGGATGGACTTCCTGGCAGGATTTTAATCGCTGTTGGCGTCCAGGGGTTCTCCAGTGTCGTATACGTCTTGTATCCGGTCTCATACCAAAACGAGACTCATCAGAAAAGCACACGAAACGCCATTGTTCTTCTGCCCAATTTCTGTGTTCAAGAGCCCATTGATATCGAATCCTACGATTGTGCATTGCTATAGGTGGTACCCGTAGCGGTCTTCGGGAATGAAGGTTCACTTCATGCAAGCGGTTTCTGACTGTTTGGTCGCTAATTAAGTTCCCTGAAGAGTGATGAAGCCTCACGGCTAACATCATGGCGGTTATTGTTGGAGCTCTTCGAGTTAAGATTTGAATGTATCGGTCTTGTCTCCGTGTGGTGCAGCGATACCGTCCTCCATGGCGCTCAGCCACGGTACCAGTGCTTCGGTAACGTGTCCAAAGTCGACTGATAACACTCTGACTTGTATTCAGAGCTAAAGCCACAGTACGTTGCCGGGAACCAGCTTCTATCATTCCCACGGCTCTGAGCATTTCTTCCCTGCTTAAATGACGTCGCCGCTCCATAATAACGTTGGTTTTAATCAGTAGTAGGGAAACAGTAGCACTAATAATGTCTTCAATGCGTTGTATGTTTTTATAGGGAAAATATTGACAGCTGATTTTCATCTTTTACTCGAATTTGATTCACAGTTCCTGATTCAAATTATGAAATGCACCAAAAAGGATCCATATAAATTTATAAAATCATAAATTTATTACAAAGCCACATCTCAATCTCAAGAAATCCGCATAAAAATGCTTGATCCCTAGACACTTTTGATGTGTGTACTTGAAAATTGAGCAGTACTGCTAAATACCTTTTTCCTGCGAATGAAGTCGGTACAGACGACAGCCCATCAAGCTACTACAATCTGTCAGATTTCTTTATTAGATTAAGTATCTCTACAGCATTAGGCTCAAGTTGATTGGAAATATTTGACAGGTTCGGGTAGCATGACCTGCTGTTGTCCTACATATGAGTAATATTCGATTATCAAAATTACATGTAATAATAATAAGCGGCATGTTGCCAAGAAACTGAGTCCATTCCCTACAGTCCGCTATTCAAGTGACGCAGGCACGACCACATAAAGACCTACGCTTTGCTTTTTCATTCATCAAGGATAGGCATATTATTGTCTATATGATCTATACTAATATATGTATAAAGCTGAAGAGTTTGTATATTTGTTTGTTTGTTCGCTCTAATCTCGGGAACTACTGGTCCGATTTGAAAAATTCTTTTTGCGTTAGACAGCCTATAATCTAGGAAGGCTTTAGGCTATATAACATCCCGCTATGACCAATAGGAGCACAGCAGTAACAAAAAATGTTGCAAAAACGGGAGCTAACGCAGACGTACATATTGCTTCCATTATTTTAACAGGCGCTTATTTTATATCAACTGAGCTTTTTTTTTATTTTTTTTCTGAACGGGATGAACATCGCACTCAGTTACCATTGAACTTAGCTCATGAGGAAATGCAATATTAGTAAAAGCAGTGAGCGCGGAAGATTGTTACAGCAGTGTAAGTTGTTAGTTTGGGATGAATGTGATGATATTTCACAAAAGGGCAATTGAAGCACTAGATCGCACAATGGGGGACATCTAGGGCAACCAAGATATCATGGGAGGGATGGTAGTACTTTTAGGTGGTGACTTTAGACAGACCCTTCCGGTGATTACTAGGGGTATGCTGCCGGCAGATGAAATAAATGCCTCTTTGAAAGCATCTGCTCTATGGGTTCGCGTGAAAAAGTATTGTCTCACCACGAATATGCGAGGGCAACTTCATCACGATTCTTAAGCCGGGTATATGCAATATGCAGCTACTCTTTTAAAAATCGGAGTACATCGCATGCCAACTGACAGTAACGGCATGATTAGAGTGAGTCGTGAGTTCTATCAAATTGTGGATAGCTCAGATGACCTATTAAATATTTCTATGCGGATCTTCAAACAAATATGGCCGACCGAGAATGGCTATGCGAAAGGGAAATTTTGGCGCCGACTAATGAAATAGTAAAATAAATGAACAAATCATGTTAAACGTTCAGGGAAATTTTATCGAATACCTCTCAGTGGACAATATTACGGACACTGAACAAGTTACATCATACCCTATAGAATTTCTCAACTCTTTAGAATTAATAGGAGTGCTATCTCATAAGTTGATACTAAAAGTTGGTGTTCCAGTCCTATTAATGAGGAATCTTGACGCTCCAAGGCTGTGTAATGGTACTCGGTTACAAATAATACATTTAGGTCACAACATTGTAAAGGCCACAATCATGGCTGGAATGGCAAAAGGACAAAATGTCTTGATTCCTCGTATTCCCATCAGCCCGACTGACTTCCCATTTCAATTTAAAAGCGTACAGTTCCTTCTGAAAGCAGCATTTGCTATAAAAATAACAAAGCCGACAGACGCTTAAAGTTGCCGGAGTTCAATTAGAAACAACATGTTTTTCTCATGGGCAACTCTATGTGGCATGCTCACGTGTATCGAATCCAGAAAACCTTTATGTTTTGGCAAATGACAGCAAAACAAAAACAAGTTGTTTATAAAACCGTACTTACTTAAATGTGCTCATATTTTATCAAGCGTAATAATTTTTAACCCTTATTTCATAATATCCTAAGCATATCTAAAACACCAACCAACGCAAAATAATTAGAAGTATGATATTTGATGTTTCTTTCCTTTGCTAAACCTTTAAACCCGGTAAAATTAACGTTGTTATAGACCTTATGTATCTTTATAATCCTACTAATAATATAAACGCGAAAATGTGTGAGGATATTTGAAATCTTGCAGTAATGTAGGCATTTATCTTGGCATTTCCCCGGAAACTGGAACCACCGCGCGGTATAAACTGAAGTCTACGCGGACGAAGTCGCGGGCAACAGCTAGTATAATATAACATTAAAAGGAGCAAAAGAGGATTTTGTAAATTTGACCTTTCGAAGTTTCAACCCCTGAGAATTCGAAAGAAATTCGAGGATATTGTGCATATGAAAAATCTTTTAGGTACTTTAGTTTAACCCAGATTAAAGATTTTGGAAAATGTAATGTAGGTATTCATGCCAGCATTAATACATTACATTTTCCAAATATTCAATTTTTATTTCCTATGGGGGAATATGAAGTTATTTTTTTTTCTTTTCGTAGTGTGGCACTAGTTATGACTTTGTGCCAATTTCAAGTAGGTAAGTACTTAAAAGAAAAATCTTTAAAAGCTGTCGTCCGTACATGCACATAATTTTTGTCGATAAGCAAATTCTATCGTACTTATCACACTCATTTTTATTTGAAAACCTCATTATTCTTTATCAAGATGGCAACTTATCAATAATGTACTTACGTAGCTTCATCGTCAGCAAGCAGCGTATGTGCACAATCGCAATAATCATTTCCACAAGCAATTCGAAATCAGGCAAATCAATCATTAGTTTCGAACGCAGTAATCTGAAGTATGTACTTACCTAATATCAGTACCTATTTAAGGGCCCTCCAGCTTGGGTGAGCGTCAAGGTAAACCGGCACCGCTACGCAGCGCCAGCGAGTCTGGTGCGGACAGCACTAACGCCCCCCTCCCCCTGCATCCTCTCCGCCGCTCCCCGCAGCACCTACCTGTCATGCTACCCACGCAACCGATCGGCCTACGCGCCTTTGCTATGTTCATAAGTGTCCACGTATGATGCATAATAATGAGTAATCGTGATTGGTGCGTAAAGGATGTCTAATCAGTAATCAATGTTGACAGGAGTCGCTGGGTTTAAAAACTTAAATGCTACCTCAAAGTTCTAAATTGAAATACTACAGAACAATATATTGCAAATAGGACAATAAACCATGTTAAATTACAAGTTATATTAGAACGTACTTTCCAAACTATTAAATTAACTTATACGCTGGTGGATGCATCAGGAACCGTTTACCTAACATGAAGCAATCAAGTTGTAAGCTGGCCTTTCCGACTATCTGGTCAAAACAAAAACACCAGTCAGTGACAGAAATAGTAATTAAAGGACTAGGCAACTTAGCACGTCTTATCTATACCGTAAGGTCAGGGGGTGTGCATCTCATTATAATAATGATCCGCGATGGAGCTGGCTGGTAGAATGACTCATCAGAGACATCGTGATACCGCTCACGTTCGTCGCCACATCACTACCTACCTTTCCGCCTCTTAGGTCCAGTAGTTACACTTGTATATAATGGCTTAGAAACTGAACGTCGTCAAACTCTTTATCTGACAAGTTCTTAATGTTACGTAATAAGTAACTCGGACAGCTAGTTGTGTATTTAAATTCTCTCTATTAACTCGCTTGAAAATACGAATGCTACACATCTGTGACTGTGACTACTTACACTACTAACAGAAAACTCAAAAAAAATTCACTTCGTGGTCCGTTGTAAATGTAATTATTATGATCTCATAATTTTCATATAAGCATTTAATTAAATGATAAGAAAGTCAGAAACAACATTGAACAATTTCTTGTTATAAGAAAAATATGGATGTAAAATTTGATTTGTGTTTACTTATATTTGTTTTTAGTAAGTGTAAAATATCACTGCTTCATAAACATTCAGCAGTTTTATCACTTATGTGCTCTTAATTGTTGTTCTACAACAGGTGCAGTTGAAGCCAGTGACTATGGACCCGTACAATCAATACTTTTTAAAAAGGATACCGCACCAGATGGCCATAGGTACTATTACTGAATTAATATCGTTTATGCAAACAATAATATAAAGGGTGTATCTGACATCGACGCACAAACGAGTACAATGGATCCAGTACATGATTCTGAGCCCCCCAGTGGTGGAATATTTCGTCGGCTTTTTCATGATTAAAAAAAAAATATATGTAGTTTTTTTCACTTCAGACCGTTCACAATTGCTATACTTTTATAACCCAATAATATTTTAAAGTAAAAATTAAATAATTCGCTAATTACATAAAAAAGCGCAATGAAAACAAAACCCGAAAAACTATCTTATCAGCTGATTTAATAGAGTTCACATCAGGGATCAACGTCATACCCACAAACCCGCACGGCGGCACGCTTGCAACGTTCAAAAGCCAAGCAGACACTTTTTTTAAACAGTGTGTATTCTGTAACCGTTCATTAACGACATAAATGACTATCATAATTTTATTAGTGGCATGCGGTCTAGCCTTTTCGCGAAGTTTGCGTTACGATGTCAGATACACCCTGTATGTATATATACTATGATATCGTAGTACGAAACTATTTATGTAAGCAATCTTAATTAATGTTAAGCTGTTATACTTTCATCATTTATAAGTCCCTTTAATAAGTAGATTAGCGAAAAGCGCCGTTTATGGATGAACTGTTCAATAATAAAGATTAATATTGAGATCAGACGACTATTTAAGGTCGTACCCTCACCAAATGACCTCGAGCATTTGCTCCCTCTTCACCGCGCCCTACCTCTACAATACTTCGCAAAATATTACTAGCGCCGTCTGGCGGACGAAGTACTTACAAATACAAGTTAAATTCATAGACCACAGAAGTAACAGACATGGCACTTTTATTTTTGTTTATTGGTGCGCCCAAATACTTTTGGTTATTATGTACTCAAACAAATGTTGACGATACTTCATAATAAAAATTCTGCGGTGTTTATTTTTTAACCGACTTCAGAAAAAGGTGGTTCTCAGTTCGATTTATTGTCGCTGATAACTTTATGGTTAACGAACCTATTTAGACCATTCTTTTTTATATGAAGGGATATGCTGCCTATGTAATCCCATTGTTACCACGTCAGTGTCGATAATGGAAATTCTGAGAAATTTAGGCCAATTATCGAAAATTGTAGGCACGCTTCGGGTGACAACTTGATACTCGTGTTTCTAACGGATGATACTATAAAACCGTGAAGATTTGGGCCTGACCTGATGATGGAGATGACAGAATATCAAGGGAATCAACATCGGAAGCAACTGTCACGTGTTTGGGCTTATTTAATGTGTATTGATTAGACCTTTATAACTAAATATGTTATGACTGTAACTTCAGGGTTGGAAGTTAGTTTTGTAGATTGAAAGTTAGCTAAGTCAGATGGACAAAGGGATAGAAAAATAATATAATAAAGTTTAATTTATCATTATTTATTATTTTAAGGGAAAACGTAATCAGGGTCAAATAAATTTCTGCAGAACTGACACATTTAAAAAAAAAAATCATGTTTTTTTTTGGGACCAGGCAAGACTGTGAAATTATATTATTAACTTCCGAAATTAGTTATTTTTCACTTTGTAGTGGTTTTTGAAGTCGGTTGTTTTTTTGTAAAAAGTTTTTATTTTTATGTTTGTTTGCGGATAACTTCGCCTAAAATTTGGTATTTCGATGAATTTTTGGGTATTTCGACATGGGTGTCGTGATAGGGGTTTTCGGGAGTGCAGATCACGAATATGACGTAATTTTTGAAATCCAAGATGGCCGACACCAATTTTATGATATTTTGACATGGGTGTCGTGAAAGGGGTTTTTGTGGGTGCTAATCACGAAAATGACGTCATTTTGGAAATCCAAGATGGCCGACACCAATTTTATGATATTTTGACATGGGTGTCGTGAAAGGGGTTTTTGTGGGTGCTAATCACGAAAATGACGTCATTTTGGAAATCCAAGATGGCCGACACCAATTTTATGATATTTTGACATGGGTGTCGTGAAAGGGGTTTTTGTGGGTGCTAATCACGAAAATGACGTCATTTTGGAAATCCAAGATGGCCGACACCAATTTTATGATATTTTGACATGGGTGTCGTGACGGGGGTTTTCGGGGGTGCAGATCACGAAAATGACGTCATTTTTGAAATCCAAGATGGCTGACACCAATTTTATGATATTTTGACATGGGTGTCGTGACGGGGGTTTTCGGGGGTGCAGATCACGAAAATGACGTCATTTTTGAAATCCAAGATGGCTGACACCAATTTTATGATATTTTGACATGGGTGTCGTGAAAGGGGTTTTCGCGGGTGCTAATCACGAAAATGACGTCATTTTTGAAATCCAAGGTGGCCGAAATTATATTTCATGATATTTTGACTTGGATATCGTGACGGGTTTTCGGGGCGCTGATCACGAAAATGACGTCAATTATAAGCTGTGGCATAGCTTCTATTTCTTTATCAAAGTCAAAAATAAAACATCAAATATAGTTTAGTCGCTAAATCGCCACCATTTTTCGCACTCCTTCAATGACGTCACTGGTAAAAAATAAATAAATAAACTACAAAAAAGAAAATACATACTTATACAAATGTATACGTTAATTGGCAAAATAAAAAAATACTATGTAAAATACTAAAAAAATACCACGCGCAGGATTGCGTTTTTTTATCTGCATTTTCATGCACATCTGCAGCCCTGCGCGTGAGCGCAGATTCAATGTATAGTACCATGCGTTTCTCCATACAAAATTTGGTACTAGCGAACATCTATCTTATATATAAAATTCTCGTGTCACAGTTTTCGTTCCTATACTCCTCCGAAACGGCTTGACCGATTCTCATGAAATTTTGTGAGCGTATTGAGTAGGTCTGAGAATCGGCCAGCATCTGTTTTTCATCCCCCTAAATGTTAGGGGTAGTCCACCCCTACTTGTTTTTTAACCGACTTCAAAAAGGAGGAGGTTACTCAATTCGACCGTATATATGCTTTTTTTTTTTTTGTTTGTTCGCGCATAACTTCGTCGTTTATGAACCGATTTTGATAATTCTTTTTCTGTTGGAAAGAAGACGTTCCCAAGGTGGTCCCATAATAAGGATATCAGGGTTTGATGGTGGAAGACCAGAGAAAACAAGGGGATCTTTCAAAAATTGCAGGGGCGACTAGTGCATTTCTTAGCATTTTCATTAAGTATTTTAAAGCACTACAATTTAATAAAGGTCTGGAGTAGATCTGATGATGGAGCCGGGAGACAGTCGAAGGAACTCCTCAACAATTCACAGCAGCTACCTTGTGTTTGGGCTCGATTAATTTGTATTGATAAGAACTTTACACCTAGATGGGTTGTAACTGTCATGAGAGCTCTCATGATGAAGACAAAGGCCAGTTCCGGGAACTCCTCAACGGTTTACAGTAGCTACTTTGTGGTTGGACTTCATTCATTTATATTGATGAGACCTTTGCACCCATTGGGTTAAAATAATGGTCTGCAGTAAATTTGATGATGAAGACCATAGGCAGTTGAAGGAATACTTACGGGTAAAAATTAAAGTAAACAAAATTACGTCGTTTCCCAACTATATTGGCGCCAGCTTCCAGTCTGACGGATGCAACTGAATATATAGTATTTTAACAACTAAAAAGTGTAAAATAAAAACTTTTTTACAAAAAAACAACCGACTTCCAAAAACCACTACAAAGTGAAAAATAACTAATTTCGGAAGTCGGTGTCTTTGGTTTTGTATATCGTTTTTTGACACCGACTTCCGAAATTAGTTATTTTTCACTTTGTAGTGGTTTTTGGAAGTCGGTTGTTTTTTTGTAAAAAAGTTTTATTTTATTTTTACACAACATTTTTAGTTTCTATTTTTTTACAACATACAAAAATACATACAATCCTAAATTTTCACCCTTCTACGATCAATCCTTCAAAACTGATCAATCGTCATTTAATTAGTTTTATTCCCATGGGAAATCTAAAAAACGCGATATAACCCAATTCCACGCGGGCGAAGCCGCGGGTGGAAAGCTAGTAATATTATATAAAGCTGAATAGTTTGTTTGTTTGAACGCGCCAATCTCAGGCACTACGGGTCCGATTTGAAAAATTCTTTTTGCGTTGGATAGCTCATTAATACAGAAAGGCTTAAGGCTATAAAACATCACGCTGCGACTAATAGGAGCAGAGCATTACTAACTCAACGCGAACGAAGTCGCTGGCGGCCGCTAGTATAAAATAGCTTTACCGCGGCAGCCCCGAGTGCCACATGTTTTTGTTTTATTAGAAAGACGATATCTTCAAGGTAGTCTCATGTTTAGGAAATTAGGGTCTGATGATGGAAGACTAGGTAAATCTAGAAGAAATTTAAAAAATCAAAGGGGCGTCTAGGGCTTTTCTAAGTTTTTTCATTAAGTGTTTTAACGCACTACAATTTAATAAAGTTCGGAGTTGATGATGGAGCCGGGAGACAGCCGAGGGAACTCCATAGCGATTCACACCAGCTGCCTCGTGTTTGTGCTTAATAAATTTGTGTTGATAAGAACTTTACACCTAAATGAGTTGTGATTATCATTAAAGCTCTGATGTTGAAGACAAAGGCCAGTTAAGGGAACTCCTTAAAGGTTTACAATAGTTACCTTATGTTTGGACTTATTTCTGTTCATTTATATTGATGAAAACTTTACACCCATATAAGTAGGTTAAAATGAATGTCTGCAATAGATCTGATGATAGAGCCGAGAGAAATTCGAGGGAACTCCTCAACGATTCACAGCAGCTACCTTGTGTAATATCTTGATTAATTTGTATTGATAAGAGCTTTACACCTAGATGGATTGTTATGATCATTAGGAGTCTGATAATGAAGACGAAGGACAGTCTGTTGAGGGAACTCCTCAAAGGTTTACAGTAGCTGCTTTGTGGTTGGACTTAATTCATTTATATTGATGAGAAATTTGCACCCATATGGGTAAAAATTAAAGAAAAAAAAACATGATTTTTTTTTTGGACCAGGCAAGACTGTGAAATTATATTATTATTCTCGTTTAATAAAACAAATACGTAAATTGTAAAAAATAAAACTATCGTATATCAAAATAAATAACAAATACATATACTATAATATTATTTACGCAAAGCTTCCTTTCGCAGAAAAATAATAAACATCCGACTAATACAATATCCGATCAGACTGGACGTTGACGGCAGCATATTTGGGAAAGGCCTGCAAGCAAACGACCTATTTCGTTTGCTTTAATTCCTTTAAGACCACAATGAAAGTATGAGCATTTCTAGAAATAACGCAATGAAATAACACAACTTAAATTCAGTCTCTTGATTTTAATTGATGTTTGCATAAGCATGACGAGTAGGTAGTGTTTGTACTATGTTAAAGTAGAGTGTTGTAAATTGATGAGGAATTCCCTCGACTGTCTATGGTTTTATCATCTGATGTAATTCAGACTTTAATTTTTACCCATATGGGTGCAAATTTCTCATCAATATAAATGAATTAAGTCCAACCACAAAGCAGCTACTGTAAACCTTTGAGGAGTTCCCTCAACAGACTGTCCTTCGTCTTCATTATCAGACTCCTAATGATCATAACAATCCATCTAGGTGTAAAGCTCTTATCAATACAAATTAATCAAGATATTACACAAGGTAGCTGCTGTGAATCGTTGAGGAGTTCCCTCGAATTTCTCTCGGCTCTATCATCAGATCTATTGCAGACATTCATTTTAACCTACTTATATGGGTGTAAAGTTTTCATCTCAAAAATACATACAGTATTTTTGTATGTTGTAAAAAAATATAAACTAAAAATGTTGTGTAAAAATAAAAAAACAAATAGGGGTGGACTACCCCTAACATTTAGGGGGATGAAAAACAGATGTTGGCCGATTCTCAGACCTACTCAATACGCTCACAAAATTTCATGAGAATCGGTCAAGCCGTTTCGGAGGAGTATAGGAACGAAAACTGTGACACGAGAATTTTATATATAAGATAGATGTTCGCTAGTACCAAATTTTGTATGGAGAAACGCATGGTACTATACAATTAATCTGCGCTCACGCGCAGGGCTGCAGATGTGCGTGAAAATGCAGATAAAAAACGCAATCCTGCGCGTGGCTGCGGGGTAAATCGCAAAGGTGTGCACACCGAGTTCCGCAGTATGTAGTTAGTAGGAAATTTTTTATTAATTATTTATGACATAGTATTTTTTTATTTTGCTAATTAACGTATACATTTGTATAAGTATGTATTTTCTTTTTTGTAGTTTATTTATTTATTTATTTTTTACCAGTGACGTCATTGAAGGAGTGCGAAAAATGGTGGCGATTTAGCGACTAAACTATATTTGATGTTTTATTTTTGACTTTGATAAAGAAATAGAAGCTATGCCACAGCTTATAATTGACGTCATTTTCGTGATCAGCGCCCCGAAAACCCGTCACGATACCCAAGTCAAAATATCATGAAATATAATTTCGGCCACCTTGGATTTCAAAAATGACGTCATTTTCGTGATTAGCACCCGCGAAAACCCCTTTCACGACACCCATGTCAAAATATCATAAAATTGGTGTCAGCCATCTTGGATTTCAAAAATGACGTCATTTTCGTGATCTGCACCCCCGAAAACCCCCGTCACGACACCCATGTCAAAATATCATAAAATTGGTGTCAGCCATCTTGGATTTCAAAAATGACGTCATTTTCGTGATCTGCACCCCCGAAAACCCCCGTCACGACACCCATGTCAAAATATCATAAAATTGGTGTCGGCCATCTTGGATTTCCAAAATGACGTCATTTTCGTGATTAGCACCCACAAAAACCCCTTTCACGACACCCATGTCAAAATATCATAAAATTGGTGTCGGCCATCTTGGATTTCCAAAATGACGTCATTTTCGTGATTAGCACCCACAAAAACCCCTTTCACGACACCCATGTCAAAATATCATAAAATTGGTGTCGGCCATCTTGGATTTCAAAAATTACGTCATATTCGTGATCTGCACTCCCGAAAACCCCTATCACGACACCCATGTCGAAATACCCAAAAATTCATCGAAATACCAAATTTTAGGCGAAGTTATCCGCAAACAAACATAAAAATAAAAACTTTTTACAAAAAAACAACCGACTTCAAAAACCACTACAAAGTGAAAAATAACTAATTTCGGAAGTTGGTGTCTTTCGTTTGGTATATTCGTTTTAGACACCGAGTTCCGAAATTAGTTATTTTTCACTTTACATAGTGGTTTTTGGAAGTCGGTTGTTTTTTTCTAAAAAAGCTTTTATTTTACATTTTTTAGTTGTTAAAAGTACTATGTATTCAGTTGCATCCGGTCAGACTGGAAGCTGACGCAAATATAGTTGGGAAATGACGTACTTTTGTTTACTTTAATTTTTACCCGTAAGTACCTATTCCCTCAACTGCCTATGGTCTTCATCATTAAATTTACTGTAGACTATTATTTTAACCTAATCGGAGTAAAGGTCTTATTAATATAAATGAATGAAGTCCAACCACAAAGTAGCTACTGGAAACCGTTGAGGAGTTCCCGGAACTGGCCTTTGTCTTCATCATTAGAGCTCTTATGAGAGTCGCAACCCATCTAGGTGTAAAGTTCTTATCAATACAAATTAATCGAGCCCAACCACAAGGTAGCTGCTGTCAATTGTTGAGGAGTTCCTTCGACTGTCTCTCGGCTCCATCATCAGATCTACTCCAGACCTTTATTAAATTGTAGTGCTTTAAAATATTTAATGAAAATGCTAAGAAATGCACTAGTCGCCCCCAATTTTTGAAAGTTCCGCTTGTTTTCTCTGGACTTCCACCATCAAACCTTGATATCCTTATCAAGGGACCACCTTGGGAACGTCTTCCTTCCAACAGAAAAAGAATTATCAAAATCGGTTTATAAATGACGAAGTTATGCGCGAACAAACATAAAAAAAAAACATATACGGTCGAATTGAGTAACCTCCTCCTTTTTGAAGTCGGTTAAAAATTGAACATAAAAAACATATAATTGAGCAACCTCCTCCTTTTTGAAATCGGTTAAAAAAACGAACACCAAAATAAACATCAATAACAGAGATACTCTAAGATAGTATTATACTCTATGCGACATGCGGTGCGTGAGCGAGCAAGCAGATGCTTTCTCGCTCACGCGCCGCCCGCTTATGCTAGCGGAGCGCGCGATGACGAACGACACGGGTTCCCCCTTCGAGAGCTTGTGGCATACTGAATCTCAATAGCCCGGGCAACAGAAATGATGGCGAATGCGCTCAGATTGTTGAACAAAATTTTGATTTTGGTCGTTTTAAAAAAATATTTCTACAATAATGTTCGTCATGAAATTACCTATTCATTAGTGTAAGAACGCAATCTAAATAATGCTTACTTTCCGAGGAGATGCACGTTTATGATAATTATTTCTCTTGTCAGTGGTTTCGTTGTGAAGGAATTATTTAAACATTATACTTAGTAAAATAAAAAAAATATCTACAATTTTGGAGCCAAGATTATGGAGAAAATTTACGTATTTTTAATAAGTTGATATTTCTTTTGGATAAAGAGTAGATAGCTCCGGAAAACTACATAAAAACGGCTTGCGGTGTGTTTTTCCTCTGGAGCCGCCTTAATTTAATCGAATAAATAATCAATGATTCCTTCCCACAGGTGCGGCGTGTGTCCCACGTACTTCCAAAAGATATGTGCATTCGATTTCACATCTAACGACACGTATATATTCGATAATCACTGCGTAATGGACTTGTATAACTGCATAGAAGGCACCGGTTTGTTTCTTAAGCATATTATTAATGTTTCCATGATATGTGAATTTGTCCCTTATTACGTTGCTACAGTCATGATTTATTTTTACGTTTTTACGTATCCACAAATTTTGGTTCACTTGTCAATCACTGCTGTTAAAATAATGGTTAATAAACAATGACTAATGTCGGCCACGTTTTGAAGTTCATCTGTGTCAGGTGAGATTGTATTCATTCGTGAAAACCACTCGAGACCATCAGTTGAAAATGACGAGATTAATCTACGTAGACTTCTGATGGAGTCGGAGGATTCTCGGAATTTTAAGAATTTTCAGTCTGATCTCAGTCTCAAACTGTTAAATAATACTTCTAATTCCCCTACATTTTGACAAGTTTCTGACATTTGTTTGTCGCCGAGATGAGACTGCGACTAGATTTTGAACGTTTTAAATTACGGGAATTGGCCTTCTGATCTCAGTCTCAAGCTGTTCAATAATTCTTCTAATTCCTCTACATTTTGACAAGTTTCTGACATTTGTTTGTTGTCGAGATGAGACTGCGACTAGATTTTGAACGTTTTAAATTATGGGAATTGGCCTTCTGATCTCAGTCTCAAACTGTTCAATAATTCTTCTAATTCCCCTACATTTTGACAAGTTTCTGACATTTGTTTGTTGTCGAGATGAGACTGCGACTAGATTTTGAACGTTTTAAATTACGGGAATTGGCCTTCTGATCTCAGTCTCAAACTGTTCCATAATTCTTCTAATTCCCCTACATTTTGACAAGTTTCTGACGTTTGTTTGTTGTCGAGATGAGACTGCGACTAGATTTTGAACGTTTTAAATTACGGGAACTGGCCTACTGACCTCAGTCTCAAACTGTTAAATAAATACTTCTAATTCCCGTACATTTTGACAAGTTTCTGACTTTTGTTTGTCGCCGAGATGAGATTGCGACTAGATTTTAAATGTTTTAATTACTACTTGGGTAGAACACCGCCGCGTCCTCGTGACAGCGATCGGCGGCGATCTCTCGCATCCGACCGTGGTCTAGGCCATGGGCCGGAGCGAGAGTGCATGGCAGGCCGTCACCTCCTTCTGCGAAGCAGTGATGCTGGGAAAGGAGGAGCGCGTGAGAAGCGGGAATCCCAGCGCCCTCACGCCTCTAGCCGCCGTAGGAGACGTCATGGTCGGGAGACAACATCGAACTGCCGGCTACCGTAGGCGCGGGCGGTGAGCATTGGGCAGCCCACCGCCTGATAAGGACCAGGCCTGAGTCGACGGCGCGTTGAGTTTCACGCGCGCCTCAAAGAGATGTCAGCAAATCGTGACGACCCTCCACGAAGACCGATGCTTCCTGGGTCAGGGTTGGTTAAAAAAGAAACCGTGGCCCTGGCGCACAGGCAAGTGAAGGAACACGGATGGGTTTTAGTCAGTAAAAGTCTGACCGTCCTTTCGCCCAGAGGAGGATATTCGATGATTTCCCATCCAAAACAAAAAAAGTCTAATACATTCTCAAACCTTTACAACTGAACCGATTTTTATGACATTAAGACTTCTTTCCCTTATTAGTATTAAAAATACACGCAGATTGCAGTCGGTGGCAATAGCTACTCCCCAATCCGTCCAACAACTGGGACATAACGAAACTCTTTTTGAGAGAGAGTAGGCTGTAATCATACGGTCCCAGTGCGAGCTGATAGATATCGCATATTTTCGAAATTTTGGTTCAAAGTCATTATGGTTCGATGCTTCCCTTCGCCCCTTTCCTTCCCGCTCGATGTTTTCCTTTATCGGTTTGGGAGCCCATAGAGTCCATTACTGGAAATACCTATATTTTCCAGAATTTGCCCCATTGAATTACGAAAAGTGCCTGTTCTTCGGAAACTTCGCTTACGTTCACGGATACAAATATGAAGATGAGGACTACGGAGAGGATCATGTCATGTTGAAAGATTCAAAGAAGAACCCAGATTTTGTATGATAATAAAGTATTTTATTTTTGGTCTTATCTAAAATTAAACCTACTAATCCTAGACGAATATAAATCTGTCATCACTATTGTTCTATTCAGTACGAAAAGACATGTCAGTTACACAAATGCAAATTTAATTTTAGTTTATTCTGTTATGAACATTGGCTTAACTGATAATTAAAATATCTTAGTGTTATATGTAACAATATTATTGTTTATACAAACAGAAGTTTGGCTTTAAATATTATTATCACACAGTATGTTATAAATTCTACTTTGTACATCTGAACCTAATATCTGGATAAGATAATATTATATGTTTAGACATTGATGTGGAGTTAACAGTGTAGCTACCATAAGTTTTCATTACGAGACTCGATCGTCGATATCGAGCGCGTTTGGCGCTCTCATTGGTTCAGAGATCTTACAACCTTGAAGCGGGCCAATCGATGAGTCAAACGCGCTCGATATCGACGATCGAGTCTCGTAATGTTAACTCATGGTAGCCACACTGATTTCGGTAGTACACACTTACTTATATGTATATACAAGTAAGTTATTTTGCACTTTTACAGTACAATATAAAAATGCTTAATAAATGAAAAGTCCATTTCGGTTAATGAGCTACCACTTGTTTTCACAAGCTAGGCTGTCTTCACACTAACCTACATTTGAGTCCACGACGACGCATCAGCCAGTGTGAGGGCAGTCGGAGCGAGAAACATGGGTTATGTGCCGGCCATGTGCCCGAGCCGCTTGTAGTCAATCTTGTCCAGTTGCACGAGAGGACGCAGCTGGTCAGCGAAGGCCCGCATGTCCTCTGCTATCATATCCTGACCTTGTGGCGCAAGCACCTGAATGAAAATAAATATTATTTGGACATGGCACAGGTTTCTTTGTTCAAAAACTTAATTTAATTTTATTGTATCCTTTCTTTTTTTATTTCATTACAAAAGGACAGAAGATGACTTTTAGTTTCGTCCGGTCAATTTGGTCAGCGTCTGACGTAAATTGACGTATGAATAATCGTCATGTTTTTATTTATTTATTTATTCTTTTGCACACATGACATGTACAGAGGCGGACTTAATGCCTTAGGCATTCTCCACCAGTCAACCCCAGGTGGTGAAGAGATAAGATGGTAGGTGCTTTAGCTTGATTTTCTTTCAAAAGGAAAAAAAAGGCCCCTATAATTATTAAAAAAACACTTAAATAACTACTACTACTTTTTTTATCACGTCTTTGGCAGGATTAAACTAATATATTATCTTCTTAGGAATTCCTTAATAAAAGCCCAGTGATTAGAAATTGGTGGTGTAATACCTGATGCATTGGGAAACACATTAAGGTCCGTATTCCAGAAGGAAACTCAAGCATTGATCTCTGCTTAAGCATTACTTAAAACTAGTTTCAACCAATCAAATGGCTTGAAACGAGACTTAAGTAGAGCTTGAGTTTTGAGTGATGTTCTGTAATACGTACCTTAAACTGTTGGTACCTACTGGACCTGATTTATTTTCGGTCATGTTGGATTGCATGCCATTCTATCAGACTGCTATAAGAGTTAGGGAATAGAGAGTGCGCTACTGTCACACTTGTGCACTATTATATCTTCCACACCCAAGGTTAGACTTCACTGACATTGGCCTCCATGGTGCAAATATGGTTTAGTAGACTATGGCCCCGATTCCCTTGTTCACAGACTAAATTTAAGTACAGTGCATATTTTCCTTTTTATTTCATTAAGAAAAGGATAGAAGATAAAATGTTAGTTTAGACTAGGGTTGTAACGGAGGCTTGTTAGCGGATGCGGAGGCGACGAGTCTCACCTCGAGGTTAACGGAGGCGGAGGTGAAAATACATATAGAAAAAAATGAATTTTATGGCTAATTAAAACAAAATTTTTATTTCAAATACGTACATTAATAGTAGTATACTTGGAAAAGAAATATTTCCTTGTTGTAATGAAAATTAAGGAGATACAAATTGTGTTTGCCGCATTCCCACCTCGCACTAGTTGATTCTTGACCATTTCGCGCTCAAACACGGCCGGACGGTTGTTGAGCGTCATTTATTTTGTAAATACGTAAATAAATAAACCTCCGTTATAACTCCGCAAAAATTGTGCGGAGGCGGAGGCGGAAGCGAAGTTAGGATTTCTTGCGGAACTTCCGCAGTAAAGGAAGCGGAGGCGAAGCTCCGTTACAACTCTAGTTTAGACCTGTCAAATTTGTCCGCGCCTGACGTAAGTTGACGTATTTTTGGTCGCCAACTCGCCATGTATACAATCGCGTCTAAACTGTTTAGCTGTGTATAGAAATTATAGAATATCTTAATTTGGCAGGATTAAACAAAAACGTTATCTTTCATTCTTTTTTTAAAATAAAAAGATGCAATTAACTTAAATTAGTTTGTGAACAAGAGAATCGGCGCCTATTATTATAAATACTAGGTGAGCCGTGCGAAGTATTCACAAATTATTACGCTCAATGTTCACGATAATTATATCGATAGGTTGAGGGTGGGACTTCAAAAATATTTGATTATCAATCGTAAATTTTCTAAAACCACTAAAATGTGAGTATTTTGTATATTTTTCTGGTGTCGAGGTCCAAAAAAGCTTTAAAATGATGCGTCATTTCTATATATTGATAAATCATGATGGACGTTATGCCATACCAACAAAAAAGCCCTTGAGAAATCTATACTAATATATAAAGCTGAAGAGTTTGTTTGTATGTTTGTTTGTTCGCGCTAATCTCGGAAACTACTAGTCCGATTTGAAAAATCGCGCTGGATTAATGAAAATTTAATAAGCTTTAGGCTATATAACATCACGCTGCGACCAATAGGAGCGGAGCATAATTAATTCCACGCGAACGAAGTGGCTGGCGGCTGCTAGTAATATATATGACTAGCTGTGCTCCGCGGTTTCACCCGCGTAAGCTTCGAACCGAAAGAGCTTAGATGATATAAAATAAGCGCCTGTTAAAATAATGGCAGCAATATGTATGTCCGCATTTACTCCCGTTTTCGCAACATTTTTAGCATTCATAACAGGATGTTTTATAGCCTATGTCCTTTCTCAGGCTCTAGACTATCTGTGTACCAAATTTCATTACAATCGGTTCAGTAGTTTTGGCGTGAAAGCCGGACAGACAGACAGACAGATACTTTCGTATTTATAATATTAAGTATGGATTGGATGCTGAAAATCTATGATACAAGGATTTTGGGTGTGACCACGATCCAAAATGAATGCCATTTTCAGCTGGCATAAACAAAAGTACTGTAAGATGTATGTGTGTTCCTAGGTATTCACTTGAATTTTCAATGTTTAATAGGTTTGAATCCTTACATTTATATCTCTCAATGGCTCTTAAGCCATCTGAGTTGTAACTAAAGATTAGCTGGTATTATCTCACATGATATACTTATAACTGTCACAAAACTGTTACTTACAGATAATTCCACTAGATAACTCTGAGATATAGGTTCTGGGGGCATTGACCCTTGGGATATCTTAAAAACCTTTGCAACTGTGATCTTCATTCGTCCTTTTCTGAACATGTAACCTGTGAAAATAATTAAAAACCAATTGATACCTACTTTAGGTAATATTCATAGAATTAAAATTGGTTTAATTGTAATAAACATAAGCACAACAGTGTATTGTATTTACAGGGTTATAAATAAAATTTTCCTGGTATTGGGCATAAATTACTAACCGCATCTTAACATCTACTCCATATTACCATTTAAGTTGAAATGATATGTTGCAAAGAACAAGCATAGTATTCCATTTCCAATAATTAAAATTGCAGTATATCCAATGTGTAGGAGTTATTAACTTATCAACTATAAATCCAATCATTTAATCAACTAGAATAGAGAGATAGATGTAAAAGGAAACACTGACAATACTGTTTGCATGTCACATGCCAGGGTTACAAGGGACAAGGAAAGTTTGTTTTAACATTTAGTAGAATATAAAAATACAATTTTATTACTTGATTAATGGTTAGAAGTTAGGTTTAGAAGAAATTTAAGGAAAGGAGAGGAAAGGGGAAGTTATGTCAAGCAAAGTGTCAGTGACTATAGACAACACAGTGACGAAATAGATGATAAAAGTAGGTATCTATGATTTAGCACTCTTTTACTTGAGGCAAGATTTTGTTTCCCGAAACAAAATACGTAAAATTACCTTTCACACTGTATTCAAATTCAATTCTGCAACCTAGTTCATTCAGGAAGTCAATAAGCATTCCACTACAAGCAATATCAAGACTTGACCGAACTACTGTAGGCCTGTTTTTATCTCCAAGGTCTGGCTGACCAATGTAGCGGAGCTGGAATGGCATCTCACGCTGGTCCAGAGCTTTTCTAACCCGCAGCATCAATGGTGCAGCCTGAAAGTTTAAATAATATATCATGTTTTAATAAGTAAAATCATTTTGAATAAGTGGGTGTTTACTATAAACAGTATGTAAAGGAAACCCTGTCCGACCCATAAGGATAATAAAGGTTAGGAAAACACTTGACCAAATATAATATAAAATTTTACATAATCATCATAGTAACAATACTAATGAATTTTGAAATAACCCGAAATTTGGTAATTTTTAAAAAAGTGACAACACCGGTATTATTATAAGTGAATAGCGACGCGACCACGTCACAGGTGCCGCGTGCCCTGCCCCCCGCCGCCCGCGGTAGGGGTTGCTTATCGCACATGTATTAAGTTACCTTTTTTTGCGAAATAATATTAATTTTTTTTGGGGGATTTTTTTTTAAGTTTAGCCTTTCTTGGTGGGCATTAGTAGAATCAGTTATCGATACCTAACAATACCTTCAAGGATCGGACAGGGTTTTCTTTCTTTACATATTGTATATTTGCTTTCGAAAATATAATTTTATGTGCTTTACATAATGAAATAGACTTTTATGATTACACATACAAAAACGCCTTCCCATAGGGGTTAGCAAAATACGGGCATTGACGTGGAGTTGTGGACACCAGCCCGTATAACCTATTACCTAGTAGTCAGCAGCAGGTAGAAGCTAATGAATGCAACATCTGTACATGCTGTTTTTGCTTAGTATATATTCATAAATCTGGTCAATTGGTCACATACTTATTTACATACAATTTACTTTACCTGTTGGTTAGGATCTCGCAAACTAAAGCAAACTTCTTGATCATCAAAAGTCTCAGGTCCAGCATCGACATTATCACACAGCCCACGGAGACGATGAAGTAACACCTCTACAGCCGCATCCAGCACGGAACCCTAAATGTAACATTACAATAACTATGCAAACAATAACAATAAGTAAATAACGAAAAAAATAAGTTCATTATCTTGCCTGTAGTAGGTATTCTTGATTAGGAATTATGTTAGCCTTTAACGCTTGTGATAAACTGTCGGTGGCTGTAATAGGAGCTGCGTTTGCAGCTGACATTCCAGCCATTTTCCAAAATTATTTGCTTATTAAAATAAAAATAGATTTCTCCTCAGTTTGTTTCATTCATTTAATTTTGACAAACGATGGTAGCGATGCGCGATGGCGAGAGATTTCATTCGATTGTTTCGATTGTTCAAATATCTCGATGGTCTTCGATTGTTTCAACTTGGACTCGAGTCCGAATCGGTCTGTTATCGCGACGGGCTCACGAGTCACGGCGTGTTCATTCGAGAGCAATCGAGAGTTATTCCTCGATGGCTTAGATGCGAGTTCTAGTCTTGCGTTGTGTTTGCGAATCCAAACTAATTTTTTCAACAATCGAAAATATGCAGTACCGCGACGTGAATAAATAAACGTTAGTAGTTAACTTACTTACGAATAATTAGAAGGAGTCGTAAAAATAAAATAAAAAACATATCAAGGGATCTTAATGAATCTGTTTTATTTTTATTAATTAGAAATGTAACATCTGTCGGGTAAAAAACTAGTGAAAAATAATACAGTGCATCGTAAGTAAAGGTATAAACAAATGTTCACAAATTACGCGCGAGTCGCACGACTTGATTCTGACATGCACCTCGACTCGATGCTGCAATCGACTGACCTCCTTCGACTGCCTCGTTCATCGAGTGGAGCGAGACTCGATGATTCGTACAATTGAAAACCGGCGGTCGATTCCATTGACTCGAAACAATCGAAAAACATCTCGATTGTTTTGTAGAAAGGCGAGTCGATGGTTGACTCGATAGTTTATTGTAACGACTCCGATTCTTTCGATTGATAAAACATCTCGGAATCGCCCATCGCTAAACGATGGTAACTTGTCACTTGGTTGTTGACATTCATGACAAGCAGCTGTCATTTTTACAAAATATGGATTTATCAAGTACTATCGTACTTACATTTACGGACGATAGCAGAAAAAATGTTTGATTTTGTATAATTATTAGGACGACGGTTTATAACTGTCTCTAGTAGCAACTCTGACTGTTACTCATTGTCAAGGTTTTTGGCGGGAAAGTCTAGCTGAGTGTCACGCTCATTTTTCATTGGACTTTTAAAATTATTTATAGTGTTGGTTACTAAATAAAAGCGCGTGATTTATGTAGTAAAAAGTGCAATCAGTGAATAATTTATAAAGAACAGTGAAATATTGTAGCATAGTGGCCACATCATGACCTTACCCCAAACTCCTCCCTGTCGGCTCCATGTATAATAAGTTACGATAGAACTTACTGATATGTAGAATAAGTTACGATAGAACTTAGTGAAGAAAAAACTCACTGAAGTGTAGGCTGTATGGCGTACTATGCCTTTGCCTTTTCCGTTCAGAAGAACGGAAAGAAACGAACAAAAAAAAAAAAAAGGGGTTTGGCGGGAATGTCAAGATGAGTGTTACGCTCATTTTTCATTGGACTTTTAAAAGTATTTATAGTGTCGTTTACTAAATAAAAACGCGTGATTTATGTAGTAAAAAGTGCATTCAGTGAATAATTCAAAAAGAACAGTGAAATATTGTAGCATAGTGGCCTCATCATGTCTTTACGCTAAACCGCTCCTTATCGTCCAAACGCGTAAAACGAAAGGAGTTAGTTTAGGTTAAGTTATGCTAGGATAAGTTAGGATAAATTAGGATAAGTTAGGATAGATATTTAATGAAGAAAAAATTACTGAAGACTTGGCTGTATGGCGTACTATGCCTTTGCCTTTTCCATTCGCCCGAACGGAAAGAAAGGAACCAAAAAAAAAAAATGTCATTGCCAAATGTCAATATGTCAGTTTTGTCATTTTTGATGTTTCCGATCAGCGTGCGAATACTAGCGTATTGTTTTCTAATTATATGAAATTGTATTCATAATTAATATCCCAAAATGACAAGTCACGTTAAAATACGTTTAGCTTCGGAGAGAGTTAATCATTCTGTTACTACTAACAATGATTTACCTCGATTTTACACTCCTGGCCAGGTTGTTACAGGCATGGAAGACTTTATGCGGTGAGTTTTGTTTACATTTTGTTTAGCAATCGAAATTATAGTTCGAACACACAATAAAAGTTGGTAAATCGGTTATAATTCAAATTTTCTGTTGCAGTGGCCATGGTACTTATGCAGTAGATGATTCTCTAAAAGCTGCAGTAGCTGGGGTTATGCAAAAAGTAAACAAGTTGATATGTATTCGGCCTATAAAGAATCGATACGTTGGTGAAATAGGTGACGTTATTGTGGGAAGAGTACTGGAAGTTCAACAGCGGAGATGGAAGGTGGAAACTAATTCAAGATTAGACTCTGTACTTCAGTTGTCAGCTGTGAATCTTCCTGGCGGAGAACTGGTATGTGCCTTTTTTCAATGTAATATACACAATTTCTTACTCTTCAATAAATTAATGCTAACTCACACATTAGAGTTGTGATTGTCCCTTTTATCATTGGCCATATTAATAATGTTAGTTTTGAAACTTACAGAGACGCAGATCAGCTGAAGATGAACAGATGATGAGAAAACATTTACAAGAGGGAGATCTAATCAGTGCAGAAGTACAGAGTGTATTCTCAGATGGCTCCCTCTCTCTGCACACTAGGAGCTTGAAATATGGCAAGGTAGGCCTGTGTTTCAATTTATGAGGAAAACATTGTAGATTTAGATTTTCATATCATATTAACATATTTTATAGTAAAGCGGACCCCAGACTCCAAAGCTGAAAAAAAAAGGCTTCGGATGCAACTGGGATTAACGCTGGGATGATGATGATGATTAACATATTTTTACATTAGCATCATAAAATATACAATATGTAAAGAAAACCCTGCCCGAATGATAATAAAGATTAGGTAATCTTATGAATTAACAAATTAACTCCCAACTTCCCCAATATTCGATTTTTTTTTTAAAGTGACATCATTTTGATATTATTATTGGTACCTTGTATGATGAATGAATGAACAATACTGGCAGCATTTTGTTTGACCACGTGCCCTGCCCCCCGTCGCCCGCGCATGTATTGCCATGTGTGTTACCTCCTTTTGCAAAATGTTTTTTTTTAGGGGAATATTTTTAAGTTTAACCAGGCTTTTTAGGCATTAGTAGAATCAGTTATCTAAAATATTCAGATAAAGTTTTCTTTACATATTGTATGTATATCCTAGACCCGAATTTATAAAAGTAAAGACAAAGTGTAGTATTTTATGATGATTTCAATATCAATAAATTATATATATTTCTATTTCAGCTATCACAAGGGATACTTATCAAAGTATTTCCCTCATTTATTAAACGCAGAAAGAATCATTTCCACCACCTGCCTTGTGGCATATCAGTGATCATTGGTAACAATGGTTACATCTGGATCTCTCCAGCAGAACAAAGTAATATGGTTGAAGGTGACAAAGACGAAATTGCTGATGTTGAATCACAGGTAGGTTGGCTAAAACTTTTAAAGATGTTTTTTTTTTGTTTTTTAAAATTAAGTAATAGCTTGCAGTCAGTGGCGGGCCTACCATACAAGCCCAGATGCCCGGCTTGCCTTCCCTCAAGCCTCACCCCCAAAAAAAAAAAAAACAGTAAACAGAAGAAAATAGTTTTCAAACTAAATTTACGTAGACGTAATTAAAAATACAACGCAGAACGCCACTCAGTTTGAACACACGCGCCCACGGTCGCACAAGGTCACGGCTCAATATCTATCTCACTCGCACTTGCGGGCTCTAACCTAGTGCAAGCCAGGTTAACCTCGCTTGCAACGCACTCTTCTTTCGTTCCGTAATATGAAGTATCTAGTAACATAAGTATACATATAACTATTGACATTTTATATGGCTGGATTCTGCTCAATAAAGCACGGCTTGCATTTAATCTGACGTTGTACACAAATGTTGTACGCACTGTTGGATCAGTGTTGCCGTTTTAGTTTGTTGATATTTTAGTAGTTAAGTACGATAATTTTCATTTATTTTAAGTTTGTGGGCTGATGTCACCGAAATAGAATATATTACACGAGGGAGTTCCAGGTATAATAGATTATTAAATTGGCTCATTCATGGACTGAATATAAGTAGTTTTCTTCGTCTTTCACGTTCGTTGATATTAAATATGAATGAGTGATAAAGTTATAGTTAAATACATCGAGTATATACTATACTTAGTATGTATTATACTTTTTCAATAACATTCGCTTTTTGACTCATTCAAGTGAAAAAAAAGGGTTAAGAAATTTCTGTGACAAAAAAAAAATATTTCTTTCATTGTAATTCAAGCGTTTATAAAAAATACCTAGTATAAAACAAAAAACTGGCCGTGTTACACATGTGAAATAGTTTAGCACTTTCTTGCGGGTTTTATTTTTTGTTATATTTTTTTCATATCTGGTAGAATTTTCAGATAATTAAGCGCTTTTAAAATTCATGGAACGGCAACACTGGGTTTGATTTGTATGAACATAGCTACGATTTGAATAGTCTCTTTGTTGTTGTTGAGCGGAGTAATTTTTTCGAAGTTTAATTTTGAATTGATTGTGTAAAATGAGTGCAAATCCGTCGGATACCGATAATATTTATGTCCCTTGTGACGATTTCAAGTGTATTTATAGTTTGCTAGGCGGGGGAAAGGTAAATTCTTTAAGTTTTTCAGAGAAAAATAACCTCATATCTTCGCCAAAACCTACGCCGGATTTAAGCATATCTCAAACAAGTAAGTCTCATAAAACGAAATTCAATAGATCCGTTTATAAAACTAATTGGATTGCGGGCTGTTCCCATTCGAACAAACTTTATTGTTGGTATTGCTTATTTTTTTCAAACGAGAAAAATGCCTGGAATTTTTCTGGCTATGACGATCTTAATAACTTATCTCAAGCCATAAAAAGACATCAAAATTCACAAAAACACTTGAGTGCCGTTATTTCATTTTGTAATTTTGGTAAACAGCGTATCGAAACTTCGCTATCACGTCAATTATCTGACGAAATTTCAAAACATAATTCGCGAGTTGAACATAACCGTAGCGTTTTTCAAAGACTTGTTGATGTCGTTTGTCATTTAGCACAACAAGAATTATCTTTTAGAGGACATGATGAGTCCACATCTTCATTAAATAGAGGAAACTTCTTAGAACTTCTTTGTTTACTCTCGAAATATGACCTTGTTTTGGAAAAACATATGCAGCCCCAAGACACCGGCAAACCGGGCCCGAGCTACTTGTCTAATAAAATTTAAAATGATATTATTCATTCTGTTTCTGAAGTAATGAAATCCCACATTGAGTTGCAATTAAAAAATACTGAATTTGTTTCTGTAATTATTGATGAAACACCCGATGTTAGTAACAAAGAACAGCTTTGCTTTATTTTAAGATATTATTTTGGAAATAACATTTATGATCGGTTTTTAGGATTTATAAATGTGTCAGACAGCCGCACAGCAAATACTCTTTCTAATATAATTTTAACTTTATTAAATGAACTCGGTTGCACCGAAAAACTCATAGCACAAAGCTATGACGGTGCCAGTGTTATGTCAGGCGTCCGAAACGGAGTTCAACAGAAAATCAAGGATATATGTCCCCAAGCAATATTTATTTGGTGTAATGCACATATTCTCAATTTAGTATTGTCTAAATCTTGTGGCAGAATTGGCGAAGTGAGCTCTTTTTTCTCAGCCCTTCAGGCATTAGTAAATTTTTTTAGTAACAGTACAAAACGGACTTCTTTTTATGACAATTACTGTCAAAAAAGATTGCCTCATATTTCAACGACACGTTGGTCGTATACCTCTCGCATTGTTAATACAGTTTTTGAACAAAAAGTCCATCTCATTGAATTGTTCATGGACATGTCC
Organism: Sesamia nonagrioides; assembly: GCA_017933935.1. Lineage (NCBI taxonomy): Eukaryota > Metazoa > Arthropoda > Insecta > Lepidoptera > Noctuidae > Sesamia > Sesamia nonagrioides. The sequence continues at coordinate 1,465,930 of JADWQK010001955.1, read as the reverse complement.
GACAATCCGCAGGATTGGGACGGCGACACTATTTTGTCCGCAGATAACTTTTTAAATATATTGCGATCTTTTAATTTTGTCTTTTTTCTTTCGGTGTTTCACCCTATTTTTGAAAAAACCGACTGTCTCTACAATATAATTCAAAAATCTCAAGTTGATGTCGGTTATTGTGCAAATAAAATAAAAGAGTTTGAATCTTGGTTGCGTTCTGAATTTCATGCAAAATTCGATACCATTTACGAGAACGCTGTGCATAACAACACCCCTCCTCGTTTAAGACGCAACGTTGCCTGCGCGCGGACGGAATACAAGCGAATTTTTGTCGAAATAATAGATAACATTTCTACCGAAATTAATTCTCGTTACTCCGAAATTTTTAAACTAAATTTTTTCCAATTATTAAACAATAAATTATTTGAGCAATACTCATCTAATTTTCCGATAGACGCTTATGAGTCTTTATTAAGCATTTACGAAAACAGATTTGACAGGCAAACCTTAAAAAACCAACTGATTTGTTTGTATTCATCTCCTGAATTGAGGGACCGCGACGTTTTCACATTAATTGATTTTATTAATGAAAATGGCTTAAAAGACGCCTTTCCCCAGCTTTTAAAACTTGCCCATTTGATTGTAACAATTCCCGCTACGTCAGCTTCCGCAGAACGCGCATTTTCTTCGCTAAAGCGTATTCACACATACTTACGGAACTCACAGGGCCAAGAGCGACTTTCTGATCTTTCGATGATCGCGATCGAAAAGCAACTTTTAGTAGAAATCAAACGTTCACCAACTTTTTATTCTGACGTAATAAAATCATTTTTAAAGAAAGATAGACGCATTGATTTAGAATATAAGTAAAAGCTTTTTTATTTTTTTATTTCTATGTTTTCGAAATCCCATAACTTTGTAGCATATTTAGATCGTTTGCAATTGGACACGCGCCGTTATGAATATATGTAGGGATTGTAGGTAGACGTATCTTCGCTCAACACAATGAAAAGAGAAAGGCTTTTTTCGAAGCCGCCGAGGGTATGTCTTTGCTGGTACGTGTTATTCTTCTGCCTGGCATGATATTGCTATATCATGCCTTCAGTGTGCTTTGATTAGCTCGCCGTCGTTAGACCACCGGCTTCTTGAAGCGAAGAATATGGTGATGTGGATCACAAAATCTTGTTTTGTAAAGAACGGTAAGAAAACGCATCATGGGCTTGCGTTATCGGTGGACCCTAGGCACGCCACTGCTTGCTGTACTTTAGGATGCTATGCAATATTGTTCCAAATTTTTTTATCAATGTTAAAAAAAAAGAACAGCCCAATGTTTGATAACTATAGATATAGATTATACAAATAATTTTCTGTTTAATAATTCAGAGTGATACATTAATTTAGTTTGGCTGAACAGCATCTTTACTAATATTATAATATAAGTTAGAAGTCCGGATTAAATAATAGGGTAGTTTTTATCCTGGAGAAATTTAATATTCCCGATGGAAATCTAAAAAAACGTGATGTAATCGAATTCCACGCGGGCGAAGCCACGGGCGGAAAGCTAGTAGTTTATAAACTACGATGTTCAGCGCAGTTAAGTTTTTACAAAAGAGTTCATCCAGATAATTTTCTTCTCAAAAAACCAATGCCTACCTGAGGCAAATAACATTGATAGACATGAAACTGTGGTATGCCATGTTAATAATGTTGGAGAATAATTTCGTCCCTTTATCTCACCCCTTTCAGGCAGGGCTTATTGCTTTCATGGCAAAGACTCCCAAAAAAGACCAGAAGGCCAATATTGTCGTGATTGAAAGCTTAGAAAATGTAGTTGCAGTCTCATATAGTCAACAAACGAAATAATGTCAAAATATAGATATTTTTCACAGATTGTGAATGAGATCAGTCTCTGAACGTTTATAACTTACGATCCCTGTAGCCCGTTCACAGTTCACAAACCCAAGACATGTGATAGGGCCTGGGGACTTTTGTGTAATTTGTTGTACTGTGTGTGTGTGCTGTATTCTCCTCAGAACTCGGCCTGCTCCGGTGCATGAAGTCTTCTCGCAATCTCGCTAGACGATATGTGACAACAATATCTTACTTTGTGTAATTTACATTACCACGGCTCTCAAAAATTTTGAGAAAAAGCGGTCAAGTGCGAATAGGATTCGCGCACGAAGGGTTCGCTAGGTAGGACCATTATATGATATAATATTCTATACAAAAAATAAATGTTTTTTGTGTACTGAACCCTAAAAGGACCAATCTAAGACGTGGGACATCTTCCAAACATGTGACATGGGAGCAGCAACTTGCTGTTCCTCGCGTAGTATAGGAACAGTTAGGCTGGTGTTTAATAATTTCTATTCTCTTTAAATAGAATTTAAGAATTATTAGAATAGAAATTATTTTCGAGTTTACTGTAGACTAGCTTTCCACCCGCGACTTCGCCCGTGTGGAATTCGGTTATATCGCGCTTTTTAGATATTCCCTCGGGAATATCAATTTTTTCTGGGATAAAAGTACACTATTATTTAATCCGGAATTCTAAATTTATGTCTGCAAAATTTCAAAGCCATCGGTTTAGTGGTTACGGCGTGAAAGCAGAAGAAACAAACTCACTTTCCGATTTATAATATTAGTAAAAAATAGAAATTATTGTAGAGTTTATGGTAGAGTGGCTTTCCGACCGCGACTTCGCCCGCGTGGAGTTCGGTTATATCGCGGTTATTAGATTTCCTTCGGGAATATCAATTTTTTCCGGGATAAAATGTATCCTATTATTTAATCCGGACTTCTAACTTTATGTCTGCAAAATTTCACACTAATCGGTTTAGTAGTTACGGCGTGAAAGCGGAACAAACAAACAAACAAACAAACTCACTTTCCCATTTATAATATTAGTAACGATTAAGATCACCCAACCAACCAAATACATTTTCATGTCATAAACAATTAGGTGAATGTTGTTAAGGATCCTATAGTATTTGAGCACCTGCTTAATGTGACGGCTGATGATTAGTGATAAATCTTTTGCGATTTCTGTTATATTAAGCGATATCCTAATCTCTTTACAGACTGTTAGCAGATCTGACAGAGAAACAATGGCAAGAGTGAAAAACTGCATATTGGCGCTTGCAGCATCCAAGATGATGCTGGACGATACTAGCATTATGTTCGCCTATGAAGAGAGCCTAAAGTATGACGACGTTAAAGACTTGCTCGATCCTGAAGCTATGCTGGATGTAGCATTCTTAACTCAGCACAGAATAAACTATGTTATTGAAGAGTAACAGGTTACATTTTTAATTTCTCTCTTGTTTTTTTTACCTAAAAACTATTTTTGCTGGTCAGTGATTTAATGATACAAGATTTTATACAAGATAGATTTTATTTCACATAATTTATTTGCAATATCGCAATCCACCTAATACATTGGCTGCCAGATAATAGAAAATCTATTTTTGGCGGACACCATGTTACCGCGTATTTTGTTTTTTGAGTCAATGATTTTAGTCTGTATTCCAGAAGGAAACTCAAGCATTGATCTCTGTGTAAGCATTACTTAAAACTAGTTTCAACCAATCAAATCGCTTCAAACGAGACTTAATTAAAGCTTGAGTTTTGAGTGATGTTCTGTAATACGGACCTTAGGGTCGATCTTTTGATCCGTAGTAAACTCAACCAATTGTTAAAAATATTAATATTAGTACCTAAGTATAAAAAATTTCCAATATGTGTTTTTTTAATTATTTTTTTTAATTTTTAGGGTTCCGTACCTCGAAAGGAAAAAACGGAACCCTTATAGGATCACTTTGTTGTCCGTCTGTCTGTCTGTCTGTCTGTCTGTCTGTCTGTCACCACCCTTTATCTCAAGAACGCGTGGACGTATCAAGCTGAAATTCACATGAAATACTCGGGTCTATTGTCCCTTTAAGCTGTGAATATATCAAACTTCTAAGCCAAGCCAATCAAAAGATACAGCCGATTATGTCGATATTTTCAACAAATTTTCGACACTCGCAAAGGAATCAAAACCTACAGGATACTTCCCGTAAACTCAGAATCTTGAAAATTGGTATGAAGCATTGTCATATAATGCAAATATAGGAAAAATTGCGAAAATCACATTTTTATAGTTATATAATATAATAAACATATTTTAATAAAATGAAACTTACTACCTTATTTCTCACGAACTAATAAAGGTATCAAATTGAAATTTATACCAAATACCTAAGTCTATTGTCCCTTTAAGCTGTGAAAATATCAAACTTCTAAGCCAAGCCAATCAAAAGATACAGCCGATATGTCGATATTTTCAACAAATTTTCGACACTCGCAAAGGAATCAAAACCTACAGGATACTTCCAGTAAACTCAGAATCTTGAAATTTGGCATGAAGGATTGTCATATAATGCAAATATAGGAAAAATTGCGAAAATCACATTTTTTTTTAGTTATATAATATAATAAACATATTTCAATAAAATGAAACTTACTACCTTATTTCTCACGAACTAATAAAGGTATCAAATTGAAATTTATACCAAATACCTAGGTCTATTGTCCCTTTAAGCAGTGAAAAAATCAAACTTCTAAGTTAAAGCGATCAAAAGATACAGCAGTTTATACCATGGAGCAAATATAAAGAGGAGGTGTTGTAATTAGATTTCTTCAAGAAACAACGCGTGACAATTTGCGGGATGAGGGGTGCAAAAAGTGGGCGGGATTTTGTTAGATCCTGCCCCCTTTTTTGTTTTCCATCTACCGGTCAAAAGCAAAACAGCTTGCTTCTTTTTGAATTTGATGTTACTACGTAGTTTAACTACCTCACACTAGATGTCATAACATCTACTACTACAGGGACGTACTCAGAATTTTGGTACCATTACCTATTATGTAAACAAGTAATACTTTCCTTAATCAAAAGTAACATGATGCGAATGAAGCTGTGTGTGTGTGTGTGGTCAAGTAATATTAATTTCAGAGGCAGAACAAATAATAAATAAATTATATCGAACTAAATTTTATTGACAAACACTATTATGTAGGAATATACTACAGATGGCGCGTGCAGTGCTATTTACACGGAGCGCCATGTACCGAAAACATGGAATCCTCACCCCCCATCTGTGACGGAACCTATCTCATATAAATATGTAGGTAGATAGTTGAGGATATACAACTATAAATTCCATTTACACGGGCCTGTGAGCGTCTAAATTTTATACCAGTACTTATTTGATTTACCTAAAGCAAAATGTTTAAATCAAATCAAATAGTTTATTTGTGGTATACAGGTACATATCATAGGTCTTACAAATACAAATGTTGTGTTGTGTATAGATTCATAACGTTTATTTTTAACTAGTTATAAGAATGCAGATTATTGAGTAATGCAGTAACCTGATCGTTAACTGTATTTAGTTTTATGAATGATATTAAAGGACTAAGTTAGATTATGGTTTGATTAGACTCACGTTATTGATATTGTTGCGGAGATTTAACTTATGTATAACAATGTTTTTTCAATTTTACTTATTTTTATCAATGTTTTAAGTTTTCGTACTAGACACTTAGGTACGCAGGCTCTCGCTACAAAAAACAATAATTACGAATTTGTTCTATTTCTTGCTTTAACTTTTTCTTTCTAGGGCAATCATGAAGTATCAAATATTCATATAAATCACTTGTAATTTTCTTTTAAGCTATAATATAAAGAATATTAAAAGAAGAAGAAAAGAAACAAAAGAATATTAAATTAATTCATTCTCCCAAAATAATTGAAACTGGTAAATACAAACAACATTGAAACGAACCCATATATCTAGTTTTATACAAGATAATGTCTCCTTCTTTAATTTTCGAAGTCCTTTTTTGTCACCAAGAAGTCTTCATCATTAAAATGGCAAGAACAAATATTTGTATATTTTGTCGGAGTCCAGTCTTATCTATTAATTTTAGTGATTCACTGCTGTTTAAGTACCTCTTCGAATAGAAATCTAAAACATACATAATTTAAACAAAAACTTTTATGATGGTTGTCTCACAAAGTGGAAGTACTTTTGATAATGTAGATTAAATAGAGAATAGTGTATTTAATTTAAAGGAGGCTTATTTTCATTTCCTGAGTATTAAATATTTTATTAAAGTACTTTACTACCATAGCCGTGGAACACTCTGTAAAATAATTGGGTTCTAATTACGACCCTGTCATTTTGTTAAATTCAAGGGATGACGATAGATGGCGGGCATGTTTAAAAATGTTTATAAAAACTGTAAAAAATATATTTTGGCGGCTAAAAAGTCTTTAGGTATGTCAGTACAACAAATTTCAGTACGTATGATTATTATAGTATATTAATACTGCTCTAATTACCTATTTATTTTCATTTCTATGACATAAAGTATCGCCATCTATTGTCAAGTAGAATAAGTATAATTGGACACGCCCACAAGATAAGAGATTTTTCTAGAACTATTCTTTTAAATTATGAATAAAATTAGTTACACGTGAAATGTGATGCCTTTCGTAGCACCAGAACGTCTGTCCGAGCAATTTTTACAAGATAAAACACAACATTTCATCCTTTTTTACTTAATAATATGAAAATAACACGAAAAACCTCCGTTGTGCACAGAACGAACGACTACAGTACACTGAATAAAGGCCACGCCCACTATGATGACGTCAGGGCCTACTGAGAATCACAGTGCACAGTTACTTAGGCCGCCTCCTCTCTATATTTGCTCCATGGTTTATACCGACACCTTAGACGAATTTCCGTCACACGCTAGGGAATCAAAACCTACAAGCAAAGACATTAAAATATTTACAATAGACAGTCACAGGACATCACGAACAAAATTTTATCGACTTGGTTAAAAGTCGCTCAGTCTAGTCTGCGCGTCAGGACGTAATTTGTGTCCACCAAGAATAAACATTTTCTAAGGAAATATGCCATGTTGCGCTTTGTGTTACTGTACATCTCGTTATAGTAAAACGACTGGACCTAACTTCAGAATGTTTTTCTATGAATTATTTATATTTCGTCTGCAATACAAATTTAAAAAAAATCTTAGTTCTAGAAAATTTTCCATTATTGTAATAAGCGCCCTCTATTGTTGAGTAGTTTTACTATTTTCTTGTAGAGATGTAGTAATGTTGTTTATCGATTTAGTTATCGATAATACTTATTAAGATGAATACATTTTGTATTTTATTGACATTTAAAATATAGCTAAATAAACTTAAAATATTACTATATTTCAAGTTTATTTATTATTAACTCTATTTAAACATAATCATATCATATTAATAAACAAAATTGAATGAACAATTACTATTCATTTATCTAGGTTTTTGTTATTTTTGGTTTCCGAATAAAAATTATGTTGTAGGGAAAAAGTGGATACGATTTGTCCAGATAGACCGTAGAGAAGAAAATTGGCTTCCGTCTCATTCGTACAATGATTGCGAGCTACTTTGTGATTTTGAGGATTCCGTACCTAAAAGGTAAAACGAACCCTATTCATGAGACTTCTCTGTTCGTCTGTCCGTCTGTCACCAGGCTGTATCTCATAAACCGTAATAGCGAGACAGTTGTAATTTCCAGAAATTGTGTTAGTATTTCTGTTGCCGCTATAACAACAAGTACTAAGAATAATAATAATAAAATATTTAAGGGGGCTCCCATACAACAAACGTGAATTTTTGCCGTTTTTTGCTCCATATTAATAACGGAAACAGATAGACGCTTAAAATGTTCACAGAATATTTGGTTAATATATAACCAAATATTCTGTGAACATTTTAAGCGTCTAATTTGAATATTCAAAGTACAAATAAATAATTAAAATAAAATAAATCCTGAAGGCGGGCTCCCATACAATAACCGTGATTTTTTTTGCCGTTTTTAAAGATAATGACGTACGAATCTTTTAAAGGTCTTGCTCCAGCAGACTACCATTTTTGTCGTGATTTGGACAATTATCTACGTGACAAGAAGTTTTCTTCCCAGGAGGCAGTTCTGCTTTCACACAGTTTGTGCAGTCTAGATCCTCAGAGTTCTATCACAAAGGCATAAACGACCTTCCTATATATTGATTATAAATGAATTATTTAAAAATTAAAAAATAAGCAATTATTTACATTTTCACTACTAATCGGCAATTTTAAACTTTAACGCCTATTATATTAAAAGAATGTTATAAATAAGAAACTTGTAAACTTGAAATTACCCATAATTATTCTGCTTCCTAATTTTTTGTTTCAAGCTATCATAATGCGAAAAAACATCGTCGTAGTAACTTCTTTGAATATTATCGATAACTTTATATCGAAATGATACAAACCCTACCACAGTTTTTTGCATTGCCATTTAAAAATATTTACAAACAAACGTGTAAAAAGAATAATTTTGCTAAAAACGAAATGCAAACGAAAATTGCAAAACAAAATGCGCTTTATGGCCTAAAAGGTCTATTACACTCAAAAATCGCAATAAACTGAGCGTTAAAATAATTCGTAAGCATAAAACATCTAAAATGCCAATAGACGTTGTCACGGTAAATGAATAGTAGCGAATAAAATTCTAAAACAGTTTTTGTTTGTACAAGACAAGTTTCACTTAATTTATTTACTTTTCAATATTTATTTACCCGATTTAAACTATACTAGGGTATTAAATCGGATCTGGCAACATAGACCACACTGGCCACCTACCGGGCAATAGCTGAATATATTTTATATAAACTTATTTCATTTTTACTATTTGATGTCTCCAATTGTCGATCTAATTTTGCTGTATTGTACTAGATGGCGGAACTGAACCATGGGATCACAGTTTTTCTATGCCATTTTGACACATCCCCTCTCTATATATCTTAAATCTCTTTGCCTACAAGGTACTTCCCGTGAACTCAGAATCTTGAAATTCGGCACGAAGCAACGTTATATTATAGTACAGACAGACATAAAGGAAAAATTGTGAAAATGATAAATTTGAAGTTACATAAAATATTAAAATATTATTTTTGCTTACATGACATAAAATATTTTTTTAATAATTATAAACTTACTACCTACCCTTTTTCACATGAACGCGTAGAGATATTAAAGTTGAAATTCATATCAAACACTTCTTAAATCTAATTGCATCTAAACTGCGAAAAATTCTAAATCAATGCTAGTATTATAAACTAGCTTTCCGCCCGCGGCTTCGCCCGCGTGGAGTTCGGTTATATCGCGCTTTTTAGGTTTCCCTCGGGAACATCAAATTTTTCCGGGATAAAAGGTAGCCTATGTTCTTTCTCAGGGTCCAAAGATTGTCTCTGCCAAATTTCATCAAAATCGGTTGAGAGGTTTAAGCGGGAAAGCGTAACAGACAGACAGACAGACAGACAGACAGACAGACAGACAAACAGACAGACAGACAGACAGAGTTACTTTCGCATTTATAATATTAGTAAGTATGGATGCGAAAATAACTCTGTCTGTCTGTTACGCTTTCCCGCCTAAACCTCTCAACCGATTTTGATGAAGTTTGACACAGACAATCTTTAGACCCTGAGAAAGAACATAGGCTACCTTTTATCCCGGAAAAATTTGATGTTCCCGAGGGGAATTTAAACAGCGCGACATAACCGAACTCCACGCGGGCGAAGCCGCTGGCGGAAAGCTAGTACGTCATAAATTGTAAACCGCTACGTTTGTATGGCGGAACCCTCGGTGTGCGAGTCCGACTCGCATTTGGCCGGTTTTTTTATTTTATTAAAGGTCACTAATGGTTATTTTTATAACTAATAATTCAATATTTGACCATTAGCAAATCAGTAGCCGTTTTACAAAAAAAAAATAACTATTAGTTATTATTTTTAACAATTGGTTGAGTTTAAATGCGGAGCAAAATCGGCCCAAATCAAATATTAGAAGTAGTCTTTTTTCGATTTATTATAAAACTAGCGGCATCTCTTAAAAATGATGTGATAGCCATTATTATAAATTTTAAAAGGTACATAACAAAATTATTATTTGGTTTTTTATTATAAACTATGGTACAATACTGTAAAAGAGTACAAATCTAAATTAGTAAAAAATGTTTTACAAATAGAAATATCTTAAAAAATTCTATAAAACGTGTAAATCGAAGTACAAGTGATAATAATAATTGTGACAGTGATTTGAAAAGTTTGACACAGTTAGCTTATTCTCTTAAACAAGAGTTATATTCACAACACTTGTACACACATTCATATTTGGCACTTTATGATTTCTTATTTCTTTTCCCAAGAATTTTCATAAGATTTTTCGACATGAAGTATGGTTTTTCTAGCGAACCATCGTTTCTTTCACAGTCTTCAACTGAAAATAAAGTTGTAAATATTTGAAAAGTGTATTTAAAACAAGGAATCATGTTATGAAATTGGGATCCTTATTTATACGGAACTCCTGAATGAGATACTCACGGAAACAAAGGAACAATGTGTCAACAGCCATCTCGTAGACATTGAAGAATATAGTGCATATGAGATAGGTGGCGACACTCAGTATGATGGCGGGAATGTGGTTGTAGTGCAGAGGCTGGTCCTGCGTCACCTCGTACAACAAGTTCCACTGGAGCAGGTAGTACACGCCCACGCCCACTCCCACGGATATCAACAGCTTGGAGAGGAAGAACAGGAAGTCTGTCACCTGAAAATGGTTAGCTCATGAATATAAATCGAATACTAAAAATCAAATAACTGAAAAGTTTCACAGCAAACATTTATTTTAAACTAGAATATAAATCGAATACTAAAAATCAAATAACTGAAAAGTATCACAGCAAACATTTATTTTAAACTAGCTGTTGCCCGCGACTCCGTCCGCGTGTTGATATAAAATAAGCGCCTGTCAAAACAATGTGAGCAAAATAATGTGTTACTCCTCTGCTCCTATTGGTCATATCGGGATGTTATATAGCCTATGTCCTTTCTCAGGCTCTAGAGCTAGACTATCTGTGTACCAAATTTCATTACAACCGGTTCAGTAGTTTTGGAGTGAAAGCCGGACGGACAGAGATACTTTCGCATTTATAATATTAGTATGGACTAAAAGATTGTTTTGAAACATACCTTATCTATCACGACTACTCTTATGATATTTCTCATGAGCAACGAGAAAGCGTCTCTCGCGCTCTTACAGAAACTATGTCCATGTACTGCGCACATGATGTATGCGTTCTTATTGATGAATTTGAGGAAGTTCTCCAGACACCAGCAGAAGCACTTGCAGCAACACATGATGCACTTGGTAAGTGGATTGTCGAACTTCTTGAGCTTCTGGTCGATCCACTCCAAGATGACGCGGATTACCCGCACTATGGCAATTATCAGCGCTCCTAAGGCAACTGTACCCAAGTGATACCTGTAACATGTTTAATTAAACGTTTAGGAAGCATATTGTTCGTTAATTCAGCCACGTCATGTGAAGACTCTGACAGTTTGGAGTCTTTTTCAGTTTTTATCCTTTTGGTTTTTAGACCACTAATATTGACAGCCCTGACTCTCCGGACACTGACCTGGGACTATATTCTCAAGAATGAATGGTTCAAGCTTGATATATTTAATGCTGGGAGTCACTGAGTAACCTATTGACTGCAATAAGAAAGTGGGAGAATGTTACACTTTTTTTTTTTTTTGATATGGCATCTCGTAGGTGGCCATTAGAGGCCGTAACTACTTAACCGGACTTTCCTGTGGATGCCTTAATTAAAAATTAAAGCCTCCAGCCAGGGGCACTTAAAACTAACTTAAAATTAGGCGACTACGCACTAAGGGCACCCCCTGTGGGGTACGAACCACGGCTTAGGGCGTCGCTAGAGAGGACAGCAAGGGACGGCTGGATCGAAAGTTGACCACGGCGTTTCCTAGTACTAGCTCTGAGAAGAAACGCCGAAACAAACTCAGAGGTCATTGTTGGGACATTATTATAATTACTGGCTCAGCTGCGGCGCGGGCTGGCCTTCATCGGACAAGGGACGGGGGAGGGGACTACTACGTGGAGCGCGTCGCGCTGGACCTCGGCGGCGAGGTCGGTAGGTCGGTCTGTGTTTGTGTAATGTGCTGGTGGCCCTATTGGCCTCTTGGAGGAGGGTAATGGGGTCATCGGGGTCTGTGAGAGCATGCCGAGGGCGGCGAAGTCAGGAGATGGTGGAGGGAGTGTAATTGGCGGCCGCTGCTATAAGAGGATTGCGGTGCTTGGTGGCAGTAACAAAGAAGCGTTTGGAGAGACGTTTCATGAACTGCTGGATGGTGGGGATTTTCAGATCAAGGTGGAGGATCTCATTACGGCCGAACCAAGGGGCGTTTGTGGCTTTACGAAGGAATCGGTTTTGGAGAATGCTACACAAAATACTTCTCGGTTACATGCAGTATATCATCATCATCAGCCTATAGCAGTTCACTGCTGGACAAAAGCCTCTCCTATTTCACGTCATTCAACTGGATGTTCGGCAACTCGTCGCTCCACCTAGCCTGAGGGCATTATACTTATGAAGTACATCTTACCGAAATGTTCGCGCAATGCCAGAAGTAAGTGTGAAGAATGGTAGATCTCTCTTGTTGTACGTCCAGTACCAGGTGGAGAATGTACTGGCAAGCATCATGTCTGACACGCCGCTGATGAAAAACATCGTCCAGAAGAAGCCCAACAGATTGGCCACTGTAGGGAAGATGTGATGTATTAATGTTTCATAAATAGGAATGCTATTTCTACTAGATACCAACTACTTTTTATTAACGCTATTGTTATTAATATGAAAGTACTAACAATGTAAGTACACGACGCTGTGAGGATTGTCTAGGCCTGTGAAGTGGCACGTGGCTTGTTTACAGGCTCCTCCGTCACTTTGGTCGCGACATCCTGCCAGGAAAGTGATTGGATCGCAAACTTCGTTGTCCTAAAACATAAACACAGTTCGGATGAATTATCAAAAGAATTTCTGCTTATCATAGTTAGGGCGGTTCGGGCTCAAAGTATTTGAGGATTGTGCCGACGTTATCAGCATAAATAATGATTTGTCTACTGGAAAAGCTAATTGTTGTTGTAAATTAATTGTTGTGCTGTTGTAATTTGTGAGTTGAGGACTCGAGGCACCTAAGAATTAGGCATTGTGAACATTTCGAACAATTGGTTGAAAAATTTAGAACGTTCCATAGTCACCAAGCTTATTATCACGAAAAAACTAAGAACACTAGGCTATGTACTTCATTATCGTATTCTAAACTAGCTTTCCGCCCGCGGCTTCGCCCGCGTGGAGTTCGGTTTTATCGCGCTTTTTAGATTTCTCAGTGTTTCTCTACTATATTATGCATTTATTATACATACAAACCTTCCTTAAGAATCACTCTATCTATTAAAAAAAACCGCGTCAAAATCCGTTGCGTAGTTTTAAAGATCTAAGCATACATACGGACATACAGCGAAAGCGACTTTGTTTTATACTATGTATTGATAGGCACCTTAGTATAATGAGCAACAGTATTGCAGACACAGTTGGTGTCGTTTTCCAAATTAACTGTTTTGAAAGCTGGCTCCCCAATTGACATCAAGTACATGAGCACCAACACGCCGTACGCGATCACGAAACATTGAAGAATCCAAGGAAATATCGGGAAAAATATTGTTGATTTTATAGCAGTCACAGCTCTGAAAATGATAAATAAAAACAAATTAATGCAACCATGTTTGAAAGAAAAATAAATAAATTCTTCCTAAGGATTAAAAAAAAAACATAAATGTAGAAAATGTGAGCCAAGTTCAATATTATGATATAGTCTGGTTGTCGACTTCACCGACAAAAGAATACAGATTACGTTATCGTATCTATGTGCCAAATTTTATCCTATTTTGTGCCAAAATATGGTGGTTCTCTTTCAAGGAAAAGCGTGAAAGGGTACCTAACAAACAGCCATCCATCTATACATCCTCACAAACTTTCGCATTTATAATGTACTAGCTTGCCGCCCGCGGCTTCGCCCGCCTTGAATTCGGTTATATCGCGCTTTTTAGATTTCCCCTTCGGAATTTTTTTTTTTCACTAAATTGTAGCCTATGTCCTTTCTCAGGGTCTAAAGATTGTCTGTGCCAAATTTCATCAAAATCGGTTGAGAAGTTTAAGCGGGAAAGCGTAACAGACAGACAGACTTAAACTATCGCATTTATAATATTAGTATGGATGGATAATAATATACTTATATATAATGAACGGACGACAGCAGGTCAAGATACCCGAAACTGCCAAATATTCCCAGTCAACCTTGAGCCTTACTGCTTTAGCAATAAAGTTAAAAATCTAATAAAAAAAATATGACATTTTGTAGTAGCTTGATGTGTCTGTATAATACCTTCCTACTTCTTAAATGCGAAAGTTTGTGAGGACGTATCCCGTAGATTTGGGATAATCTTCCAATTTTTTCAGTTTTCTGCAAGCTGTGGAAGTTGTTGACTTCCATAACAGAATGACTGAATGAACTTACTTGCTTCCTTCGCGGATGAGAGCAATAGCAATAGCGATTCGATTTCGTAGGAAAATGACAATCAACACGATGATGAGTAGCAGGACAGCAACCGCGATTAGTATCACCAGCCAAGTCCCTGGCTTACTAAAGATGGACTCTGCATAACCCTTGAGGTTAGTAGTTTGATGCATAGTTGATGGGTTCGCCTTATAATACGCGTAGTTCTTGTAACAAAGGTATACGCCTGTAACGAAGAGAAAGATGTTATGAATTAGATCCTTATTTCGCACTAGCGGCTGCCAGCGACTTCCTTCGCATGGAGTTAGTTATGCTCCGATCCTATTGGTCGCAGCGTGACGTTATATAGCCTAAAGCCTTCCTGGATTAATCGGCTATCGAACTCAAAAAGAATTTTTCAAATCGGACCAGTAGTTCCTGAGATTAGCGCGTCCAAACAAACAAGCAAACAAACTCTTCAGCTTTATGTATTAGTGTAGATTAACCGTCGGTTTCTTCACAAGCGGCGCATGAAATTAGCTGCTCAAATCAGATGGAGTTAAGCAGAAAGTTATTAAAAGCGTGTAATGTATTTTTAAATGCGTTGTTTGTGTGCAATTTTATTATTATTACCGTGGTAAAACCAACACAAAACCTACAAAAAAAAAAACGCATTACCAATGTAGAAATAACCCCAGGTGTAACAACATAGCCCGGGCGGACTCTTTTTTTGATAACGTCAGTACAATAGCAGGTAAACTTTTTTTTTGCCTTGCTTTAAACCAACTTCCATCTGTGTAATACATACAATTCTTGTGTCGCAGTGTCTGTATGAACCGGTTTGTATGAAATTTTGTAGTCTACGTCTGAGATTCGGCCGACATACACATAAATGTGTTTTTTATGTCAAAAAATACATACAACTTAAACAGAAAAAATAACTTACAAAATCCCATTAGAGCTATTAGTCCAACGATGGAGGTCCACACGACTGGCCCGACCACCCAGCGCAGGAGCAGGATGTATAAGAAGCATAAGATCACTACTCCAAATACTGCTCCCAGCAGGTACCACCTTGACTGCACTAAGTCTTGAACTATTTGCGCCGACAGCTGATTATACACACAATTTTATATTAGAAACACCTCTACTTCCACGGTATTTACATAAAATAGCATAAAACTCGTTTTGTATAAATACTTACTAATATTTGATAACAAAATGTATTGAAAATTACAATTTCGTAAGCAACCTTCACCATAAATAGCCTTCACCGAGCGTATTCCAAAGTTAAAAGGTACTGAAATGATCCTAGTTCCTTCACGATCCCAATAGAAATAGCGCCCAATCAAGTGAAACAGGGAACGAAGTACCGAATACCGATTAAATCATAAAGTAGCATAAGGGTAATAATGACATAAACTATGATATTATTGAGTTAAAGTAGGTAATAATATTGATTTGGGCTGTTAATTACTTTAACTGACTAATCTCACTAGGTCATGTATTCACGACAATTAGTTTAAAACTGGTGGAAATATTTGTGTGTCCTGCCATCAGTGCGTTAGGCACACTGAAGCTTTTTATATCGATGGGCTGACGCGTCCATAGCTTGCATGGCACATAAATATTTTCACTAGTTAAGATGATGATGATGATCATATATTAGGAACAGTTAAAGGAAGAAATACGTACGATAATTTGAAATAGCCTAATATTATATGTACGTATTTAGTTTAATACCGTTTACAATTTTAATACTTGTATCTACTCACTAGTCGCTATAATTATAGTATATCATGCACAGTCAAAAGTAATGAGAAATTAATTGTTAGAAAATGATTGAGATGAACTACAAAATGTTCTCTATCTACCTCTTTAAACTGCACCAGATTTACGAGTTGTGAGAGCACCTCTTCCGGGGACATTTCGACCAAGGATTCTATGTTTTTCTGCAGCTCGGTAACGTTCACGAAACACCGTCCCATCACTGCTCCGATCACCAAATATGCCCAGCAACGTCGACCGCAACGTTAATGTATGGATAAGTGATATGAGTTAATTACATGTGAAGTGAAGCAATAAATTGTGTGAAACTATAATAGGAAGGTATTATTTTTGAGTGGGAGTATGGGACAGACGGAGCATTCCTTAATCAATTACAAAGAGTTTTATTAGTAGTTGTTTCCAGGCACGGGCAGGTGCACATGCGCGAAGGTTAAAGTCAAGCTTCTATACGTGCATCAGAACCAAGCGCGTCCGAGTCGCGCGGTTACATACTATGTGAGTATCGAGCTCATCCGTCTTAGTGAAGAAGGCCATCCAGCTGGCTACGATCCAGCCCACGTACGAGTCGAGAGCCGTCGCTCTATTCACCAGCGACTTGCGCGCCTCGCTAGGGTTCCTCACGCAGCTGGTCGCAGGACCAACAGACTTGGGAGTCAGCTTGCTGTCCCGCTGGCATTGTAGAGTAGACAGATCGCCGATGCAACGGGATAACACTGAAGTGTAGTTAATATACAATATCTATCACCGGTCAAAGTTAGGTCAAGCGGTCTTAATAGGAATATCCGGAGGGACATGCCACACATTATACCACATGGTCGAAATACTAAGCATTACATAAATTAGTGGCAGAGTATCACTCAAACCATCACACCCAATCATATGTCATTTTCAAAACAATTATGTTAATAATAGAACTGGAAAATTACCTGCTTGACTTTGCAATACATATGGAGCGCATTTTCCATTCTCAATGTATGCAATTGCTTCCGTGTAAGTCATGGTTTCGACGTCGCTTGTACACACCATGTGCGGTCTAAATTCATTAAAGTTGCTTGCAGTCATTTCCTTTTGAAATAGTCTCGTTTGAGTCGGGCACTCTCTCACGCACACCTGGAATATAGAAAATGTTTACAGAATAGTTCTTATCGTTGTTCAGAAGGGCTGCAAGCTGCAATGTGACCGCTAATATCTTTGTCAGAAAACGGTATTCGCTCTCCTGAGTTATGGAACAAATATTAAAAAAAAAATTGTATTTCTATCGGTTGTTTTTGCTATCCTTTCGCTTAGAAGTAATAAAAGCCGCTCAACCGCACCGGAGTGTACTAGCCCCGCACGATGATATTGCGATGGAACCTTGTCACAATAACAGCGTTGTGACGTCATCTGTCACACAAAAGGACAGCTAGCAAAAGAATGTTAAATGCAAAATTAATATTAGGGTTAAGGGTTTATTTGTATTTTATAATTTTATTACACTCTTTATAAAGAGTGTATGTATAAATTAATATTAGGGTTAAGGGTTTATTTGTATTTTATAATTTTATTACACCCTTTATAAAGAGTGTATGTATAATAAAATTAATATTAATTAAATAATTAACATTCTTTCTTAGGTATACCTACTCACCCATATTCTGACAAATAAACTTTCATTATTAAAAATTTCAAGGAAATAATTTTTGTAGACGTAAGAAAAATATACTTATTCGTATATCTTTCTTACATGTATACTATGTTTTTCTAACTACATTTCTGTTAATTTGCGAGCGGGAATTGAACCAGAGTCCACTGTGTAGTAGTCATGTTTTAATTACTACCTACATCTATCAGTTTATAAATAAAACCAGGATAATATGTAAAAAAATGTATATAGTCTTCCGAATCATAACTGTTTTCTGTGTCTGTGGTTTCCGATTCACTGTCGTCGCCGTATTTATGACAAATAACTCGTCAATTATTCGATCTTTATTCCAATAGGTATTCCTCTTCAAGCCGTTTAACATGATTGACTTCCTTTCGCCAGTCATCTGGAGTTATTGACGCCAACGACTCCAACGTCAGAGCTTCAATGTGACTTTCCAACTGCTCCACATTCTTTTCTGAGACCCTCATCTTTACCAGGTTCCAGATGTACTCAATGGGGTTGAGGTTGCAGTTGTAAGGTGGTAATCTAACGACTTCATGGCCATAGCCAGCTAATAAATTGTCAATTTTATAATTTTTCGGCGGTCTGTGCAGTTTAATTAATAAATACAGTTCAGGTTTTGTACTGTCGTTGGGAAGGTCTCAACAATCAACTGTTTTTTATTGTTCGTACTTGGTGGCCTATTCTCATCCCTATAACTGTGATAAGGGGCGTTGTCCGTCACAATTTTGGAGTTGCGTGGTATGTTGGGTACTATTTTTTCTGTAAGCCACTTGGTGAAATTCTCAGCATTCATTTGATCATAGTAATCCCCCGTTTTGGTATCTGCTTTAAACATTAAAAGGGCATTGTCAACAAAACCGCTTTAACTTCCCGCGTGAACTATTATCCATCGGCGGCCGGGGCTGTCGTTCCGTCTCACTCCGTCGGTTGCTGTTTGCCAACATTTTTCTACCGTGTAGTGTGCATGTATCCACGTTTCGTCGAGATAAATAACGGATATTTTGTTATTAACAAGCGAGTCATTTTCTTTCATACGTCGTAAATATTTAGCCCTCCACGCTTGAATTTGGGGTCTTTGAATTAGGGCCAGTCTTTTTTGGTAGTATCGTTTAAATTGGTAGCCTAAATCACATTTAATTATTTTTCTTAATGTAGTTTCACTACCAGTATAATTAAGGTCTACTTTTGAAGCCGCCAAAATTTTGCGGATTGTGGGTATTTCTCTCCTCACCGTACACATTGAATCTATAATATTTCTTAAAGCTGTTAAGGAAAACCCGTCGAAATATTTCTTTTTTTGTCTTTTTCCTTTAGTAGGAGTTCTCATTTTGCTGCCACTGGCTGTTGCTGACTCATGCTCTCGTCTCAATTTCGTCACAGTATTTTTTGCAACGCCTGTGGCACATGCCACACACTCCTTGACTTTGATAGAATTTTGCAAAATATTTTTAATAAGTAAGCAGTTGCTTCGGTATTAAAATGTCCGAAGCACTTTTTAAAGCACGGTTTATACTTTCAAGAACTAACAACAATCCTCTTTCTCTTTAACAAAATAATTGTCCATTTTAATTATAATTTCACGAGCACGACTATTAATTAATTTCTTACTCATTTTAACGAGTAACAGTTAACAAAACTAAACAACAAAACTCAAAAACAACAATAAAACAGGATAACAAAAACAAAAAGCTAACAAAAATATTCGATGTGCGTAAGTGGGTAAGCGCGGACTGAACTTGCGAACGGTACCGACGGTGCGAGTTCGACTACGTCACCAAGATGGCCGCCAATCGCAATATCATCGTGCGGGGCTTATAGCTACAAATTTACGGTTTTCGATTTTTCTTCTTTATTTGTGCTCTTTATTTTTGCGGAGTCAAAATGTGCGGCATAAACATAACATCGCGAGTTTCTTTTAACTTAGAAGTTTGTTTTTTTACTGCTTCAAGAGATTGCAGTACCTATTTGAAATTAATTTCAACTTGATAACTCCACTCCACACGTTCCTCAGTAAAAATGTCTTGACAGACCGACGGACAACGAAGTTAGCAAGGATATACAATATGTAAAGAAAACCCTGTCCGATCCGTGAAGGTATTGTTAGGTATCGTTAACTGATTCTAATAATGCCTACAAAGCTGGGCTAAATTAAAAAAAAATTCTCCCAAAAAAAATAAATATTATTTCGAAAAAGCGAGGTAACTTAATGCATGTGCGGTAGACAACCCGATAGCCCCGCCCCCCTTCACCCGCGCATACATGCGCGGGTGAAGGGGGGCGGGGCATGCGGCACGTGGTCGCATCGCTATTCGCTCCGTCACAAATGGTGTTGTCAGTTTTTTAAAAATGACCAAATTTCGGGGAAATTGGAATTAATACCCGGGAAAAAAAGATTATTTCAAAATTCATTATTATTGTTACTGTGATGATTATGTAAAATTTTATATTATATTTGGTCAAGTGTTTACCTAACCTTTATTATCCTTATGGGTCGGACAGGGTTTTCTTTACATATTGTATAAGGATTCCGTTTTTAAAATTGATTTGATAAGGTCTTACCTGTGGCGTTGGACAGCCAACGATGGGAGTGCCAGGTGACAAGCATTTGGAAATGTCAAAGAACACGAGGTAGGGCTTGTCCTTGACGGCGGAATCTAGACCGCAGCGAGCACCCTGGGAGTCTATGGGCGCGAGGAGCTTCTGAATGTTGCCATGGGTCATACCTGGAATTTAATCAACGGTTTTAGTGGCTCGTCTATTTTAATGCATATAAGTTTATTTTTTATTACTAACCGACAAACGTGAGTAAACTTCAAGAAGGGGTTCTCAATTCGGATGTTTATATATATATTTTTAAATGTAGGTATATTCGGGCAATATATGCGAGTATGTAACTCAGTCATATGTATACAGGGTGTACCAAAAGTCAAGATCAAACAGGCATGTGCCAAGCAGGCTAGGTTCTAAGAAAAGTATAAAAAATCCATATTACTTGAATACTCGTAAACTCGTAAGTGATATTATATATTTATTTCAGGCGACGCAGGCCCATACATAAATACCTTAACATAAACATACATACATATTTATATTATAAAATAAGAAGGGACTGGAACAACTTGCCGGCGGCGGTGTTTCCGTCAGACTGCAATTTGAGTGTCTTCAAGGCTAGAGTGAATAGGCTCTTAATAAACTAGCGCGCTTTACCATCAACGATCGCATCGCTGCTTACCATCAGGCGGGATTGTGGTCAAGCGCTGGTTTATAATTTATAAAAATAAAAAAATATTATAAAATAAGTACTTACTTCGCTACCCTACCCTAGATCACATACATATTTAGGTACTGTGATACTGATCTCAAATTTCTTAACTTTGTAGTGTTTTCTTTTTAAATGTAATCGCTAATAACTATGCCACTGATTGCAGCCATAAATGCAATAGTAATTAATGTTAGTTTTGAAAAAAAAGGTACATAGTTTAATTAAGTCATGTTTCAAAAACATTTTACCAGATAACTTTTACAAAATTATCGTTAAAATAAAAAAGGCCCATTAGAAATCGTGCAACATATACTACCTACTTAGCTTTTCATAATAAATTATTATTGCTGACTTACTTGCAAAAGGACCCATTTCGAAAAAACTTTTACCTGAATTGCACTTTCATGTACAAAAAAATTTGCTTCACTACATGTTGTGTAAGCGAGACACGCAAATGTGAGATACATAGAGAATGATACTGTTTTAAGTACATTAGAGTGAGATGACAAACATTTTATTTCTTACATGTCAGGACAGTGGACACAAACAAAATAATGCTATGAGGTTTTTTGGCGGGAAGCTAAGATGAGAGCCACGCTAATTTTTCATTGGACTTTTAAATTATTTATAGTGTCGTTTACTAAATAAAAACGCGTGATTTATGCAGTAAAAAGTGCATTCAGTGAATAATTCATAAATAACAATGAAATATTGTAGCATAGTGGCCACATCATGGCTTTGTACCAAATCTTCCTCCTAGTGTTCGGTTCGCGCGGCCGTCTTTTTCGACATGAATAATTTATTACGTGACATTGGCTAAATGCACAAACCGTGCGAAGCCATAAGAGAAAGAAAGAAGAACTTTTGAAGATTTTCATTTTATTTGAAATTAGCACAAAGTCACAACTACAAAAAATAAAAAAAAATAGTGAAAGTGAGAGAGATGGTGACTCCACTGCACAATCGTCAATGTAATATGTATTAGTTATTATAATTAGTGTGCTTTGTTTTTTCAGTTCGCTTTGGTGTGTTGATTTTCAAATATGCATTATCAATATTCTTTTCGTCACGTAACCCAGAAATATTTTGTTTTTTATTTTACCAGTTACACTAAAGTAATACAACCTAACTTATCGCCCGTACCTGTTTGACGTTGAGTTTCGAGACATCCTGTATACCCAGATTTGCAAAATTACATACCAATAATAAAAAGTAAAAAAACTAAAACCCAACTACGACAAAAAACGACGCTGAAAAAGTATAAAACAAGATTTTCAGAATACTGCACTAAACAAAGTTGCTAGTTTTCATGTTTGGAAAACCGCAGTCACACGTTGTCAAAGTGCTACGGTAGGTATATGTAACGTGTGACTACGCCTTTCCAAACTTGAAAAATAGCAACTTTGTTTAGTGCAGTATTCTGAAAATCTTGTTTTATACTTTTTCAGCGTCGTTTTTTGTCGTAGTTGGGTTTTAGTTTTTTTACTTTTTATTATTTGTACTATTTTGGTGTTAAAGTGTATTTGTGGCGCATAATATTAACAAAAACTAAATTGATGAATTAAAAAGCATTCCTGTAATTATGTACCAACATAAAGTACTCGTGAAGCTCTTTCAATTGATGACAAACACGGTATATTTATTTTAATTTTATATTTACATATAACTTTTTGTCCGCTAGAGGGCGCAATACTAAATTTGGTGACAAGCTCATAACCAACAGAATATTAAGGCCCTTCTAATGGTACTGCAGTGGTCTTATTCTGATAAGTAGTAAAGAAGCTATGAACGAAAAGATGTAAATTATATGCAATCAGCCCATTAATACAGGTAAAGTCACAAGCAAATGCTAGTTATATATATATATTCAAAATGTACAAGTAAAACGCTATAAAATGATACCAAACACGGCATATTTATCTTATCTTTATTTTTTTACTCTGTATGTTTTGTCCGATAGAGGGCGCCACATTAGATTTTGTGAAACCCCATATAGCCTATAACCAGCGGACAATTAAGACGCTTCTAATGATATATCATTTGTCGAATTCTGATAAGTAGTTTAGAAGTTACGAGGGAACAGATGATACATACATACATACATACATACATACATACATACATACATACATACATAGCCTGTCAAAATCATAACCCTCCTTTTGCTTTGCCGTAGTCGGGTAAAAATAGTGTTATAAAAATAAATTTGTGTGGGGTAGGTACAACTAAAAACGGAAAATAACAGCTTTTCAGAAAAGGCACTAATAGAGATGGGCATTTACCCGGTAAAAACCCGAACTATGGGTAAATACCCATTTATACCTATTTTTACCCACCCAATTTTAATTTTTACCGGGTAAAAATTATAATCAGTTTAATTTAGGGTAGATCCGCAGTTACATCGTTATTATTATCGCAGATCATATTTTGATCAAGTTACAACCTGACACTGACCAGTAAATTGCAAAAAACTCGACAAAATCTGACTTACACGGGCTGCCACTACGGAACAGGCTATTTGACATATTTATAATTTTTATCTCGAATTACTTGGTTGCGGTTAAGAAGTTCACCGAAAGTATTTTTTTAAATTTTAAATACGTATTTCGTAAGAAATATGCAAATAAAAATTCAAAATTCAAATAAGCCGCGAAAACGATTTATTCAGCAATATGGCGTCGAGCTTTGTAATTGACGTCACAAGCGGTTTTCGGTTCTCAGTGGTGTTTGTTTTTATTTATTATTTGTTGTTATCTAATAAAATGGTTTACAAGTGGTGTGCTGTACCGGGTTGTACAAATAAATCAATAAAAACCCCCAAAAAACAGTATATAAGTTTGAAAAAAGTCCGAAAACAAGCGTTGATGCGCGTATGACGTCATCGCGACATTAGCCAATCCGGATCGTTTCACAATGTGTGGCACGAGAAACAAAAAGCTAAACATATTTTTGTGTTTTGTATGTATTAATTGTTATTATTTTCAAACTCAAACTCATTTATTGCATTTTTTATTAAAACTCGTGTAAATGACGTAAAGAACCCTCATTTTATGCAATTAAAGCAAAAAATCCCAAAAAAATGAATACTGTCAAATAGCCTACTACCATTTTTTTTTGTTCTGGATGAGAAATCGTCAAATGACCTCTCCCGTCTAGGCCTGTGCCTGTGTGTGCCTGTGCGCCAGGGCCACGGTTTCTTTTTAGGCCTCTGCCTCGAATCTTGCGGGCAGCGTTGCGGCGCCGGCGGCGGCGAGTGAGCGGCAAGATCTTATGCGGTAAATCAAACGGACCGGTTCTCGAAAACAGCGGCGCGGCACAACGGGGCGGTGGCGGGCAGCGAGCGGTTTACTTCTCGCGCTCGAATCTTGCGGGCAGCGGGCGGGCAGCGAGCGGTGTACTTAAAGTCAAGCGGTGATCGAGCGTTAGGAATAAATTTGAATCAAAAAGTTCTTGCCGCTATTGTTCAAACATTTCTTTCGCGAATAAAAACAAATATCTCGTCGACACAATCGTGAACACAATACTACGCGGCTATAGTGACGCGCGATCTGCCCGCTAGTTTCGAGAACGGGTCTTCGATGCCCGCCCGGCTCCCGCGCCGCTGCCGGCGCCGCCCCGAAATCCTTTTTTTTTTTGTTTCCGGGGTGGAACATCCTCATGCGATGTCCGTCGCCCTGGGGCGGGCGACGGGTCTGTCGGACTCTTAATGATTGAAAAGTGTTTCATCTCACATCTACACCGGGGGTTGCGAGAACGAAAACTGCTTCCGCAATCCTCCATTGATGCTGGCCCGCCACTGTCGGTCCGGTCTGGTGGGACAGGTCAGCCGCCTAATTCACACGCCGCTCCAACTGTCCGGGTCAGCCAGCGCGATGCGGACAGGGGACAGTCACAGTGAGGATATCGCCTCAGCATACATGAGCAACCAGGGAGGTGGATCATGGATGCTGAGGCCTGTACGGGGACTGCATATGCTCTTTCTACATAGAAAGAGCATTATATAGAGGCGTGTTCTTCAATCTGTATCTCTCCATGGTGAACCTTAGTGTTAATATAGAATCCATGGTTCCGTACCCTGGACGAAACCCATATTGACACTCCCAAGACAGCATACTCCTGCCGAATCTGAGAGTCTATAATCCTCTCAAAATTCTTCAGGGTGTGTACCGAGCCCTTGCCTTTGAAGACTGGAGTCATCATCATCATCCCAGCGTTAATCCCAGTCGCATCCGAAGCCTTTTCAGCTTTGGAGTCTGGGGTCCGCTTTACCAGTCAAACTGCTGATATGGCTAAACTTCGACATTTTCCGTGAAGCGACTACCGTCTGACCTCCACAACCCGAAGGCGACATCGAAGCATTGCAGTTAGACCAATTGTTGGACTTTTGAGGGCTCCAACAACCCGTAACGACTGCCACTAGATGTTCGTATGGCAACCGGGACCAACGGCTTAACGTGCTTTCCGAGGCACGACCAGACCAGTGCAAATATTCATATTCATGCATACAAATATTTGCACTGTGCGGGGATCGAACCCGCGCCACCTTGCGCAGCGGCCGCGTCCGCTACCGCTACGCCACGGAGGCTGTCGCCTTTGAAGACTGGAGTAATAATACTTAGTCCCCATTGGCTTGAAATTTTGCCGATCAGGAACACGCGGTTTAGAAGGTTAGTTAGCATGCCCGCATCGCGAGGACCCATCGCCTTCCAGGCCTCAATGGGGACTCCGTCAGTTCCGACAGCTTTCCGATTTGCCGAAAAGTCGTTTGGACTTCCTCGGGCGTTATCGGGGGCACTAATTCAAGATTTGGAATGAATTTCGGTGTCTGCACCCCTTGGTGCTGCTTATTCAGCAGCTCGTGGAAGTACAAGCGCCATCTCTCCTTCACCGTGAGGTCTTTGCATAGCAGGTTGCCAGTAGGATCTTTTACACAACGGCACTTGGATATATCCTATGCCGCTTTGACCCTGGAACATGGTAATTTGGAAAAGATCTTTTGCCCCTCAAATGATTCCTACTTCTCGTAAAGCGCTTGAAAGTGGTCTGGCTCTGGCTCTGGCTACAACTCTTTTAGTGGCACGTTTGACAACCTTATATGCGTCTCGATCTGGATGCCACGTTTTAAAGAGGGCTTTCTTCACCCTAGTCTTCCTCTGGACTGTGTCGTCCCACCACCAGGTCTCCTTTTCACGTTTGCGGCCGCCCTTAGAGACTCCGAGCACCACCCGCGCCGCCCCAATAATAGCAGCCTGGATCCTGCCCCAATGGTCTTGGACATATTCTTCATCGGTCCAGCGCACTTGTCTCTAATAACCGATGCGAACTCCTAAGACTTATTTCATCAAGCAGCTGCCACCAAATCTGGTGCCGGCAGTGCTCTACACGTCTACGATGGGCCGTTACGCAGAGATCTAGTACAAGGAGGCGGTATTGTCCAGTGAGACTCTCACCGGCTATGACTTTGCAGTTGGCTGCTTTGCCGATGTGGTGTCTCCTAGTCGGTAGAAAGTCTATTCGGGTAGCGCTTCGCCCGCTGCGAAAGGTGACAATGTGCCCCTGCTTCTTTTTGAAGTAGGTGTTCACGATTGCAAGGTTAGCGGCTGCACACGTTTGGAGAATGTTGTTTCTTTCTGCGGTGCGGCCGCCGTACCCAAAGCCGCTGTGAACACGCTCAAGCCCGACACTCTTCTCACCCACATGACTGTTCAAATCACCACCCAGAAACACTCGCTGGGATAATGGTATCCCGTGAAACTTTCCTTCGAGCTGGATCCAGACCAACATACTTTCAGCCTCACCACACCAGGAAAAGCACAACGGATTTTCCTGGTTTTGGCTCGCTTCTTCAGCCGTATCCGCCTCTGACACGTTAGACCTAGCCCACAGGTCACAGGAGTCGGGCGTAGCTCCTGCGCGCCGTTTGCGGCGGCGCCCTAACTGTGTCACGTGCATTTCTTCCTTTCCTATTCATAATAGTTTGGCTTGTTTTGCTTTTACGAGTGCGACTGTTGTCAGACCACTCAGCTCCGAAGGGAAAACTGGCGTCAGCACCCCATCCGTAAGTCAGCGGGTGCACCGTCAGGCAGGTGGGGTTAACTTGGGTCCCAAAGATGGTGGTAGGACCCCAAAGCACTCCAGTACCTGATCGTAGTATTGATGACGAAGCCAATTAAATAACAATTTATTTTATACCCGGTATTTATTATAAATACCCGGTAAAAATGGGTATTTTTTAATTTTTACCTATTCTACCCTTTTTTACCAATTTTTACCCACCCATTTTTTACCCACCCGCCCATCTTTAGGCACTAATAATTTTTCTTCGAACAAAAAATTTCAATTTGTAGTGTTTTTTTTTTTCTTGATCATCTTGCTTGGTTGCCCTTTTCATTATTTCTATTTTGCGAGTACATAATTATATGTAATGTCACAATATTATCCAAAAATACCTAAGAGTTCATCTGATATTACTTACCATACCAGCCGACATATCCCCATACACCGAGAAAGAGGATGAACACTATTAGCCATATTATGTCCGTACACGATCGGCTATGGATGGGACCGTTGAAGTTCGGATCGTACCGAATCGGCTCTCCTGAAAACAGGAAAACATTTGGTTAGGTACATTTTTGCCCTTTCGACTTGTGAGCTGAAAACAGTTTTTATACCGCGTACATAGAGGGATTGGAGCAAATTGCCAGGGGCGGTGTTTCTGTCGGACTACAATTTAAGTGTCTTCAAGGCTAGAGTGAATAGGCTCTTAATAAACTAGCGCGCTTTACCATCAACAATTACATCACTGCTTACCACCAGGTGGGATTGCGGTCAGGCACTAGTTTATAATATACAAAAAAAAAAAAAATATATATTAATACTTATAACTATACGCATTGGTAAACCAGCCTGGTTCTGCCCCCTAATCGGCGAACACATTTTTGTCTCACATTTTTCAAAAATGTGTTCGCTGATTAGGGCGCAGATCCATAATATCCTCATTTTTTAGGTTCATGGAACGCTTCTTAATATAATAATAATCTAAAATCTAACTCGAAAACTAAAAAAAACGGCAAAGTGCGTGTCGGATTTTCATTGTCTTATTTGTAGTTAGGTGGGGGGGACCAACTTTTTTCTACTTTGGAAGCGTCTGTCACGCACACTATTCGGTTTAGAAAGAAATATTTGAGAAATCTCGATATCATTTTTGAAGGCCGAATGAAGTGTTTTTTTTTATTTTTGCGTCAAAATCTTAATGCGTTTCACATAATAAGTACATCTACCTACCAAGTTTCAACAGTATATAGCTATTATGGTTTCGGAAAAAAATGGCTGTGACATACGGACGGACAGACAGACATGACGAAACTATAAGGGTTTCGTTTTTTGCCATTTGGCTACGGAACCCTAAAAACGACAAAAATGTATAAAAAACTCAAAACACTGTCTTTTTGGGCAATCTTTGACTTACTATTTTGTTTATCACGTCAATCTTATATTATAAGAAAATACATATCTTCAAGTTTATAAATACATACATTTTCGAAGAATTTATTTCATAGAAATTGCCGGAATCCGAAACTTTTTTTTCGAGTGTATGAATGATGGGCGAAAAATGGCTTTTATCAACCCACCTCCTTTGGTACCAATATATATGTAAATCAATCACGCTGACAAAGTGGTAAAATATAAAGTGGAAAAAGTGTTTTATTAAATGGTTCCATATACGTAAAGTGGGGATTTTTTTTTTCTTTTTATCCCTAAGCTGTGATAGGATAGGTCTTTAAAAATGAATAGGGGTGTACTGAAATAATTTATTGATAATGTTAATATTTTCGGAGAAACTTTTGAACCATAAGTTTAAAAAATTATTATTTAAATCAGTTTACGCAATCACGCAAAAAATTACCACTGAAAATAGCCATTTTTTTAACTCCGCTTATTGTGACGGGTGACCCACTGAAATCACGGGAATCCCTACACTGAGCGTGGCCCGACACGCTCTTGGCTGGTTTTTTAATTTTTGCGTGAAAAACTAACAACCATCCATTCATCTATCCATTCTAGCCATCTTCGGGCGCATGTGCGCCAAATCATCGGCTAGGAGTCGAAGTGGTCGCCGTGGCCGAAATCGGTCGGGAACATCATCATCATCATATTTGTTCATACATGCCTCCCCACAAGCTTTTGCATTTATAATTTTAGTAGGAAGTGTTTGTACAAAACAACTTAAATAATAAAATCATTCGTGATTGGGTAGCCCCTAAAAAACTGTTTCTTAACTGCGCTATTAGTAGCTATCACGTTACATAGGTTCTCTATTGCGTTCATATGTTTTACATTTAGAAGGATAGCCCTATTGTTTAACTCTAATCAGCATCCTAATTGAGTAAGACATTATTACTATCAGTTGGATTCATTTCGAAGCATATTGCTAACCCATTGCTCCATTTATTCGAAACTGTGTTTGCTCAACAACATAAAAAACGCAATGGATGTTGTTGAACTGTCAAAATAACACCCAATACTACTGATAGTCATCATCATCATCCCAGTCGCATCCGAAGCCTTGTCAGCTTTGAAGTCTGAGGTCCGCTTTACCAGTCCAACTGCTGATATGGCTAAACTTCGACATTTTCCGTGAAGCGACTGCCGTCTGACCTCCACAACCCGAAGGCGACATCGAAACATTGCAGTTAGACCAATTGTTTGACTTTTTGAGGGCTCCAACAACCCGTAACGACTGCCTCTAGATGTTCGTATGGCAACCGGGACCAACGGCTTAACGTGCTTTTCGAGGCACGACCAGACCAGTGCAAATATTCATATTCATGCATACAAATACTTGCACTGTGCGGGGATCGAACCCGCGCCACCTTGCGCAGCGGCCGCGTCTGCTACCGCCACGCCACGGAGGCTGTCAATGCTACTGATAGTATGTTACAAAATTAGCCTGCTGGATAACAACTCATTCCCGATCTTTTGTAGACCACTGCGCTCTTACCTTTCTACCTAAGAAGACTATTTTAATAAAAATCTGGCAGGGTCTTGCTTTTAACTTCGTGTCAGATGATGAAAATTTTACTGAACAACTAAAAAATATAAGCCTACGAAAGTAGGTATCAGAGTTTTGGATCTAAAAATAGTCGAGCTTGGCTTTTCCGTGATTAATTAGGAGGTAAAATAGCCTTTGAACCTAGTAGATACGCTAGTTGTGCATCACTATTTACCTTATAGGCACGGCTACATATCAAGCTAACTTAGTATCAGATGAGAACATAACAGCGACGATAAATTTTACTGAATAACTAAAAAATATAAGCCTACGAAAGTAGGTACCAAGAGTTTTGGATTTAAAAATAGTCGAGCTTGGCTTTTCCGTGATTAATTAGGAGGTAATAGAGCCTTTGAACCTATTAGGTACGCTAGTTGTGCATCACTGAGTATTTGCCTTAAAGACACGGCTACATATCAAGCTATATATTACCGGTATAACTTGACATCTGATTGTTTGAAAAATCTATGCAATGCGAGGTCAGATAAAACTGGAAATTCATAGTTTGATGTATAACTTACCTAATATTGATAAGGTTTTTCTAAGTTTAGTTCTGGGGCAGTCAAAAACAGGAAAAAAGTGAGATTTTTTCTGTCACAGTCAGTCATAATGTGCTAACAATATCCCAACAAAAGTATTAAAATACATACGTCTGTATACACAACATACATGGCGAATAGTTGATAACTTACTGGACTCTTTCGGCGGTATGCAGCAGTCACAAAATCCCATTTTATTAATTATAAATCATGTTTGTTTTCCACAATAGTGTCACATCACAGTCATAAAACGGCCCACTTATCAAAATTTTGGTTAAAACAATATACTGTTGTATTTTTGTAGTGTATCACATAATCTTCAAGCTGACGTCTATCATGCTCGCTTATCGCTGCAGATTTTGATAACGGTGAATCAACCAATAGGTCTATAGCTGAAGCTTGCTTGAAGTCCGTCGTTGTTTGCAAAGGGAACTCTCATATCTATGCGAATTTATTGGACGCCGCCGGTCCGCAACCTGCGCGATTTTACTTCAATATTGTTGTGATGAACTGAGCAGAAAAATACTGCTTGTTAGTACAAGAGTTCCACGATTGTAGTTAAGTGGTAAAGATGTTAGATTCGGTGATATCATTGAAGAAATAATAGTCATGACGCTACCCAGTAACTAGATCTAACCAAACATTGCGATCATCGAGTTAACTATTTTTTTATGAGAGTTATTAATAGCTAGCTTGTGGGCAAGATTCACAGACCGCACTTTAGTTTTTGAAGTAATGTAAGCGTTCCCTACGAATTTCACATTTGTATGAAGCAAAGATATTTAAATTGATATGACGTGAAGCGCTTACTTAGCAAAGTAAGTGTCACATTATAATATGAACATTTTTTGTATAATTACTATGGGTCGGTAGTATTCGTATTCGTACTCTTGCTTCCTTACGAATTATAATATGATAGGATTCATATTTGTATAGAACGCTTACTTTACCTACTAAGCAAACTCAAAGTGCGTTCTCAGAACCTAGCTTTAGAAGTGGACGTAGTTTTAATCGCACTATCGGAACCCGTACTGTTTTCCATAATTACTGCACTTGAACACGCAGAATTGCATAACCGTTTTGCTTTTTTAGCTTTCGTAAAACAGCGTGTTTATCGGGTTATTGATTTTAGTTTAAAAAATTGTCGCTCGTGGCTCTGTGTGTCGTAACAATAACAATGGCGTCCGAAACTGAAGTAAATAAATGAAACGAGTAATACAAGTAAAACATTAATATTAAGGATGATCTTAAGTTATCAGTTTTTTCAAAGATAGACGCTCATTCTGCCGCCATTTTGCAGTCTAAACGTCGAGGCGCGACGTTGGTTGGCAAGACAGAATCACTTATTTGCAGTCATTAGTAAACCGTAGCGCAACAATACTTCAACACAATACTCCTGAACGTTGTTCAGTTGTTTTACATAATATAATAGCCTTTTTGTAAAACAGTGGATTCTACAATCCGCCTGCTACAAATACTTCGTTAGTGTCCGTGCGTGAACCGTCCGTGTTGTTCTTTGGGTATTAAAGATTATTTATGATTCGTTTAAGTACAGAAGTAACGATACGTTGGAGTTTTACGTATGTCCGAATCTTTGGATTCGTGGCTATTAGTAGACAGTACTCCACACATTAATACATTATGTATAGCGGTCGCATTCCGACTGCGTTGGCATTATTTCTGTGTTCTCTCTGACATAACAAGATTTGGTAACTCGCTACTGTCCTATTATGCTACACTCAAGATTGTAATAGTATCTTAGAAGACATCTGAATTTGTAAACGCGCATACTCACCACATTCAAGTGGAGTAAGCCTTATATCTAAGGAATTAGACGAATTTAAAAATTCTAGAGGGTATTCTAAGAATTAGCCCTTTTTCATCGTCAATTTTATAAAACTCCCTCCCCAAAAACGCCGCTGTCACCAGTTCAGTTAGGATGATGAAGTGGCGCATCGAACTCCCCAGCAGCACAACTGTCTGTCTATTATAACTTTATTAATTTAAGTACTTACTTTATTGTTGTTATTATTTTAAATCGACTTTCCTTTGTAAATAACGTACAATGGGAAATCCGTCTATAAATATGTCATATACTTTAATAATCGATAAGAGTTTTACATATTAAAACATCATTATCATTTGTGATAAAATAACAAATAGCTGTAAGTACGCTAGTAGGTATATGTATATCAACCTACGGAATAGATGACCATGTCTTAATGTTTTGGTCTGCGGTCAACTCAAGTTTTTAAAACGTCAACAACATACCTATATGTTTTTCAATAATAATTATTGAAAAACTTGTGTTGACCTCTCTGACACACTGCTCTGACAGGTTTTCTGGTAATAATTATCTGTCAGAACAATTTATTATAATTCAGCCAGTAAGAGTGCGATAAGACCACCTAAAGTGACAATGAAGTTG
Organism: Sesamia nonagrioides; assembly: GCA_017933935.1. Lineage (NCBI taxonomy): Eukaryota > Metazoa > Arthropoda > Insecta > Lepidoptera > Noctuidae > Sesamia > Sesamia nonagrioides. The sequence goes on along the minus strand of JADWQK010001955.1, from coordinate 1,432,717 downwards.
AACCTTGCTACCTGATTATGTAGCTATAATTACAGTCACATCCATGGTAATTAGTTTATGTTTGTTGACTGCTCTGACGTCACGGCCTTCTAGGTAACACACTTTATGTACTTCGTTAATTGCATTGGATTGTCTAATCAGCCTGCTATCTTATCTGATAAGCTTTTCAATGTGCGAATGCTAGGTTTTTCCCTTGTATTACTAAGTACTAATAATTTATTTTTTCCTATTTGGTGGAATGTTTGTTGCATTGAACAGATGCCAACACATCACACTATTACAGTCTGTCAAGTCTTCATAGATTTTCAACTTTATCGCTCAAGCTTTAAGGTTCAGGGTTGGTTGAGAACATTGATAGTTTTGGGTAGATTGATCTGCAGCTCTGTACCTGTAGGTACTACAGACGTCAGCTGCATATCAATCAACTGCTTTTTTTTTTTTTTTATATGTATACGGTCAAGTCACACATATTGAGCTAGCCCCAAAGTAATTTCGTGACTTGGGTTAGGGGATACTAAGTCAACGATACTATATTTTATAATAGATACATTATAAAACATCCAAGACCCAAGCCAATCAGGAAAAGATCGTTTTTCATCATGACCTGGCCGGGGATCGAACCCAGGGCCTCCACGTCGCAGGCAGGCGTGTTGACCGCTGCGCCACGGAGGACGACATTCTGCTATTTCGATTTCTGCTATATTTTTTGTAATACATATTATTTTGTTCTCATTGTATGCCGTAGATACTAGGCCGAGGAAGTATGACTTATGTAAACGTACTGGTTAAGTTACATACAAGTGTTACATTGTTGCGAAGCCCTAGCTGTACACTTAGTTCCCTGTTAGTTTACTTAATACAACACATTGTTGAATACTTGCTTACTTTGCTAAAATCCCGGTGTGTGGGAATTGTGGTTTATTATCGATTTATCAGTATGTGCAGGAAAAATTATTAGGCCACTTCTACTAAGCCGTGTATTGTTTTTAAGTACTTTTCATAATGAAAACCAGGTATTACAAAGATAAGTGGGATCGCAAGGCACTTAGGATTATTTGTCACTGTAAAGAGCTTTTAAAATATTCGAGTTTCCCAAATATCCATGATTCAGTTGACTTGTGACGTTCATCTATAAATACCCAATTAGTATGTAGGTACCTAACCATCAAAAAATCTAACAAATATATTCTCAGCAATAGGGTTTAATTATTTCCAGTACAAAGGTATTTCAACATAAAATTGTTGGGACCTCATTTTTATTATCACCAGTAGAGGTTTCTCCAAGGTCCACTTAACCAGGTTGTTATGAATCGCACTAAGTATGTGTCACAGGTCTCCCATGTTTCGGAATTTCCTGGACCTGAATTAACTCCAATAGGTGACTGTACAATGTGTTTATGTTCGATTTAGTTAGACAGTAAAATAACTACCGGAGACCGGTCGTTGTGGCATGAACTAATATTAGTGTTCCTCACCGCTCTGCCTTCAGCCTCGGTTGCATCCTCAATCACGTTTACAATAGGCTACATCTCAGCCCACGTAAACAGTAGATCAACTATAAATAGTCTGTGACTCACAGAAGTCTAAATAAAACTCTATTGTATTTTTAACTTATTAATAGTAGATCGCTTTCACGCCACATTGTTAAAGTCAGTCGAACGTATAATGTCTATTAAAACCTGCTTGTAATCGCTTGTAAATATTATATTTTTCTAGCAAGCTAATATCTATCTGTTTTGATCAAATTACAATGAAGACATTGAACAAAATTAAATGTCTATGGTGTAAATTTTGGAATAATGATCAAACTCGTATTCTTAAACCTTATTGTTGTAATTCAGGTACACGTGTGCCTTAGGTAAAAGTCAATAAACAATAATGCAATTCTCTTTTGAATCTTAAGTATACATAAAGGGTGTATCTGACATCGACGCACAAACGAGTACCATGGATTCAGTACATGATTCTGAACCCCCCAGTGGTGGAATTTTTCGTCGGCTTTTTCATGATTAAAAAAAATCACTTTAGACCGTTCATAATTGCTATACTTTTATAACCCAATAAAATTTTAAAGTAAAAATTAATTAATTCGCTAAATACACAAAAGTGGGCAATGAAAACAAAACTCGAAAAACTATCTTATCAGCTGATTTAATAGGGTTCACATCAGGGATCAACGTCATACATACAAACCCGCACGGCGGCACGCTTGCAACGTTCAAAGGCCGAGCCGACACTTGTTTTTAAACACTGTGAATTCTGTAACCGTTCATTAACGACATAAATGGTTATCATAATTTTATTAGTGGCATGCGGTCTAGCCTTTTCGCGAAGTTTGCGTTACGATGTCAGATACACCCTGTATACTACATATACCTACTTACAGAACAGAGATTCAATGAATCGCCCACTGTAACCTGCCTTAATGATTAACCACAAACAGTAAAAAAAAACCACCTTACTTGTCTATTCCGAGCGATTAACTAACTACAAGACATGACTATCAAAATATAATAAGCGGGCTTATAATATGATGTTTCATAAGGCAAAGAAAATTTTAAAATCAATAACTTCGTTATTTTCCGATCAAGGTATTAAATTAACATTAGTACAGCGTTGATATGCTACGCCTTCAAGTCCTTTTTCACTAAGGCATGTAGTTATAAATTACATAAAACTTTTTATTCACTTTCACCATTAAATGTCCCTTATTCTATTGAATAGGTAATGCTATAATATATTTTAGTTCATGAGTAATTTTAGGGAAAAGCAAAACAAAACATATTTTTAGACGAGCACAAGTTAAAATAGTTTTTAGAATTACGCTGGTGCTTTATCACTGTGATGCACTGCAAAACAAACATGTTATCTAGAAAACCGGGTTTCAAAAAACTTAATTGGACCTTCACAAATCTTTTAGATATGCGCACGCTTTAGCGTCGCATAGTAAACTGTACCTATTCGTGTCATCCAACATGTTGTAAGGAGTCTTTCACACCGACTCACCGCCAAACCATGGCTAATTAAAGACAATCAAGACATATGTACAGTACGTAGGTAATTTTTATATATTTATTACTAGCTGTTGCCCGCGACTCCGTCCGCGTGGACTTCAGTTTACAGCGCGAGGTGGTTCCCGTAATTTAAAAAGATCTCAGTTGATATAAAATAAGCGCCTGTTAAAATAATGGGAGCAATATGTAGTACGTCCGCGTTAGCTCCCGTTTTCGCAACATTTTCTGTTACTGCTCTGCTCCTATTGGTCATAGCGGGATTTTATATAGCCTATGTCCTTTCTCAGGCTCTAGACTATCTATGTACCAAATTTCATTACAATCGGTTCAGTAGTTTTGGCGTGAAAGCCGGACAGACAGACAGACAGAAATACTTTCGCATTTATAATATTACTAGCTTTCCGCCCGCGGCTTCGCCCGCGTGGAGTTCGGTTATATCGTGCTTTTTAGGTTTCGCTCGGGAACATCAAATTTTTCCGGGATAAAAGGTAGCCTATGTTCTTTCTCGGGCTCCAAAGATTATCTGTGCCAAATTTCATCAAAATCGGTTGAGAGGTTTAAGCCGGAAAGCGTAACAGACAGACAGACAGACAGACAGACAGACAGTTACTTTCGCATTTATAGACAGACAGACAGACAGAAATACTTTCGCATTTATAATATTACTAGCTTTCCGCCCGCGGCTTCGCCCGCGTGGAGTTCGGTTATATCGCGCTTTTTAGGTTTCCCTCGGGAACATCAAATTTTTCCGGGATAAAAGGTAGCCTATGTTCTTTCTCGGGGTCCAAAGATTATCTGTGCCAAATTTCATCATAATCGGTTGAGAGGTTTAAGCGGGAAAGCGTAACAGACAGACAGACAGACAGACAGACAGAGTTACTTTCGCATTTATAATATTAGTATGGATAGTATGGATTGTCTTTAATTTCACATTTCAAGATGGTTTCTTACTTAGGTAGAGTAGAAGCGTGAAAGTAAAACAACAAAATATTATTTAACCATAAATATTTTCTTTTAACTTTAAGTCAGTGTTTGCAATGCTGTTAAATGATTTATTTTATTCAATTATTGTCGGTTTATCTTACTTACAGCGGATATGACGGAGTTTGGTTTTTTAAAATTACATATAACACATATTTAGCCCAAAAAATATCAATATAACATAGGTATAAGCGCACTCTGACATGTTGCTAATCAATTCAACAAAATCATGTAGGTGGTGAACTTCGAGGTCACCGCAGATAATGTGACGTGGCTTCTCTAAATTTGTAATTTCCTTTGCTTTAAAATCGATAATATAGGTATTATGATAGCATTTCGCAATGTGGAATAACTAGTTTCCTAGGTACACTGAACAGGCTAGGCACGCTAGGTATATCTCACATAGAACAAATCTATTAAACCATAGTGTTCGACGCCTTATGTCAACATCATTGTGAATGGCGATGACGGTAACTTTATTTACGTCTTGAGCAGCCGATCAGCGGACGAATCGCGTGGCCACAAATAAACACAACACACGAGTTTTAAGAAGCACATAAACACATAATCCAGACTCATAAAAAATGTAATGAAAAAATCAAAACAATATCTAATCTGGATAACGGCCTTATGCGTTCTTATTGTTTGAAAACAACAGCAGCCTCATTGCATAAAATCGAAATCAAAAGTTATTTATTCAAATTAGGCTGAGAATCAGCAATTTTTGAACTTCAATATTACATAAGACAGTCCCCCAAATCGCCCACCCATCGACACTTCCTGGTGCTTTTGCTGGGAAAAAGTGGCGGTAGAAACTCCCCAGCAGCACAGCTGTCTGTTCATTTAGAAAAAACACATTAGTTTATACAATACTATGTAGGTACAGTAATACAAGAGAAAAAAATACAACAAAAATGAATTTATTTATCATATGCCAGCTAGTCACGCCAAAATACCAGAAACGCAGAAACAAAAATAAAATATCATTAAAATGGATATGTAAATAAGTTAAAACTTATTACATACCTAAATAAAAGCTGGCATAAAGGGCGTAACAGCTCACATATTTATGCATTGTAAAAAGCAAATTATATGAACTCATATAATGTGTCAGTAAGCTAATTCTGGAGAAGGTTCACAAACATTGTCTTGAGTTAATCAGAGCGACCAATTATCATTTAAATAGTCATTTACAGAATAATATGCCTTTGAACAAAGCTTGGATTTGATTTGTGCTTTAAATGCTAGCAAAGCCACAGTAGACAGAGAACAGTAGATTATCTAAGGCCGCCCGCAGAGTTATTTGCCTACTCTTGCGTTGAACCCTAGGGTTGTCACTGTGATCTAAATTTATGGAATAAAAAGCATATTATGATTGAATATTTTACCAATTTATAAATTTAGTAAAAATAAAAAGTCTTTATTCACATAACATTTATTATATTAAGTTACAAATTTGATACCAACAAAATTTTTAAGACTAGGTACTTAAGTGTAATACTAAATTATATTCTAAAGCTCGTAAATAATGATAAATTTTAAGTAATGTGTGATATGGGAAATCGATATAACTGGTTCTTATCAGAGAAGATTGTAAGTGATGAGTACTTAAATGTAACACTAACACAATAATATTCACAAGCTTATAACTAATGCTTAAATGATATAAAACATGAGAACGTAAACAATAAATATGTAGTTCTTATGAAAAAGTAGACATTAGTAAAGCTAAGATTATGTATGGGTAGCGACTATTTAACAAATGATACCTTACTTTAATAAAACGTATCTTTGGAAATATCTGATCATCTAAGTCATATAATTAACCTTAGTATCAGCACAGGTATCTTCCCGGATGCCTTAAAAACCTCAATAATAAAGCCGATATTTAAGAAAGAGAACAGAGAACTAATGGAATATTACCGACCAATCGCACTCATACCTGTGATATCCAAAATGTTTGAGAAGTACATTTATAATGAATTATACAAATTTATTGAAAAGAATAACATTCTGTGTGACGAACAGAAAGGGTTTAGACAACATAGGACTATTAATATGGCTATATTTGACTTTATGTATAATGTAATTGAGAATGTTAATAATCGAATACCTATATGTGGCTTATTTTGTGATATGACACAGGCCTTTGACCACGTAGATTATCCTACTCTCATAAGTAAGCTTGAAGCTTACGGTATTAGAGGTAATATACTTAGACTTATTGAGACTTATCTTAAAGACCGAAAACAAATAACTGAAATTTGCCAAATTAATCTAGCTAGCAAGCGCGAAGAGATATATCGATCCTCAGAGCGTAAAGTTAAGTATGGAGTACCGCAGGGGAGCGTACTAGGTCCCTTCATATTTATCCTGTACATTAATGACCTAAATGGGTTGAACACCCAATAACACTGTTTGCAGACGACAGCACTATGACAATACCATGTGAAAATCTGGTAACGTATGAATCGGACATTAATAAGTGTTTAAAGAGTGTTGTAAATTGGTTAGAGGCAAACAATTTAAAAATAAATTTAAAAAAGACAAACGCTGTACATTTCAGTCAGCGGATTCCCAGCACGCGCCCTAATATACATTACAACAATGAAGTCGTAGAAGAAGTAGTCACTACAAAATTTTTAGGACTCGTAATAGATAAAAACTTAAATTGGAAAGCACATTCTGATACTTTATGTAAGAGAATTAGTAAGTCCGCGTACGCTCTACATTCACTATCCCCAATAATAGATATAGATGCACTTCTTACTGCCTATTATGGCATAGTAGAATCCCACTTACGCTACGGTATAATATTCTGGGGAAATTCAACCGAAAGGGAAACAGTTTTTAAAGCACAGAAGAGGTGTTTACGCGCGATGTTTATGCTTCAATCCACTGATAGTTGCATGCCATACTTTAAACAGCATAAAATATTAACATTACCTAGTTTGTACATAATGGAAGTAGCTGTGTTTGTGAAGTTCAATCCAGATCGTTTTAAACGTTTGGCCGATGTAGTACCACGTAACAGACGTGACAATAATGTACTATGTTCCCACCCCGCCAAAACGGCACTAATGCGGAAAAGTGTCTACTGCATGGCTCCGGCTATCTACAATAAATTACCTAGGCAATGGAAAGAATTACCATTATCATTGTTTAAAAACAGGCTTCGAAGTTTTCTAACGTATAAAGCATACTATACTGTCAGCGAATTCCTTACTGAGAAAAATTTTGAAAAGATGTTATGAGATCGGAATATATAAAAATGTTTTTTTTATTTTTTATTGTTGTTACTATTTTATTTAATTGGGTTTTTTTTACATATTATTTGATATTTTCATTACAGTTGACATTTATTTTTTTATTATTATTATATCTGACATTTTCTAATCATGATGTATACTAATTATTATTATTATTTTTTATTGTAATTGATTTTTTTCCCCTTAAACATTATATTAGAGATTCCTCGTATATAATGCTTGATATGTATATATATTCTTCTTTTACACTTCTTCGACATCATATTTAAAATTGTATTCTATGACATTTTTATTGTTAAGGACTCTAAATTGTGTTTTCAATAATAATTGTTTATGTAACGTGCTTGTTAATAATTGGTTTCGGCATATTGTAACATTATTATGTAATTTTTATCAAGTCCTCTCAAGTTATGACATCAAATTATTTAATTTGTTCAGCAGTCTAAATATAAATTTCCAGTATTGTTAGCTTCAAATTATAATTTTTGCATGCCTATTGGTAAAATATGGCTGAACTTATCAATTATCACTCTATCACCATGTACTGTACCCATATTTGCAAAATAAATGACTTACTTACTTACTTACTAAAACCGCAAAACCTTTTTAGCCTCATTAGTTTCTGAGGTACAATTAAATGATTGTTTATATGGGTACTCTGTAATGTTTGTTTATATAATCGGATAGCATCAGCTAGCTCAAATGCAACAAAGGCGCCGCGCGCTATTAAGAGCACCTCGCGTTGCTGTTGTCGACGCGCGCGTCGGAGGGATTAAAGGTTATAATGTTATATCTAAAATTCTATATATTATAATTTTATTAACTTAATATTATGATTAAGACGCCATATTTGGATCAAACAACACATAAGACAATAGAAAAAAAATAATAGTCATTTGCAATATTGATTATTGTGAAATTGCCCTTATTACACTATACGCGACAAATACGTTTACTTAAAAGATATTTCGTACTCAATACTCTGTTTTATAGTAAAACTGGGCCTCTTAAAATAAACATAACTTTAAGCGTAGTATTCAGGAAGTAAATCTGAGAATACAATTATATGGAAAAATGCGACTCGGGTACGCTCTTAATAAAGCAAATAAACTGTGAAACAAACAATACATATATCACATTTTCTAATAAGATTTAAGTTGTACTTACATTTCTGGTTCAGTAGGAAGTATGAAGAATGATAAGTCCGGATTTGCGAAATCATTATTGAGGCACCCGAAAACACTACAATATTTTTTTCCCCCTTTTGAAGTCATGATACTCGTAATAATTAATATTATGGTAAGTGGCCGGCGAGAATTCACGAACGCGAGCGGTCATGTAATTTACGCGCGTGCTCACAGTCACGCGGCACAGCCCGTATTGCCGCCATCCTATACCATCCTATATTATGCCAGCGTGTGCGTGAAATCGCGTACCGACACGGCGCTCGGCGCGCACGCATACATTCAAACCGAGAGCGGCTCGTTTATATGAAGATGTTTTACTGTTCTCTGTCTATTGTGGCAAAGCAGAGGGTATCTTGTTATAAAAAGTTATACCAAGCCCAACAAAAAAGTTATGAACCTTTTGAAGTCGGTGAAAAGGGGCTCGTAGTTTGTCCTTATTTCGGGTGTTAACATTATTGTTAGCATAACAAACTATTATTATTAAATTGAATCACTTTGAAGCATATAACATTCCATTGCTCCATAATGTCCGAAAAATGTGTCTGCTCAACAATTAATGTTGTTGAAAAACCCGTTGCTACTGATAGCATGTTATCTTGCAGGCTATGGGTGCAATATATGTACATATGTATAACTAAAATACAGACGTAATACAGGCGAATGGATGAAGCTTAACTGTCCAACATCAGCCAACATGGATAGTCGATCGACTATATTTTCTAGTCACTTGGTACACGTACAACAATTCTGGGAAATGACATTAAAACTATTTCCACATGATACTCCTTTTTATTTTGACTAACTCTGCTGAAATGAACGATTAGTCCAAACTATTGAGAAATGTAGTTGGTTGGGTTGACATTGATGAAAACTACGGTTAATGGTATTTGGGTATTTGGCCGTATTTATTCTCTCTGTTGACTGTAAATAGGCCACAAAACTAAAACATGCCTGGTGAAATGACAACAATTTATTTTTACATACAATTTATTTATCGTTCGTTTGTGGTTTGGAAATTCGTGAGTACAAGCGTAGAAGGATAAACATTAAAATTAGCTGCTGCAACTGACAATGACCTCGCGCGACAACAGCAACCGCTTAAGGCCTCTCGTAGACAGGAGCGACATGACTAGTAGAACAATTTCTATGACACTTCACGGAAATTGTTTTGCCAGAATCGCGTCACACCTTCGCGTCGCGGCTGTCTGCTGAATCCTTTATGGAAAACCCAAACAGTGCATGACACATAATGAATTGTCCTTGTTAGTTGTTACTTATTGTGTTACCCGAACGTCATTCATAATTTATAAACGTCTGATCCATTTTAAATGTTTCATTGACCATCCGAACTAGATTGCCGATTAATTTTGTTGCCAATTTTTTTCTTTATTTTTTTACATATATTAAAAACTAGCGCTTGACCGCAATCCTGCCTGATGGTATGCAGTGACGCAATCGTTGATGGTAAAGCGCACTAGTTTATTAAGAGCCTATTCACTCTAGCCTTGAAGACACTCAAATTGTAGTCTGACGGAAACACCGCCGTGGCAAATTGTTCCAGTCCCTCGATGTACGCGGTATAAAGGAGGAGGCGAAACGCTTCGTCCGGATCGGTGTGGTGTGTGGCTTTATCCTACCAGTAACATTCTTTTCTTTATGTTTGTGTTTATCTAGTTTTAGGAAAGTAATTAAACGCTTTTAGGCACTCATCTGATAAAAAATAAAAATGGTCCTATCAACTATCAGATGAATAACAAAAGATTATCATTGCGATTGAGAAAATACGTCATTTTATGAAAAAACTTTTCCTTGTACTTGACGTCATCGGATAACGGAAACGGACGGGCTAAAGATAAAAAAGCTTGTAAATGACCAAGTCTGTTCTACACCACAAAAGTACCTACCGCCAGTTCAACAAGTGCCCTATAAGATTCTTCTTTTGTTTGTATTTAAGTCTTATTTGGACTTTGTATCCAACACTCCACATTCTTCTTCTTCTGCTCAGCCTGTAGCGGTCCACTGCTGGACAAAGGCCTACCCCAAGGCTTTCACTCCATTGAGGGGGTTTAACATAATCCCTACGCTTGGCAGGCGGGTTGGGGATCGCAGTAAATTGATATTCTACAGGAGATGCACTGCTACCCGCTTCTCTGGGGAGGATATGGGTTGGTACTATTCTAAGCCCGGTACCACACGGATAACACATTCCACATTGGATGGAAGAAAATATCTTCGGTGCCTTCCTGCACTTGCCGCGATTGGTCTGTGGTTAGACGACTGTCTTTATAACTAAGTATATAAAATAATATGTAATAATAAGTAGTAATAAGTGTAAATATATCTACAAAAACCCTCGCGTGCCTCGGAAAGCACGAAGTCGTTAATCCCGGCTGCCATTCGTGAATCTTTAACAATCGGTCGGTATTTGTAGTCAGAAGAATAGAATAGAATACTCTTTATATGTATCCATTTAAATTACAGAACATAAATAAATTTGATGATTTCAGAACCACAAAAGTCTGGCAACCACTCCTCCATTTCAATACTCAACTACATCCGATTAGATTAGAAGCCGACTCCAACGTAGTCAGGAAAAGAAGACATCATCACTGCTGAGGGGTCCTCGCAAATAGGGATTATTTGCGAGGACCCCTCAGCAGTGGTGATATCTTCCTTTCCCGATTTACCAGACCAGTTAGCAGGGGACTGCTGGATAAAGGATTCTTTGACAATTCCACTGCCTCATTAAGTCCTTAGCATTAATTGATATCGTTTGTTCATAACGTAAAGATATTATAATGTAGAGAACGCGTTAGCCAGTCTACTAGCCAGTTGAAATTATTTATTTTAAATTGTATGAACCATACCATGAAGCGTAGCAAAGAACTTATGTCTTTACTGGTTATTAGCCGTAACATTTAAGGATCTCGTTAGGTTTGTTACGTAGAGTATGTCAATTATTCAAGAACCGTGAACAGCGATAAGCACACGTGTGTGTATTTCAAGTTAGGTAATGGGGTTTATGGTGTTGCTGTTACATATCGCAAGTTTATTCACTGCTGCCCACATCAGTCACGAAAATGGAGGCCCATATGAGCCTCTCTTTTTGTGTGCAAAACTACGTTCCTGTGCTAATCACATCGAGGTGTCACCACCAGACCATTTAAAATAGAATTTTATTTTCCATAAAAACATATATTTTTTTCCTACTTTTGGCATATAAGTACTTAGTCTTTGACCATTTTGAAATATCTAGTATCGCGCTATCATGCTTAGGTATTAGGCAACTATTATTATACTGCTATAGCCGTTTCTTTGCATCCGCGCCGCGGTGAGCTTATTTTGCTTGTTGTACCTAGTATTTTTACGCACGTACGTCGAATATATTTAAAATATATAAAAAGTAACTATTAGGAGTTGCTGTACATACTTTGTTATTTAATAAAAATTACAGTAATTTCGGAGTCACGGTCATAGTCTCTTAGGGGTGAAGCAGGGCTAAGCAACACCTTGGAGGGGAACCAAGAAGGCTTTTGAGCAAGTATTATTCAGAGCGAAAAGATTGTTCTAAGTATTAGAGAGTTTATTTAGAGATAAATGCAAATTATAACCACCTGGCAAAGGGCTCCACCAATCCGTCAAATATTCAGAATCAGGACATGTAGCCCTGTTGCACAGAATAACTTTCATTTTCTCTAAAGGTCATTTTAAAAATGACCCTTATTTGATTTTTTAAAGTTGGATTTGGTGAACGCCCATAATTTCTTTGTTAGATTTGCCTATTTCAGTCATTATGCGTTAGTCCAAAAGGCTTATATCTGAAACCTTTGAAATACATATACGCTGACCTTATCTTCAGCCTACTCAGCTATCAAATTATTGCCTTGAATAACTTGCTCAAAAACCCTCCTGGCTACAGTACGAACGATACTGATAGCGGTGACACCACGGAATAATGGGTGACACAGTACAGTCACAGTAGCAACACTCATATGAAACAAGTTGCAACGCTTTATACCCTAGCTGCTGTGGAAAGTTTTTTTCTTTTTTTTTTTCTTATTTATTTATGGAGGGTTTTAATCTATACAGATTATGTCACCCTCATCGTTACAAGTCAACCTTACTGACTACTGTACAATTAAAACTTAAATTCTTATATATTAGCTCTGCGATGGATACCAATATCCAAGAGCCTGTACAGCATCCTGGCTGCTTCCGAAGTAGGAGCGGCAAGGACGCTGTTACATACCCCAGTTTCGCACATATTATCAAGAGTTTTAAATAAATCTTTTCTTTCCGGCTCATTCCGGACACATTCCATGATTATGTGGTAAACATCTTCAATCACGTTGCATTCCACACAATTTGGTGACTCGACTTTACCCATTAAAAAAGCAAATTTATTTAGGGGTATGTGTCCGGAGCGAAGTCGCAGAGCTGTTGTGATTGTCTGCCTTCCCATATTGGCACTGTCTATCCATGTAGTTTTGAGGATGTTCGGTTGTATGGTGGCATACCATATACCTTTGCTGCGGCTCCTTTCATTAAAGTATTCTTGCCAACTATCATAACACAGGTATTTTATCCTCCAGTAAAGTTCAGTATAATACGGGATACAGGAGTACTTTTCACCGTCGGTTGATGCCTCTTTAGCGAACTGATCGACCATCTCATTACCTTCAATGCCAATGTGAGAAGGCACCCACTGTAAGACAACATTTTTATTCTTGCTTTTAAGTTTATACATTAAATCTATTATAACGTAGGCAATGGAAATCCCTCGTTTGGGTAAGGTGCATCGTCTTAGCAACTGTAAGGCACTGCGACAATCCGTTACAATTAGAAACTCAGAACATGCTATTGAGTCTATATAGGACAATGCCTCTAAAATTGCTATTAATTCAGCGTGCATTATTGAAATCACAGAATCCACTTTAAGTTTAATTGAGGTATTTAAATATGAATCAAAAAAGGCAACTCCAGTTTCATTATTCGACATTGACGCATCAGTATAGATTGTATATAAACCGCTATAATTTGTTTGTAGATATCTAACGCAAAGGGATTTTAAATGAGCCATGTCATAATATTTTTTGGCTTGATCAATACCCTCAATAGTTGGAATTATATTATTGTCTAGGTCCACGTTGCTGACCCAAGTGGGTAAACTAAACATTTCTATGATATCCGTGCGGTAGATACGTTCGTTTCTAAGTGAGTCATGGATCGTAACTAAAACCGGATTTGCTTTATTTCTCCAGTAGCGATGCGAACACATCGCTGACAGTTGTTCAAGTATATCAATAGTGACATTATTTTTAAATGATTTGCATTTTAACACAAATTTACTTCCAAGATATTGCCGACGGACGTGCAAAGGCGCAATACACAATTCATTTTCCATAATATGTATGGGTGTGCTCTTAATGAAACCCCCTATTATACGTAAACACAGATTCTGTATCCTATCTAGTTTTATTAAATGTGTACGACTGCCATTGCCATAAAGAGCACAACCATAATCCATTCGACTTCTCACAGTGGCTATATACACGCGCCTTAGGTGGGTAGGGTGCACTCCCCATCCCGAACCGGCTAGCACTCTAAAAATATTGACAAACTTAAGAATTTTATCTTTTAATTCCGTAATGTGCTTCCTCCAAATAAGTCTAGAATCAAACCATAATCCCAAATATTTTATATTGTCAACAACTTCTAAAGGTGATTCATTAACAAACAAGTTCACATTTTCTCTTTTATAACCTCTTTTGAAAACACATATCTTACTTTTTGACGGTGAAATGTCTAGACCTAAACCTGCAATGATATTGTTAAATTTATCCAAAGCCGTCTGTAACTTTAGTGAAGCCAATTGGCAATTCCTGTCTGCAGTGTATAAAACGAAATCATCAGCATATTGTGCTACATGATGCTGTGGAAAGTTGTTTAACAAACACAAAAACCTGACCTTCCTCATTTTTGTGTACGGAAATTCGCAGGTAAATCTGGGAGATTGTCAGATGCTTAACTGGTCTATCCTGTGGATGTCTTACTAAATTAAGGTCTTCTGCCAGAGCATAACATTTATAAACGGAACCAGAGTCATTTATTGGTCCATTTTTACATGCTTTTTATTAGCTTCACTTGTATGTTTGCTTGCTTGTTTGTCTCTTTGGACGAGTGAGCGGCTCATTACTGTAAAATGTCCCACCGTTTTCAATACGTTCGTTCGTTCGTTTTTATTTTAAAAAGAATATCGAACTAAAAAGCTGAAAATAATTAAAAAAAAAAAGCGTGAGGCGCATAATATACCAAAAAAAAAAGCACAAAGCGCCTCACGCTTTTTTTTTATTTTTTACTTTTTAGTTTGATATTGTTTAAAAGCATGTTTTTTTTTAGTTTTTTAAACTATATTTATTTAATTAAAATGCTTTCGGAGTACCTACGTTCTTTGCGTATCATATATACATACATATAATGACGAAGCGTCGCTGCAGGGTTTTAAAAGTGTATGTACAGTATTTAAGTGAGATATTGCGTGTTGGGTGTTGTCCTTGATAAGCCACTCATATAACGAGCACAAATGAAAATTATTCATGTTTGTGGCTTCTTCACCATTTTTAGGAACCATTATAGCTACCATAATCCTCGGCTTATCCTCCAAATGGTTAGTGCTGGAAAGATGAATGAAACTTTACAGGAATATGTGTGTGTTACCGCGTCGACAAAGTGCCAAAATAAAATAACGAAATATAATAATGTTTTTTCTCGTGTTTTGGGGTAAACGCAAGAAATCCATTTGGGAGTTATTCGAAATCAAAAGCGTTTATTTTTGTTAATAATACAATTAAAAATACGGCTGGCTCGAGAAATCTGAAAAAATCTACTTAGTAGTAACTCTAATAAGTACTAAGTAGATTCGGCTGAGATAATTCGTTAATTCTGGATACATAAATATAAGTTTTAGGTAATAGTTCCATATTTCTTGGCACTAAAGAGAATTCATATCACCGGAAGACTTAAGATATAACAGAACAGCAGTCAATAAATATGTATATTTCCTGGAAGTATGTATGTTTACGTACGCGTGTTCGTCGGCATTTAGTATGCACTATTTTAATGTAAATTTGTTTTATTTAGTAATACAAACAGCACGTCGATACTATGTAGTCTGCAATATTTAGTGCGTCATATAAATCGGAAGATTGAGAAAGTTGTCCCCACCTGCGGTTTTCATTATTCACTATATTATGAGTTAAAGGTGCTTACTACTTATTTACTTACATATACTTATTTTCGAATGTACCAATATCTGAGGATCAATATTATGACAATGGTCAAGTGCAAGTGTGATTAAAAAGCAACGCAGCAAAATACTGCAACGATATTAAGACAAGAGTTCCGAGTTATATGTACTTAGAAAGTACATATAAATTTTCTAAAGTTATATGTACTTTATAAGTATATCTAGGACACCAATGACTGAAGGTGAAGGAAAACATCTTGAGGAAACCTAGACTTTAATTAGTCTGAAATCGCCAACCCGCATTGAGCAAGCGTGGTGATTACGCTCAATCCTTCTCTGTATGAGAGGAGACCTGTGCCCAGCAGTGGGACGATAAAAGGTTGATGATGATTAAGACAAGAAATATCTCTCCATGGGCATACTCGGGCCGGCTGCCCCTCCTGGAAATCTCGCAGAATCCTATGAACTCCCCTAATTACTAATCAAAGTATAAACGGGGACTTATACGGGATCATTTGTGCGTGTATTTGCCCGACACACTACAAATACATAGTTTCATGTGCTTGTGTAGTTTGTAAGACAAAATAACCGGGGACGAGTCGACCCTAAAAATGTGGCCTGCCCCGGTCGTAGAATCAAAACCAGCCAGAAGTGGCAGTGTTTCGGGGGAGGCTTTTGTCCAGCAGTGGACTACTTTCGGCTGAGATGATGATCATGATATCTGAGAGACTGCCTCGATGGTTGGGTAGTAGGTCTAACCGCTAGTGCCGACCATGACGCCCATGGGTTTGATTCTAGGAGTGCAACCCAGGATCTCATATTCGTCGGACTTCCTGTTATTGGGTTTTTCTGTCTCAAATTCAAAACCCGGGTACTGAATACGAATCAGCAGCCTAATCGGCGAACACATTTTTGTCAAATGATTGCGACTAATTGGGATCGTTCGGACCGCCCATTGGTTCGTTCGGTCCAAACGATTCCAACTAGTCGCAATCATTTGACATAAATGTGTTCGCCAATTAATCTGCCGGTTGATGACAATATAGGATCGCCCCGGCCCCTATTACATGGAATTCGAACTTAAATAACGAAATGCGGGTATCTATAAAATATACAATATACCAATTGTATGCCTTTGCCTATAATTGTAGCCTGCTCTTTTGTTGTCTCAACATTTTGTCGGATTTCTCATACAACATGTGTGAAAGTCACGTCTTGTCACATGGCCAATCTGTAAACTTGAGTTTGTGTGACGTCGCTGAGTCGTGACATGCATAACATAAACACGCACATTCGACCTTCTAACCTTATAATCTCCTAGATGAAACATTGCATAAGTAATCATTTCAAGACATTTTTTAGATAACATCATACAATCAAGTCTTTCTATATTGGAACAGAAAACTGTCTTAATCTAAATAAACCTGTTAAATCGGTAGATTAAAAAGTGAATTTTAAACGTATGACAAATCGTATGATAATGATCGATAAATTCTGCGAATTGACTAATATTAGGGCACCATATAAATAAATTACTTCGATAATGAATAATCTCGAAATGGCGCGTTGATATAACATTTTATCGGCTTGTTATAAACAGTCTGCTAAGGTAGGTAAGTATTTTAAGTCCTGGTTGAAATTAACCAATATAACCGATTAGAAATCTTAAACGGATATTAGACGAGGAGGTAATCAATAATAGGTAGGTACATATAGACTTGTTATCTGATTTTTCAATCATTAGCCTATTATGATTTGGTTTTGCTATGCACAACGGGGAATTTTATAAGTACTTACCTTCATATTTACAATGGTATGAGTATACTATTTGGTTATAATTTTATTTTTATTATTTTCTTAAAGATTATTGATTTTAATTAAATTGAAAGTTGATCATTGTATTGAAAGTAGCGCAGTATACCTATTTGTATTACAAAACTCATATGAATTGTCACAGTCATAAATCGCTGATTATTTAAAAATACTCATAACGGAATGCATGAGACCGGTCACTATTATGCAAACGATACTGTTAGCATTAGCAACTTGGGGCAGTGTTGTAGCGACAGACGAGGCCCGGGCAGACCGGGCCAGCACGAGAGTGTGGGGCTGCGGAAGAATTTAGACTCCCGCGGCCCTACGCGCGCTCGTGATAGAAGAGACACCGGGGTGGTTTTAGTCAGTAAAAGTCTGACAGACCCCGTCGCCCACCCTAGGGCGGCGGACATCATATGAGGATTTCCACCCCGAAAAAAAAAAAAAAGTGTTGTAGCGACGATGGACTTGTGCAATATAGGAAGTTATCTCGTAAATTGTTGCAATGCCATTTTTATTTCATGTTTAATCAGATGATCACACTAATATTATAAAGACGAAGTGTGTGAGTGTGTGTGTTTGTACGTTTGTTACTTCTTCACCCAAATACCAATGAACGGGTTTGGATAAAATTTGGCACGTGACTGGACTATCAACTGGAGATAGATATAGGTTACTTTGATAGTACTAACTGTGCCTTGCGTTTTCACCCGCATAACTACCTATTGAGCCCGTGGGAATAACGAGATTATAGTATCTTATTTATGTTAATTCTGGTCATCTGTAACTCGAACATAAGATAGGTATAGGTATATAGGATACTTTTGCGAATAAAACCGCGGGGCGCGCCTAACTATAAGTACTTATCATAAATACATATACCTATTAGTTCTGTTGTAATCACTTATTAGTTGCTTTACAAAGTAGGTAACATAACAGTAGTTAACTAATGGATGACCATAACATTTACTAAATGATGCAACTTGAACTTTAATTATAAGAAAATTAAGTATTATAAAACTGCACCCTAATTTCGTAACATACTAATATTCTCATTTTGAAGCATATTACTATGCTAATCCATTGCTCCATATGTTCCAAAATTGTATTCGCTCAACAACGTAAACAACGCAATGAATGTTGTTGAACTGTCAAAATTTCGCTACCGATGGTGTGTACCATGTGTTGCGTAATTACCCTGCCGGTGCAATCAGTAGATTTCGAAGTACGAGCTGTAGGTTTGAATTTTCAGCTTCGAGCGACTATCGTCGGTAGGTATCGACACAACAATTATGTAATAACGTTTAGCAAGTCTACACATATACACTGAGACCATGGTATCACGGATTCTGACATAATAGTCAGACAGGCCCCCTGAAGGCCCTCAATATCCTATCCGGTGCAAACATTTAGGGTCGTTGACAAGTGTGCTCTACACCTAATGAGTCTAGATGTCAACACCATGCGGTGCTCGTGTTACCAATCCTATTTATTAACCGTAAGGGCCAGCAGTGCATTTTGCCATGCTACGATGCGTTTAAAGCTATAGTATTTCTCAAAAATTTGACAGCGTCTCTAGCGGTCACTTACGAAACTAAAATCGGTAGTATGATTTTACAAGTAAGTACCTACCTAATATCGAATAGAAACTCGCTAGCGACTATTAGTTTTTAGCAGCTTCATAAAGCTGTATCCAACACATCGGTTAAATATTAACTATTCCGTGGGTTAAACCTAGGTGAAACGAGTGTGGAGTGAGCTGTTATTCCAACTACCTAATCCTTGGGATTCTTCTGCTTCAGCCTCTAGAGGTCCACTGCTGGACAAAGGCCACCACCAAGGCTTTCCACGACGACCGGTCTTGCGCTGTCCGCATCCATCGATTTCCCGCGACCTACACCAGGTCATCGGTCCACCTTGTTATGGGGCTCCCTACGCTGCGCCTTCCGGTACGTGGCCGCCACTCCAGAACCTTATTGCCCCATCAGCCATCGGTTCTACGAGCAATGTGCCTCGCCCACTGCCACTTAATTTTAGCGACTCGAAGAACCATGTCCGTGACTTTGATTCTTTAGCGGATCTCCTCATTTCTGATTCGATCGCGCAGAGAAACTCCGAGCATAGCTCTTTCAACTTTGTCCGACTTCGAGAAAGAGGTGTCTCGTCGAATCCAGCTCGGCTGGCAGCGTTCGGGAAGCTACGCTACATCTTCTCGTCGTCCAAGATACCACAGTGTCTCAAGACTAAAGTCTTTGACCAGTGTGTGTTGCCAGTGATGACTTACGGAACTGAAACGTGGTCGTTCACAATGGGCCTCATACGAAGGCTCAGAGTCACACAAAGGGTGAACCTTGGAATTGACACTATTGACAGCTTACTCTACGCTCACTTCATCCATCTTTTCTCGGTAAGATGTTTACGGAATCGATTTGCTGTAAGTTAATAGAATCAGCAGAATAATTGTATAACACACCGTCAATGGGTTTCATTTTGACAGCTCAACAACATACATTGCGTTTTTTACGTTGTTGGGTTTACCACTTCTTGCGAACATATGGAGCATTGGATTAGCAATATGCTTCAAAATTATTCAAATTGATAGCTGTGGTAATAATGTGTTAAGTACATAATTAGGATGCTGGTAGGTAAATTCACGTTTAAGGAAATATTTGCTCATCAAGTTATCAGTCATCAAATAAAACACGAAATAGGACCAGTTTAATGATAATGAAAAAAATATGTAAATATTACCCAAGGTCGGTATCTTGAGAAATGGACCAGTGTTTCAACTTCACGAGCGAATATGAGCAAGGTTTTGTTGTGACATTCAGATTCATGGCAAAATGTTATCAAACGAAGTAGTATATTATGTTGGTAAGTACCGGAACTAAATGGTTCGGAAGCAAGGACGCTTAAGGTAACTTTCCTTGAGGCAACTCGTCCAGCTGTGCAGCTAGTACAATAAAAAAACCTTATTTACAACAAGCTTTCCGCCCGCGGCTTCGCCCGCGTGGAGTTCGGTTATATCGCGCTTTTTAGATTTCCCTCGGGAACATCAAATTTTTCCGGGATAACAGGTAGCCTATGTTCTTTCTCAGGGTCTAAAGATTGTCTGTGCCAAATTTCCTCAAAATCGGTTGAGAGGTTTAGGCGGGAAAGCGTAACAGACAGACAGACAGAGTTACTTTCGCATTTATAGTATTAGTATTAATGGATATTATTAAACATTGCGAATGTATGCACAATCAATTATTATTATGAGTGTAAGTAACACAGGTGCAGCATGTTTATTATGCTGCCTCTAGTATGGTCCGAGTTAGAGCTAGACATGACGTAGGTATTCATGAGACTGTGAAAGTTGTAGACAACCACGGTAAGGCCCTTTAAACGCATACGTATTTCTTGAGATGAAAAACTACGGTTTATTCGCCGCATACCGCCGTATAATAGGCACGGTTTGTCAGTGTTGTATGGGTCACTACGGAAACTTGTTGAAAGACATCTTTTTTCTACAGTGTTGGTTATCTATATTGAGGTTCGCCCCATACCGTAATTTAACCGTGACGTGTACAAAGGGCCTAAGATGGACAACAAGCGAAGTCAACGATTTCAGATGTTACAAAGATACGAACGTAACAATAAAAATTATATTAATTTTCTTTTTCTTTTATATTTGTTTCATTTTGCGGCTTTAATCAACACCACACCACATCAGTCGTTAATATTTTACCGCTTTTGATCTTTCAAAGTAGGTAGATATTTTTGATAAAAACAAGTAGTTTATCCAATACCTATAAATATAAATTATATTATATGCCAAATTAGTGACGTTCTGATACAAGTAAGTACAGTCGACAGCACATCAATCTGTCAGATTTCTTTATTAGATTTTCAACTTTATAGCTAAAGTATTGAGGCATAAGGTTGATTGGGAATATTCGACATTTTCGGGTAGCTTGACTTGCAGGCTGTCGTCTGTACATACCTAATTTGTCAACCAAGTACAATTACATAGTAACTACTGCCGGTGTTTACCTTAAACTCGGCTGTACAAATGTCGCCGAATGTAATTATCACAGTTTATCTCCTCTATAAGTAAATAAAGATAATTTCACGCCACCGTAATTCACATAGCGCATATATTGAAACATAGTGAAAATATTACAGTGATTATTACGCAACTACTCATTTGTCATGTTTCAATTATTTTTAATTGAATAAATTCATTTTCTGAACATATCCATCAGAAATAATAAAAATTTAAAATTAAACAACAGATCCAGTTCAGTCATCTGCTCCATTGTCATGGATTTCAATTGAATTACGCTTCCTCGCTCTCGTGTTATCGAATCCCATGGATTCTATTATTGAACACTGGAATTCTACTCGAATAAAAAACGCAGATACCTTCATTCAACCAAAAACTAAATGTCAAATGTTTTTATATGATCACGTGTTGGGCCAACAAAAATAGAAATCTAAAACTGTAGTAGGCAGGCAGAAATAATAGTCGGTCACAGCAACGAATTGACAAATGAGCTTTGAAAAGAATCGGGTAGATAATCTCACATTTCATTAGTGGGTAGGATCTACAAATTTAATGAACTAAGTATATGAACTACAAGTCTGGAACCAAACTTTAAAAGGCATTGCACCCGCATGTTGTTTATTAAAATTGCCTTGAAACTTTTCTAGGCGCACGGTGGTATTTGGTCTATCTCCAGAACAAAGACATATAAAAACGAATAACTCCACTTTTATAAGAAGTTTGTTCTAAAAGATCCGTTTGATTTAAGAAATATTATCTCGGTAACACTAACTTACCATAATCCTTGCCCATAGCGGATTAACAGCTCAGATAACAGGTACCTAGTTAGTTAATTTATTCACTGCACAATTGGTACATTCAGCCAATTTAATGCTCAACACGGCTTGCTGTGATGCAATAAAACTTTATTACGAAGAAATCTCCAGCGTCCAATGTTTCTGTGATATTTTCAACTGTTACACATCGTGCAAGAAAAAAGAAACACTATTGAAACGACACTTTTCATCGCGACTAATTACTCTTATTAATTTAATATTATTGAGTTGTTATTAACGTACAGGAATCAATACGTTAAGAAAATTAAAATAGTTATTGAATTTCCTCGTATATTTTGTTTGTTTACTGTCGAGGTGAAAGTTTGTTGACATTTGTAACAACTCTACTAAAGTGCGATATATAGCAGTGCTATCGGGTTGCACGCCAAGCGCTGACTGGCTTTGGAGTGCGGACGGTGCGCTCTCGGGCAGCAGTGAGGCAGTCGCCAGTGGCCTGTCTGCTGATTCACTCATACATTTAAACGTACTTTGCTTTGTCTTGATGCATTACTTGTTGTACTCGCTCAGCGTAGTTCTTTGTAATTTGTTTCCCACCATACCTAGAGCAACAATAAGCTTAATTGAGTTTAATCCATTGAGGCGCTCGGGCTCTCTAAATACCTACAATAAAATTAGTTACATGATTGAAATACCTAGAAGTTAACTTAAAGGGGTAAGAAATTGAACAAATATTATGTTTATAAGAAAAATCATTTTCATCAAACGACAAAGGTAAAACCGGAGCACATCGGGTGTCAACAGCCCGGGTTGTATGGTCGTTGCTTGTATTGTGAGTTTACCCATATTGGAAGCTCTCAGTGTACAATATATTTCTGCATCGTTCTCACACGGTTGATTTCAACATGAATGATGTAATCAAATATTTGTAACAATAGCTTGAAAATTTAAAAGAGTGTCCATGGAGTTTCTTGCCGGTTCTTCTCCATAGGTACCTACTCTTTGGAATGGGCGACTAGCTTCATCTTATTGACTGACCAACCTACTGACAATTCAAAACTGCCTGTAACTGGTTTATTTGAAATAAATGATTTGATTTGATTTACAAAAATAACTGCACATGCATGTTATTAATATTCTATCTATTTTAAGTAAAAATATTACTGTCCTGTGGATTTAGTCTAAAAAAGAAAAATATTTACCTACTACAAAACTAGTTATAGTTTTGTAGTACGTAAGTATTTTTTCCGTTTATAACGTAACGAACAAACACAGTAAGGTAATATTTTCATGATAACAAATAAAGTCTTGTACCAATGTGTGTGTGGTTTCATTAGTTTCACTAATTAGTAGTAGGTATGTACACTATGTATCGACCTTAAAGGACGCACTGTTTAGCACAGAGAGTTAAAAGGAACATGTTTTTAGACGCGCTATGAATGGGATGCACTCCGTTGCATTCTCAGCCCAGGTAAACATGGGCGAGACACGTTTGTGTTCTACAACGTATAACTTAACTACATACGACACTTGGACAATTTGGTGATTTCATTTTCTTAAGTTAAATACTTCTACTACAAGGTAAATATTTATTGTATCTATGTGCACTGAATGTGTTAATTAGCTACGTACTTACTTCAGTGCGAGCAATATTTTGTTTTATATTGTAAGTAACTGTAATACAATACATACAGGTAATTGAAAACAAATCTCACTCTGAATAATTTAGAAGGTACATAATTATATTGGTACCTAATCCTAATGGATTTTGAAGATGGTACGAAAGGATTTTTTGTCGAAGATACAAAGCATTCTTGAAAAAATGTTTGTGCAAAATGCATGTTTCAAAAATTTGTCTACTCGACAATACACAGACGACAGCACACCAAGCTACTACAAACTGTAAAATTTCTTCATTACATTTTCAACGTTATCGCTAAATAATTTTATTAAGGCTCAGGGTTGATTGATAATATTTCACAGATTGGGGTACTACTCAAATATGTTCAAAACACTATTACCTCGCAGTTTTGAAGTGAATTAAACAAGTTTTTGTTTATAAATACATAGTAGCCTTTCCTAAAGCCCTGAGGCTGCTTTTCCGAGAAGAAGTCATCCTGTGCATGGGCAAATATATAAGTACTTATAGTTGAGCCAAATTCGATAAAGAATAGAGGTAAACAAACCGTTGCTAGGCAACGAGTAGTTTACGCCTAAAAGACAGATGTTAACAACCTTTTCTATAACTGATTTTCATAAAAGTAATAATCCTACTTCCTACTAGTCTGAACTTTTTATTTATGTTTAGATATTTATGATTTGCATAGAGCGCTTAACCGATTTGAATGAAATATGACATACATGTAAGCTAATTTCCTATTAGGTTACATTTTTTGATACATATATATTATAAGAAGTTCATTTTTGAAAATATTACAATGCATGTGTTATGTAGTTGATTTGAAAGTAATTCAAACACGCAAATTTTTATTGACAATTGCCTCAACTTTATTCAAAGGTTGAATACCACAAAATGTGTTTAATACCTGGATTTCATCCACCTTTCTTTTTTTGTAGGGCTATCACATAAAATTAATGTCGACTTTTTAATGGGTTTTTGAAATACCAAGTTATTATACATGTTATTTTAGTGATTCTATTGAAATATGCTGCAACAGGAATTGTTAATAAATAGCTAGCATGTAAAAGTCGATAGATAATCATGTAAATAACAGGAGATTTGTAAAACGTGAGTTGTGATAACCCTAAATTGGGTTGTTTACCTCTATTCTTTATGGAGCTAGGCGATGGTATAGGTCCTGTGACTCAAATCATTTCACTGCAGCTGCAGATTCGATATTTAACTTCCACTGAGAAAAGCGCATACCTACATACTGCCTCAAACAGTACCTACTATTTATAAACGTTACTTAAATAGTGATTAGCGTCTACATAGCGTAAATTTTTGACGTTTGAACGTTTATAAATAAACTCCATTGTGGAAATTTCCACTATTGTTTGTTTTCTAAATAACAAAATATATTCAAATCATTTATACATATCCTATAATAAATATAAATTGCCTCATATATGTAGGTATTTGACCAAGAATAAGGTAAAATTAAAATATAACTAGGTAACCTAAATTAAGCTAAGCCTAGAATTACAGTATCTATGTACCTACCTACTCTGTGGCATTTTTTAAATTGTTACTGAATCCCACTTTTTTACTACATACAAAGATTTAGAAGATAATAAAAGAAATAGAACCTTTAAATTAAAACTTAAGTGGGTATAACGAACCTATGGATGTATGAGCAATACTAATTCAAATTGTGATGAAATGCATTGTAATTAAAATAGTACTCTATATGTCGGCCAAATGCGATAAAGAATAGAGCTAAACAGACCGTTGTCCGTTGCTAGGCAACGAGTAGTTTACGCCTAAAAGACAGATGTTAACAACCTTTTCTAGATAGAAGATTTTTATAGAAGTAATAATACTATTTCCTACTAATGTAAACAGTTTATTTGTTCAGATATTTATGATTTGCATAGAACGCTTAACCGATTTTCCTAATAGGTTAAATTTTTTGATACATATATATTATATTTAGTCCATTCTTGAGAGTATTACAATGCATGTGTTATGCATTTGATTTGAAAGTAATTAAAATACGCAAAATCGTTTTGAAAAATGCCTCAACTTTATTCATTGGTTGAATTCCACAAAATGTGTTTAATACCTGGATTTCATCCATCTTTCCTTTTTTGTAGGGCTATCACGTAAAATTAATGTCGACTTTTTAATGGTTTTTCGAAATACCAAGTTATTATGCATGTTATTTTAGTGATTCTATTGAAATATGCTGCATTAGGAGTTAGCATGTAAAAGTCGATATTCATGTAAATAACAGAAGATTTGTAAAATGTGAGTTGTGATAACCCTAAATTGGTTTGTTTATCTCTACTCTTTATGGAGCTTGGCGAGAATATAGTATAATTAGTCTGCCCCTTCAAAAAGGATTTCGTGTAAATTGGCCATGTTGGAATTACCCATATTTTTATAATTATATCTATTTTGCACTATATGTATACATACCTATATGTAGGTAAACTGATAAATTGAATTAAAAGCATTGTTTTATCCTTTTATATGTCCCTATTTAGATAAGCAACAAGCAACAACTGGTGATCGATATCCTTTACTTTGTGTTCAGTGATAAAATAAAATATGAAAGATACCAGGTTGTTTTTTACTGACGTGAACAAGTGTATGTATTATTCGGGGTAAATGGCCAGTCGCCCCTCAGGATCGGAACAAAGCACTAGCATTGCATCCCCGTCTGGTTGTTGACCCGCCTTGAACTTTATGAAACTAAGTAATTGTTTCTACGTTTTCATTTGTGTATATGCCACTGCTTATAACAACTAAAATTATAATTTGATTGATCTAGGTTGTTATCCATAAAATATCCATTTGGCAATGTTTACGTAAGGTACTTTTGCAGTTTGCTCGCGAGTCTGTTATAAGTCCATGAAAACAACAACGCTTATGTTGTCATAATTATGTTACTGTACTTAACTACGATTTCTACAGAAATTTGATAAGTGATGATAACGAATCAACACAGTTATAGTTTGTATTCATTACCTGCCTACTTTAACAGGTACTTTTCTGGTATATTATACTTAGAAATCGTAAACGGGGGATACCTGTTTTTATTGTTCCGATTCGGTGTCAAATTGTTTGTTGCACCGGGTGATGTTATTACGTCGGCATCGGCTGTCGCTGAAAAGTACGGCTCTGTTTTACATTGGGCAGTCGACCCATCGTTCTTCAAGTTTTCACCCTTACGTTGTTAAAACTACTACGATCCGGAGAAAGCGTTTAGCCTCCTCTTTTATAGGTACCGCGTACATCGAGGGACTGGAACAATTTGCCGGCAGCGGTGTTTCAGTCTGACTAAAATTTAAGTGTCTTCAAGGCTAGAGTGAATAAGCTCTTAATAAACTAGTGCGCTTTACCATCAACGATTACGTCACTGCAGCTTATCATCAGGCAGGATTGCGGTAAAGTGCTAGTTTATAATTATGTATATATTAAAAAAATAAAATACGCATGTTTCTCTCAATCACTTCTTATTTTTTTTTTTTTTGTTTTTGTAATTTTTTCTGTCATATTTGCCGCAAATATTTTTTTATTTTTCTTCTTTCTCCCGCTGTATCAACGTTTGGGAAACAAATCTATTTTTCCAAAACGTCTCGCATTGCATCGGATCGGAAAAGATACAAAGGGATGCGGCGACAGCCGATCACGTCCGGTACGAGGTTGCCGTATACGACTGGCTCCGTACCAACAGTAGCTTGCAAAGGTATCCGTTTCTGAGCCTAGGCAAATGGTTCATTCCTACCGTATTGATGTTTTGTAATGAAAGGATTTGATCGGATATGACAGGCGAACGGAGCCGCGTCGTAGCGTACTTTCGACACAATCGCATGTCGTGGAAGATGACGTTGAAGAGGTGCTGTGTACATGATAAAATCCGTTACAATGGTGAAAATCATCCTTAAATACATTTTCAATAGTTTAAGATCAACTGACTTAGGCTACCACGCCTAACAGCAACAACACTCGTGAGTTCGTGACTCGTTGTATCTTATATGTATGTAGTATCTTATATGTAGGTATGTCTTTTATGTACCTAGTACCTACCTACTTGTATCAGTACCTACTTGCAACATAGAGTCCTACTATGAAACTGATGCAGATAATTGAAGGTAATACGATATACGTTTGTATTAATAGTTATTCTGTGGTGATTTCCTAAACTAAAGCATCATAAAAAAAGTTCCAATCTCAAGCCCCGGCGAGCTCCGAACCACAGCTCCGAACTCGCGAGCTCTTGTTTACTAGACAGGCGCTGTCACCTTTAGAATATCTACTTCAGCCTATTGATGTCCACTGCTGGACAAAGGCCTCCCCCAAGGCTTTCCACGCCGACCGGTCTTGTGCTGCCAGCATCCATCGGCTTCCCGCGACCTTCACAAGGTCATCGGTCCACCTTGTTGAGGGTCTTCCTACGCTGCGTCTTCCAGTACGAGGCCGCCACTCCAGAACCTTACTGCCCCATCGGCCATCGGTACTACGAGCAATGTGCCCTGCCCACTGCCACTTAAGTTTAGCGACTCGCAGAGCTATGTCGGTGACTTTGGTTCTTCTGTGGATCTCCTCATTTCTGATTCGATCACGCAGAGAAACTCCGAGCATAGCTCTAAACGAATTAAACCAAAAATTGAAACCTATACCCGAGTGTTTAGGTAAGTACTTACGTAAAGTCTGATCGGCTTTGATTCCTTTGTTCACAAACTACCTAAACTAAATTTAAGTTCAGTGCATCTCATTTTGTCCACTTCAATTAAGAAAAGGACGACAAGGACACAAGATAATTATTACTTAGTCCTGTCAAATTAGTCAGGGTAAATTGGCGTATTTTTAGACTCCACGTTTTTAAGCTCGTCTAAACTGTCTGTAGAATATAGGTATCTTAATTTGTTCCGTGGACAGACCTAAGCTAATATTTTATCTTCTGCCCCTTTGTTATGAAACAAAAGAAAAATGTGCACTGAAATTTAGTTCAGTTTCAGTTAGCTGCCCGCTGTTTAAAACAGTTAGAATGTCCGCTTTTTAGAAGTGAACATATCTAAACTAAAACAATACTTTACACTACAGAAACTACACTATCATTTCAAGATGCAGCACACTAACAATATAAGTTCTAGTAAACACATTAAAAAATCTGTAGTTAAGCCACCGTAGGCTGGCGCCAGGTCGGCGAGAGGCCGAGACCGTCCCCAATAACCCACAGTTGGGGGCGAAGTTGTTTTGGCTCTCAGCCAAACACGGATCGTTTTTGTCATAAAACATGCCATTTTGTTTTCATTCCTAATACGCAAGTGTTTTGGAATATGACATAATATTATCTACTTACATCTAATTACATGTTGGCCAGAATGTAGGTAAACCCAATCAGCCGTCCAGTGTGCCAGCAGCCCGTGGGGTACCTAATAATGATCATGGACAACAAAATAAATTTAAAACTATGTCCACTTGGAGTTACTTACTTACTTTTCTTGGAATGCACCGACCGCCTTCAGCTTTTAAGAATTGACATTTCCTCGAACCTAAACTTTCGGCGGTTCATTGAGTCCAAGGCCAGGGTGGCTGCCAGGAAAATTGGCATTATCGCAAAGGTCCGGCGGTACTTCACACCAAGGCAGCTTCTAATGTTGTACAAAGCACAGGTCCGCTCGTGTGTTGAGTACTGCAACCACATTTGGGCTGGTGCTGCGAAATGTCACCTGGCTGCTTTGGATTTATTGGAAAGGCGTGCGAAGAGGCTGATTGGCGACCCAGTTTTTACTCAAAACGGTCTTAAAAGCCTGGACCACAGGCGTAGATTAGCCAGGTTTCGGTGTTCTATAGGATGCATTGTGGTGAGTGTGCAAGGGAACTGCATGATTTAATTCCCCCATCAGGCGAGTTTACACCCTTACGATGTTTCGCTTCCTCTTTTATACCGCGTACATCGAGGGACTGGAACAATTTACCAGCGGCGGTGTTTCCGTTGGCCTACAATTTGAGTGTCTTCGAGGCTAGAGTGAATAGCCTCTTAATAAACTAGCGCGCTTAACAATCAATGATTGCATCACTGTTTACCAACAGGCAGGATTGCGGTCAAGCCCTAGTTTATAATTTATGAATTAAAAAAAACGCAAAACAGCAATCATTGCTTCCGTAATCCAGCAGAGTTATTGCAGCAGCGATTCAAAATACAGCAGTCCAGCCTGTCTGCAATAACTCCCAGAATGCTGTTGGAACTGGCGCGCGCCTTGCGTACCAAAGACTCACATCTTTTAGACATTTACGCATAAAACCAATCACCGCACAATAGGGTATTTGACAGTGTGAATATTTTTGTGATTATTTGCTTTAAATGCATTAGATGAGGGTTCTTTATGTCATTTACACGAGTTTTAATGAAAATAATAACATTTAATATATCCAGAAACACAAAAATGAGATTTTGTTTCTCGTGCCAAATATTGTGAAACGATCCGGATTGGCTAATGTAACGATGACGTCATACGTTCATAAACACTTGTTGTCGTTCTATGTGTTCTCAGGGCCTGTAGCCAATGTAACATCGCTTCATAGCGAAGTGAAATCGAACACCAAACCAACCAATGCAATGGCGGGAACGATTGACCACGCGACGCGACAAATCACGTGGTCCATCGTTCCCGCCATTGGTTGGTTTGGTATTCGATTTCGCTTCACTACGAAGCGATGTTACATTGGCTAGGGCCGCTGGTGTTTTAGCGTTTTTAGAAGATTTTTAACGATATTTGGAGCGATTTGTGGTATTTTTTTGTTTTCTGACTGACAAATAACAGATAAACACGAACACCACTGCGGAAACGAAAATCGTTTATAAGTTTGTGACGTCACTTACAAAGCGCCATGCCATATTGCTGAATAAAGCGTTTCGGCGGCTTATTTGAATTTTGAATTTTTATTTGCCGGTTTCTTACGAAATATGTATTAAAAATTTAAAAAAAAAAACTTTTGGTGCACTTCTTAACCGCAACCAAGTAATTCAAGATAGAAATTATAAATCTGTCAAATAGCCTATTCCGCAAACATCCCTGATGCGTTACAGAAGCGAGGCAGCCCCATCAACACCCTGAAAGCATTGTTGTACTGCACGCGAACGGCACTGTACAATCTTTGCGTAAAATGTACCCACAGGCTGCAGGTGTAGAATGAGGAACAGAAGGCTCTAAAAAGAGTTTTTTAACCTCCGTAGAATATGCTTAAACATGCAAGCAATCAGCAGCCTAATCGGCGAATACATGTTTATCAAATGATTGCGACTAGTTGGGATCGTTTGGGACGCAGTTGATATAATTTTATTGTAAAATAGTATCAATTGCGGTCCAAACGGTCCCAACTAGTCGCAATCATTTGACAAAAATGTGTTCGCCGATTAGGCTGCTGATTCGCTCTGACCGACGCGCGACGGACCGTGGTCTCCGCTCCGCTCTCTCTCAATATCGTCATCCCTGAGGCCGGTGATCAAAACATGCCCAAGATACTTGAAAGAGTGTACTCTCAACAACGGTACACCTCCCATCAATATTGGAAGTATCCTTTCTGGACATTTTCCACCAGCTTCAAAAACCATCACGACACTTTTTTTACCCGACTACGGCAAAGCAAAAGGAGGGTTATGATTTTGACAGGCTATGTATGTATTTATGTATGTTCATCTGTTCCCTCGTAACTTCTAAACTACTTATCAGAATTCGACAAATGACATATCATTAGAAGCGTCTTAATTGTCCGCTGGTTATAGGCTATATGGGGTTTCACAAAATCTAATGTGGCGCCCTCTAGCGAACAAAACATACAGAGTAAAAAAATAAAGTTAAGACAAATATGCCGTGTTTGGTATCATTTGAAAGCGCTTTACTTGTAGATTTTGAATATATATATATTGCTAGCATTTGCTTGTGACCTTACCTGTATTCATGGGCTGGTTGCATATAATTCACATCTTTTCGTTCCTATCTTCTTTACTACTTATCAGAATAAGACCACTGTAGAACCATTAGAAGGGCCTTGATATTCTGTTAGTTATGAGCTATAAAGCTTGTCACCAAATTTAGTATTGCGCCCTCTAGCGGACAAAAAGTTCTATGTTAATATAAAATTAAAATAAATATACCGTGTTTGGTATCACGTGAAAGAGCTTCACGAGTACTTTATGCTTGTACATAATTACAGGAATGCTTTAATGATGTTAAATATGAGCGACAAGCGGCCGCCAGCGACTTCGTTCGCATGGTAGTAGCTCCTATTGGTCGCAGCGTGATGTTATGTAGCCTAAAGCCTTCCTGGATTAATGGGATATCCAACGCAAAAAGAATTTTTCAAATCGGACCAGTAGTTCCCGAGATTGGCGCGAACAAAAAAACAAACATACAAACAAACTCTTCAGCTTTATATATTACTAGCGGCCGCCAGGGACTTTGTCCGCGTGGAATTAGTCATGCTCAGCTCCTATTGGCAATATGTACGGCTGCGTTAGCTCCCGTTTTCGCAACATTTATTGTTACTGCTCTGCTCCTATTGGTAATAGCGGGATGTTATATAGCCTAAAGCCTTCCTGGATTAATAGGCTATCCAACGCAAAAAGAATTTTTCTAATCAGACCAGTAGTTCCTGAGATTAGCGCGCACAAACAAACAAACAAACTCTTCAGCTTTATATATTAGTATAGATGATGATGATATGATATTATATTATATAGTTTAAAGCCTTCCTGGATTAATGGGCTAACCAACGCAAAAAGAATTTTTCAAATCGGCCCAGTAGTTCCCGAGATTAGCACGAACAAACAAACATACAAACAAACTCTTCAGCTTTATCTATTAGTTTAGATAATAGTAAAGCGCGGATCACGGAAACTGTGAATCGCTTAATGCAATGTAGAGCAGTGTGAACATTAATAGAATATGTAATGCACTAATGAAAACGACATAAGCTGGGAGTAACTCCACGCGGTGAAAGCGGAAACAGTTTGATAACTAGCTAAAACTCCCATAAAAATGTCCTCTGCACTATATGCCTTCGGGCTTATGTTGTTCTATGTGCGTGTAGATGTAAATGATGTAATATGTCAAGTACCTAGTTTTTAGTTTATCAATTTAACTTTTGTTAATATTATGCGCCACAAATACACTTTAACACCAAAATAGTACAAATAATAAAAAGTAATAAAACTAAAACCCAACTACGACAAAAAACGACGCTGAAAAAGTATAAAACAAGATTTTCAGAAAACTGAACTGAACAAAGTTGCTAATGTAGTTGCAAGTAAATGGACACAGTAGACTCTACCAAGATGCCTTCGTTGTAAATTGACAATAATGCCATACAATACTATTCTGAAGTATACAATATTCACCATGTAGAGATAAATTTTCATGTTTGGAAAGGCGTAGTCACACGTTGTCAAGGTGCTACGGTAGGTAGGTATATGTAACGTGTGACTACGCCTCTCCAAACATGAAAATTTATCTCTACATGGTGAATATTGTATACTTCAGAACGGTATTGTATGGCATTATTGTCAATTTACAACGAAGGCAACTTGGTAGAGTCTACTGTGTCCATTTACTTGCAACTACATTAGCAACTTTGTTCAGTTCAGTTTTCTGAAAATCTTGTTTTATACTTTTTCAGCGTCGTTTTTTGTCGTAGTTAGGTCTTAGTTTTATTACTTTTTATTATTTCACATTATACACCAACCCATGAGCACTGGTGTACCTCTCACACACCTATCAGTCTTGTCAAGCCACAAACTGAAGCAGTGAGCTGCACCATGTTATCTGCATAATTAATGTTTCTTTTCACCACCCGTGGTTCACTGGTAGAGAACGCCTAAGGCATTAAGTCCGCCTCTGTACATTTCTTTGTGCCAAAGTAAAAATAAATAAGTAATACCTAAATTTACCATTATCATAACATCCGACTCTGGTGCTACTCGGTTCGTGTACAGGGGCCCTAGTCTGCTATTGCAATAGTATCAAAATGCTCGACTTTTAATATCATAATGACCGATTTTCACAAAATCCTTAATCTGCTAACAAAATGGCGTGCCAAGTGGTCAATCACTGAACGAAATGGCATAAAACGGTAAACTGGTAAAAAATCACAAATCAATGACTGACATACGCGGTAATCTGCTAAAATTTTGACAGTTCTTTTGATCATTGAACTGTTAGGATGACGTCTTTGTACAAACATTGCTTTTCGAAGCGAGGCAGCTCGATGGTGGTGGTGGTTTTGTACAAAAAGTGTGATATCTATTGTGTTTGTGGAATATTTGAGAATTTTTTCACTACTAGCAAATATTCTTGAGCTAGCCAACGCAATGGATGCTAGAGAAAGAAGATAAGCAGGAGACGTGGAACTCATCGCTTGACGAGTTTGAATACGAATCCCTTTATTGATATTCCCGAGGCGGAATTTGTGAAAACCTTTCACCTTGAATATGTCTCATTATGAGGGTTAATTGAAGAACTCATTCTCCTTACGGCCAGACTGCATCGAATCGATACCGTATGGACAGAAATTAAGGTGAGGAAACGTAATTTGACAATTGATTTATTATTCTATAGTAATCTATAGCTACAAACACGACATAGATTGATTAATGTTATATTTTTATTGCAGATTCTAATAGCACTTGCATTTGATGCATCGAGGTTCTATGAGAAATTTTATTGCTCAAGATGCCCTCCATAAAGTTTCACAAATTACTGTGCCTACTGCAATCAATGAAGGAACAAAGACTTTGAAACTAAAAAATAAACCACAAATATTGCAAACATGCCAAAAGCATTGTTGTCACCTGATGAAGATTATGCAGGAACACTGCGGCAGGTATGTAATTTCTTTTAACTATGTTGGTAAAGGTACATAATAGTTGGACTTTTATTAGTTACTTTATTTATTTATAGTTAACTAAAATGGTACAATGCAACTGTGGTGAACCATACTAATTGTTTATGGTTCCCACGAGATCAACAAGCACACCACTAATGTGTAGATAGATCTCTATGGACAGGTTTTTTTTGGGGAGTCAGATCGCCGACGACGAGTAGCGATAACTTAGGCTGACTTAAGCTAGAACATTATTCTAATAGTGTAAAACTCAATGTAATACTGCATTTCCTGTGAACCAGTGTTAATCGTAACCTTGTACCTCTACACCGCCATTGCGAATGCAACGAAATAAACACCTGCTGAACTACATATATCGAATTTCATTTGTGTAAACAAGGCGTCCGAAAACGCCCAAATTGGTGACCCCGACGATAAGAAGATTGGAATTCGGTACTGTGACGCGCAACGAGCTCACACTCTACTGGACAGCGGGTTTCTTCGTCTTTCAAGTTAGTACCTAACTAAACTACCTACTCGCCAACATTACGCGAGTTGCCTACGAAAAGCGAAGAGTCGTGTCGAACTTCCGTGCTTATAGTGCAGTGACTAACGAAATAGTGTTCGGCTGTGCAATTGTATTATGGTGCATACCCTTTGACGCTTAATTCACAACGTTTGAAGTTCCCCAACCTGAATCAAGAAAAATAAAAACGTAAAGGTGTGTTCCGTACTCAAAAAATTGTGTAAAAACATTATCTTTAACATTAGCCGTAAGTTTTTTTTTTTACTTCTATGCTGTATTTACATTTTATTCCGTTGTTTTGTTTTGTATGTGTCCTAAGATAGGTTTGTGTTTTTGTTTGTGAGCTAAAAATAACTTACATTGTCACAAAATGACCACTGAGGGTAAGGACATTTCTCTGGTTCCAGAACCTGGAACTGTTGGTGAACAATCCACTGACATATCCCCATCTAGTCCGCAGCCCGTAATAGTAAATCGAATATCTATCCGTGTTCCCCCTTTCTGGCCAGATCGACCAGGTCTCTGGTTTGCAACTTTGGAGGCACAGTTCTTCATTAATAACATCACCCAGGAATTGACCAAATATTATTATGCTGTGAGTCAGCTCGACACAAAAACTGCTACTGAAGTTGAAGACA
Source organism: Sesamia nonagrioides (assembly GCA_017933935.1). Taxonomy (NCBI): domain Eukaryota; kingdom Metazoa; phylum Arthropoda; class Insecta; order Lepidoptera; family Noctuidae; genus Sesamia; species Sesamia nonagrioides. The sequence continues at coordinate 1,396,706 of JADWQK010001955.1, read as the reverse complement.
TAATTATTGAGCCGCCTAAATGTCAACCATACACTTGTCTCAAAAATGCTCTTATTTCTCGCTTTTCCGAGTCATACGAAGAGAAAATTAGGAGACTTCTGGAAAAAGAGGAGATAGGGGATAGGAAGCCATTATCATTCTTCCGTCACCTCAAGACTCTTGCTGGTTCTTCTTTCCCAGAACAGCTTCTCCAAAGCATGTGGATAAACAGGCTGCCCCATTACATGCAAGGCATTTTAGTCGCCCAAAAGCATTCATCCCTTGATGACTTGAGTGAACTGGCTGATAAACTGCAAGAAATCAGTCCTCAATCAATGCATGTTCATGCAGCAGGTAGAACATCATCATCATTGTCGTCATCTAGTGATGACACCAAGGAACAACTCAAGATGCTCCAACAACAAGTAACAGACCTGACACGACTTGTGGCCGGCCTCACCACAAGTAAGGACAGGAGTAACCGCAGCCGCTCAAATTCACGCTCACGTACTCCTAACGGCCAATGCTGGTATCACGGGCGATTCGCGGCGAAGGCTACGAGGTGTCTACAACCGTGCACTTGGTCCGGCCCCACACTCCAGGGAAACCCAAGCAGCAGTCAGTAGTGGCGACCACTGACTGCCCTCTAGCTAGTCGCCGTCCATTTGTTACTGATCGGTATTCGGGCCGACGATTCTTAATCGACACCGGGTCTGATCTTTCTTGCCTTCCTAGATGTTACTCAGAGGGTAAAAAGCAGCCACTTCCTTACGAAGTTTTAGCAGCTAACGGCACTAAAATAAATACTTTTGGGCTGGTCGAACTCAAATTAAACTTGGGCTTAAGACGTGACCTCGCATGGAAATTCATACTAGCAGATGTAGGAACCCCAATAATTGGTTCAGATTTCCTGGCCCATTACCACCTTTTACCAGACTGTGCTCACGGAAGATTGCGAGACGGTAAAACAGGGTTGTCAGCGGAAACGGAATTCTCCTCAATTGACCAACCCAGTGTTAAACTCATTCAATCACCTGACTCACCATACTCACACATTCTGAATGAGTTCCCGAGCATATCACGCCCTCCTGGCGCGCCTAAAGAAGTGAAGCACACTACGGTGCATTTTATCAAAACCACCGACGGCCCACCCGTGACAGCGCGACCACGTCGCCTCGCCCCACTAAAACTTCGAGCTGCTCAGACAGAATTTGAGGAAATGATTCGCGTGGGCACCGCTCGTCCATCCAGTAGCTCATGGTCTTCGCCGTTACACCTCGCACTAAAGAAAGACGAGACATATCGCCCGTGCGGTGACTACCGCGCACTAAACGCACGCACAGTTCCGGACTGTTACCCTGTGCGCCATATTGGGGATTTCAGCCACAATTTGTCGGGATGCTCAGTTTTCAGCACTCTCGATTTGGTCAAAGCATACCAACAAATACCAGTCAATCCTGATGATATTTGTAAAACAGCCATAATTACACCTTTTGGACTTTATGAATTCCCCTACATGACCTTTGGCCTTAGAAACGCTGGGCAGACCTTTCAAAGGTTCATAGACGAAGTTGTGCGGGGATTAACTTTCTGTTTCGCCTATGTTGACGACATCCTTGTGTACTCGAGAGACCCCCAGCAACATGCTGAACACCTCAGAATCCTGTTTCAACGACTACACCAGTATGGAGTGGTCGTCAATCCGGCGAAGTGTATACTTGGGGCAGCCGAGGTAACATTTTTGGGTTACCGTATTAATGCTGCAGGCACCTTTCCCCCCGAAGACCGCATCCGTGCCTTAGTGGATTTTGCTCTCCCTAAGACCGTGCAAGGCGTACGTAGGTTCTTGGGCATGGTCAATTATTACCGCAGATTTTTGCCCAACGCTGCCAAATACCAGGCTCCTTTAATTGACGCAGTTGCTGCAACTAATAGCAAAGGCGCAAAACCATTCCCATGGACGCCCGAGCTTGAACAATGTTTCGAAGACTGCAAGAAGAGTCTAGCCACGGTTACTACTCTATCCCACCCAAATTGTGAGGCCCCTTTAGGTCTTTTTACCGATGCGTCCAGTATGCACATAGGTGCATGTTTACAACAGAAGGTGGATGATAACTGGCAACCTCTGGCATATTTCAGCAAAAAGCTTACCGATAAACAATCTCAGTGGCCTGCATATTATAGGGAACTTCTAGCTGTGTACGAGAGCGTTCAACACTTTCGGCACATACTAGAAGTTCAGAACGCCGTAGTTTTTACTGACCATAAGCCCCTCGTGTATGCATTCACGCAGCGCCGTGACAAGCTTCCACCAACGCAACTCAACCAATTAACTTTCATCAGCCAATTTACCACCGACATAAGATACATTAAGGGTACCGACAATGTTGTCGCAGATGCCATGTCGCGAGTTGAATCCATTTCATTGGAGGAAGACTACCAAGCCCTTGCACATTCACAGGAGAGAGATGAAGAACTCAAAGAGGCGGGTTCATCTTCATCTTTAAATTTAAAAAAAATGTCCGTTCCAGGAACTAACATATCCATACTCTGTGACACGTCGACAGGTAGACCTCGCCCATACCTCACCTTACCTTTTCGTCGAGCAGCTTTTGATCGACTGCATGGTCTTAGCCACCCTGGCGTGAGAGCAACATTACGGTTGGTGGCTGAGCGATACGTATGGCCACATATTAACACTGACTGCCGACAATGGGCGAAGTCATGCTTACAGTGCCAACGCAGCAAGGTAACTAGGCACTCATCTGCACCGCTGATGAGTTTTCCGATCGCATCAAAAAGATTCTGTCATGTTCACATTGATATCATAGGACCACTACCGCCTTCAAACAATTTTACCTATTGTCTCACCGCGGTTGACAGATTTACGCGTTGGGCCGAAGCGTGGCCTATGACATCCATCACGGCGGAGGAAGTGGCAGACACGTTGGTGACTGGTTGGATATCCCGTTTCGGGGTGCCAAGTACCGTGACGTCCGACCAGGGTCGCCAGTTTGAATCTGCCTTGTTCCGGCGCCTTATGAACGTGTGCGCAACAAAGCGGATTCGTACAACTAGTTACCACCCTTGTGCAAATGGCATGGTAGAACGCATGCACCGCCAACTAAAAGCTTCCTTAATGTGCCACCCCCAAACGTGGAGCAAGGCACTTCCACTAGTACTTCTTGGCATGAGGACTGCCATCAAAGAGGATCTTAACACCTCATCCGCTGAGTTAGTCTATGGAGAACCTCTTCGACTTCCCGGAGAATTTATCGCGCCTGCGGAAGAACCTAGGAGCCCAAACGACATATCGGATTTCGCCACGGATCTGAGGAGCCGAATGGAAAATTTACGTCCAATACCGGCCTCACGACACGCTCGACCGTCAACCTTCGTGTTCAAAGACTTGACGACGTCGACCCATGTCTTACTCCGAGACGACACAGTCCGGCGGCCCCTGCAACCTCCTTATACTGGCCCATACCGCATCCTGAGGAGAAGGGACAAAACCCTTACCTTAGAAATGAATGGAAGAGAGGCAACGGTCAGCATAGACCGTGTTAAGCCAGCGTACCTGGTCCCGGATATAGTTCCCGCACCTCCAGCTCCATTACCCGCCCCAAACCCTCTTTCTACTCACTCAGCTCCATCCACACCAACTACTCCAGTCCCTTCAGAGACTGTCACCACCAGAACAGGTCGACGGGTTAAATTTAGGGATATTCTAGATTTATAGTTGCTTATATCATACTTTATTGTTTTATTTCTTTTATATTCTAGATGTATAGTTTTTTTATGTTATAATTTATTGTTATAATCTTTTCTCTCTTTGTGTATACTTTGTGTTTTTTCGTGGGGGGGTGGTGTGGTGAACCATACTAATTGTTTATGGTTCCCACGAGATCAACAAGCACACCACTAATGTGTAGATAGATCTCTATGGACAGGTTTTTTTTGGGGAGTCAGATCGCCGACGACGAGTAGCGATAACTTAGGCTGACTTAAGCTAGAACATTATTCTAATAGTGTAAAACTCAATGTAATACTGCATTTCCTGTGAACCAGTGTTAATCGTAACCTTGTACCTCTACACCGCCATTGCGAATGCAACGAAATAAACACCTGCTGAACTACATATATCGAATTTCATTTGTGTAAACAAGGCGTCCGAAAACGCCCAAACAACGTTAATTACATTAATTAACTTAAAAACTACTACTAGAACTAACATGCAACAGTGGACTCTCTCGCATACTTTCTTTCACAGAAGACCAAACATACACCCATAAGCTTATTCCATTCATCTGCAATCCTGTCACAACATAAATAAATGAGACCACTATACCTATTAAAATTCAACATATTTCTAACTATAGGTACATATATCTATTTTCTGCAACATAAATGAAACCATTATACCTATTAAAATTCAACATTTATTTATAACTGTACATATATCTATTTTCTGCAACATAAATGAGACCACTATACCTATTAAAATTCAACATTTATTTATAACTATACATATATCTATTTTCTCATAAACTAAATATCAACTTTACATTAAGTCAAAAAGTTTTATTATACAAAAAAAAAGACATTTTTCATTTAAATAATAAAACACACCAATAATCAGTCTTTCAATTTAGGAGGAAAGCAATAAGAAGTCCCTAATTATCAAGACCATAGCAGGGTGAATCGGGATCTTCTTGAAGGTTGATCGGGATCACTGCAGCACTGCACTTTTGTTGACATACTGTGGAAAAATGCATAAAATAAATTAGCAGGTATGTAGTGTAAACCCTCCTCAATATTCTAGGAAAGTATGAAAATACTCTAATTATTATTAAAATGATTTAACTCTTTGTTACAGATCCACCGCAGTATTGCACAAAACAGAAATTTAAAATAAATTATTATTCTTTTTAATAAACACTGTTTCATTTACTTTTATATCCCTTTGTAACCCATACTGCTAGACATATCTTCTATGGACTATTATTATATTATTATATGGACATACTTAGTAGGTTGTTCAATATTTTAGATCTCTTCTAAAATATATTTAATTAAACTACCTTTTAATAAATTGTCAAATTTACCTCTTGCATTCTCCAGAAATGTGACTCAGCATCTGATGACATTATAATTCTGCAGGGTTTCTGCAAAACAAAAGTAACTTTAATAAAAAATTCCAACTTATACATAACTAATGTGAAATTTGTAACCTAGCGCTTAGTATGTAGTTGCCATAAAGATTTTAAATTCTGGCCAATGTACTACTACTGATTTAAACCTACATGTAACACAAGCTTAGCGGGGGGGTTTTATATTTAATTGTTATGATATTGTTTTCAAAGCTACTTAATTCTTATTGTGGGTGTTGTATAAATAAATAAATAAAACACCCAATGAGTGGAAGTTTTCATTTTGAATAATTAAGTTTATTCTACTAAACTTTCATTATGATGAATTATGAATAATAAACAGTACTTAATTACCTTTTTTGACACAGATGTCTCGGTGAACTTGAACCATTTTTGCTGTGATGGAGCTCTGTCGATTAATGACCTTAGTCAAGTCGTTGATGGTCTGAGCATGCAAAAGACGACTCAGCGTTTCTGACTTCAATAGCATCCAGCCTTGAAGGATGATGCACAAAATTATAGCACTCTGTGATGATGCAGCTTGGAGTTTACAAATCACACTTCGCCTTTTATTGACGCGGCTGTAGTGGCCAGGAGCCATATCTCGGCCTAAATTTGCTGATTGTTTTATTCTTGTTTTTCTTTATGTAGTAATTATAATTTTAATAATATAAACAAAAATAAATACATATCAAAACACCAGCTGTTAAAAAAAAAAACAAATAAACGTCAGTCCATGTATTAATGTCACATTTGACTTTAACAGATAACAAAATTTTTAGTTTTCTAGTTTCACAATAATGTTTTTTGCTATTTAATAACTATTTTCTACTCTAGACTGCTTATAAAAATTGTAATTAATATTTAAAAATACATATTAACAAAATCTTGCTTAAAGAAATGTTCAAATTGGGTAGTAGTTTTTAGAAACTCATTTCTACTAACGAGTTTTATAATAATGGCAATACAACAATGACCATTCCGTTAAGAAATCAATGACCGATGTTCATGATAGAGCAGATTAGGGGCTAATAGCAAAATGACAATGGAAACGTGCTGGAATGACAAAATTATACAAAATAGCAGACTAGGCCCCCAGGTTAAAGAGAGTAGGAGAACTCAGACCCCCCTGCCTAATACCTCACTCCAGACCACATGGACTCGAATAAACCCTGTTACACCTAACACTATTGATCCCTAGTCTACTATTACAATAATGTCAGAATGGTCGGTCAGTGATCTCATAATGAACAACTTTGACAAGTTTCGTAATCTACCTACAATTAAAATGACGTCATTATGACTTTTCAGTGGTCAATCACTGATACTCCACTCCATATTTATAAATGTTCAAATCGAGTAGTAGTTTTAAGAAAACCATTTCTGCTAATTAAATGTTTTATAACAATAGCAATACACAGGAATGTCATTCTATCACCATTCCATTACAAGACGACTGAACAATAATTGATCGATCATTATGAATTTAGCAGATTACGAACTTTTAGCACAATGACAATGGAATCGTGTTGGAATAACAAATTCATAAAAATTTCAGACTATAAGGAGTAGGCCTGAATCGACAGCGCGTTGTGTTCCACGCGCGCCTCAAAAAGATGTCAGCACATCATGACGAGATCCACGAAGACCGATGCTTCCTGGGTCAGGGTTGCGGGTTGGTTAAAAAATAAACCGTGGCCCTGGCGCATAGGCATGTGAAGAAACACGGGTGGGTTTTAGTCAGTAAAGTCTGATTCCGCTCGGCCCAGAGCGGGAGATGCCATTTGATGAATTCCCATCCCAAACAAAAAAAATAAAAAAGCCCCCTGGTTCCCATAACAAAACTTTAAAATATTTATGATTTCAGGTGTTAGTTTCGCATGATTAAGCTTTTCCTAGAGAATGTCATACTTACGAATTATGAGAGCTGCTGTCTGATCAAGGGGGCAAGGTAGCTCAGGATATCAAAATGTTTCGTTTTCATGGCGTGTCACATGATTGTCGCTCGCTCTTTGCCTTTGCTTCTTCGCGCCACTCATTCAATGACGCAAGTATGTACCTACTTTAGCGTCGATGTACCAGGGCGGGGATCCAACTAGTTCACAAACCGCCTCATAGGACTTAGGTCCGTATTATAGAACGTTACTCAAAACTCAAGCATTACTTAAAACTAGTTTCAACCAATCAAAAGGCTTCAAACGAGACTTAAGTAATGCTTGAGTTTTGAGTGACGTTCTGTAATACCAAGGGTTCCCATCTAGTACAACACACTCTCAGTTCTTATCAAAAGATAATAGAGGGCAGCATAGGTTGCGGTTTAAATCATCATCGTAACAATACCTACTAATGAATTTTGAAATAATCTTTTTTCTCGCGAGTTAATTCCAACTTCCCGAAATTCAGTAATTTTTAAAAAAGTGACAACACCATTTTGCCGGTATTAATATAAGCGACGCGACCACGTGCCGCGTGCCCTACCCGCCGAATATTTATTTTTTAACCGACTTCAAAAAGGAGGAGATTACTCAATTCGACCGTAAGTATATAGGTATATTGAGGATATAGGATGGGAGGATATAGTATATTGAGGACAAAAAGGCTTGGGCTTGAGCTTCGTCCGATTTCTATACACTGATTGTTCTTTGATTTTTCCTCTTGTAGTTTTAATATGTAATTGTTTATGTTATTAATTCAAAGCCTGTATGCTATATATGCACTATGTAGCCAAGCATATTGTACGTTACGGAATTGTATCGCAGACAGAGGTGTTCGGCACTTCACACACAGGAGCTAAACTTAGTAATCGGGAACACTGTTGGAGCTGCTGAACCTTGGACAAAACTATCTTAGCATTGTGTAGATTCAGTTTCTTAGTATTGTATAATTGCATGGCAAACGTGTGAGCACAATGTACGAATGTGCTCTAAGGCATTTTTTTGTTGGGTTAGTCTTTTTTATTGACTTGATTGTGCTCTGGCTGTTGAGAGTATGTCATGCTCACTCAAATGTCTCGCTGATGGTGGCGTGTGTGTTGGGTCATTAGTTTCCCTTCAATATGGTTGAGCTGAACTGCTGAATGATGCTGATCCATACGTCATGATCGTGAACGGACGCCGTCGGAGGGGACTGGTCATCTCTTAGCTGCCACGGCGTATTTTAATTTCTGAATTGATTTTTGTGTTTTCCATAATGGACGCTCTCAGCGTACAATTTATATCTGCATCGTTCTCACGCGGTTGATTTCAACATGAATGATGTCATCAAATATTTGTAAGAATAGCTTGAAAATTTAAAAGAGTGTCCATGGAGTTTCTTGCCCGTTCTTCTCCATAGGTAGGTACCTACTCTTTGGAATGGGCGACTAGCTTCATCTTATTGACTGACCGACCTTCTGACAATTCAAAAGTGCCTGTAACTGCAGGTTTATTTGAAATAAATGCTTTAATTTTTGCTTTGTTTTTTTTATGTTTGTTCGCGGATAACTTCGTCTTTTATGAACCGATTTTGTACTTTGGGTTACTTCGCGCTGTTAAGATTTTTCCTGAGTTCCATACCCGTCCTGACTTCATGGGATGGGATGAGCTATTAAATTGTCGAATTTTTCGGTTAGTCTCTCGTTGTTATTGAATTTGTTTCATTGAGCATAACATACAATATCTACGTAAATACTGGCTTACGACATTTATTTAGCCGCAGAAACTTGGGAGTTGCCTTGCCTGGTTCCATCCTATGTTACAGTCCTTCCCTACTGCTCGTGGTGGGACTTAAATGACAACATTTTTTTCGAAGTTTCCACCTTCAGTTATCACCGTCCTTCGTGGGCCCGTTTTTAGAATTCCGTACTTAATATGTCAACTCAAAAATAGCCTATTTTTAACCGACTTCAAAAAGGAGGAGGTTACTCAATTCGAACGTATATATGCTTTTTTTTTTATGTTTGTTCGCGCATAACTTCGTCGTTTATGAACCGATTTTGATAATTCTTTTACTGTTGGAAAGAAGACGATCCCAAGGTGGTCCCATGATAAGGATATCAGAGAAGACCAGGTGAGAAGAAGAGAAGGTGGAAGACCAGAGAAAACAAGGGGAACATTCAAAAATTGCAGGCGACTAGTGCATTTCTTAGCATTTTCATTAAGTATTTTAAAGCACTACAATTTAATAAAGGTCTGGAGTAGATCTGATGATAGAGCCGGGAGACAGTCGAAGGAACTCCTCAACAATTCATAGCGGCTACCTTGTGTTTGGGCTCGATTAATTTGTATTGATAAGAACTTTACACCTAGATGGGTTGTGACTGTCATAAGAGCTCTGATGATGAAGACAGAGGCCAGTTCCGGGAACTCCTCAACGGTTTACAGTAGCTACTTTGTGGTTGGACTTAATTCATTTATATTGATGAGACCTTTGCACCCATTGGGTTAAAATAATGGTCTGCGGTAAATTTGATGATGAAGACCATAGGCAGTTGAGAGAATACTTACGCGTAAAAATTAAAGTCAACAAAATTACGTTGTTTCTCAACTATATTTGCGTCAGCTTCCAGTCTGACCGGATGCAACTGAATACATAGTACCTACTTTTAACAACTAAAAAGTGTAAAATAAAAACTTTTTTACAAAAAAAACAACCGACTTCCAAAAAGCACTACAAAGTGAAAAATAACTAATTTCGGAAGTCGGTGTCAAAAACGAATATGCAAAACCAAAGACACCGACTTCCGAAATTAGTTATTTTTCACTTTGTAGTGCTTTTTGGAAGTCGGTTGTTTTTTTGTAAAAAAGTTTTTTTTAACTCTTAAGTGGAGACACTTATTGTAACGGACGAGAAACTACGGACCCTACTTACGGAGCTTGACCGGACACGCTTCTGGCCGGTTTTTATTTTTCTAGATGATAAACGGAGAAAAGAATTCCCTATGCAGCCCGAGGCGGCATGCTTGGGAAGGATGGAAAGATGAAGATGATTAGGTATATTTTTGAACATATAGAGCAATAGATAATAAAAATGCTTCCAAATTATTCAATATGAGAGTAATAGTCTGTTACGCAATTAGCTTGAACGTCGTTGTTTTTACCACTACCATCAGAATCAACCTTGATTAGCGAAGACAGTTTCGGTCTAAGAACAACCTTCACTAGGTGATGGCACAAAAAAAACATATTTTCTACAGAACCCGCGGTTATATTATTATATTGCTCATTAGTGTCACTGCCTGTTTCATTTGTGTGTAGGTAACTCTTATTTACATCCGTCGGAAACCATCACTTGTATTTTCCACTGCTTATAATAGATATTTTTAGAAAATACGCTTTTGTTGTTGGAACAAAATAGAGCTTATTGCTGTAAAAGGCTGTAATGAACTTTTGCATCTCTCATATTCGGTAAGTAGGTCCTTATTACCCACAAATGGAGCTTGTAAGTAACCAATTAGCGCTCTAGGGTAATAATGTAGCTAGAAAAGCTAAAATAAAGCAAAATAGCGCTTAGTGCTGTAAAAGGCTGTAATGAACTTTTAAATTTCTCATATTCGGTAAGTAGGTCCTTATTACCCCAAAATGGAGCTTGTAAGTACCAATTAGTGCTCTAGGGTAATAATGTAGCTAGAAAAGCTCTAGGGCGATAAGTAATTAAAATAAATATAGTTTTAAAAACTAAAAAAACATGCTTTTAAAAAATATAAACTACTTATGTAAAAAGTTAAAAATAATTTATAAAAAAGACGTGAGGCGCTTTGTGACATAATTTTTGTATATTAAGCGCCTCACGCTTTTCTTAAAATTATTTTTAACTTTTTAGTTTGATATATTTTAAAAGCATGTCTTTTTTAGTTTTTTAAACTATTTTTTTTTTAATTTTTTAACGTATGAATGAAATGAAAACGGTGGGACATTTTACTGTAATGAGCCGCTCATTCGTAGTCCAAAGAGTTAGAGACAGACAAACAAACAAGCAAACAAGCAAGCAAACATACAAGTGAAGCAAATAAAAAGCATGTAAAAAAAAAAACACTTCACTCTTTCAAAAAATTCCGAGGACATTTAGGTCCGTATTACAGAACGTCACTCAAAACTCAAGCTCTACTTAAGTCACGTTTGAAGCTTTTTGATTGGTTGAAACTAGTTTTAACTTTTAAGTAATGCTTAAGCAGAGATCAATGCTTGAGTTTCCTTCTGTAATACGGACCTTAGTGTAATCATCATATTGGCAATAGACATCATCTATTCAGCCCAATGACAAAAGAGGTCGCTTCGCCTTGAAATATTCTTTGATTTTTGGATTTTTTGATAATTACGTGCTAATTAGGAAAAAAAAAACACGAGTTCTGCAAGTGATGAACACATCCAGCTGCGCTCCCGATTCAATGAAAATGGTAGCTGAAGCAGCAATTAACATAAATATTTTATTGAGGAGATCCGCAAAAGAACGAGAGTAACCGACATAGCCCGAAGAATTGCAACACTAAAGTGGCAGTGGGCTGGACACATTGCCCGTAGGACCGATGCCCGATGGGGCCGACGGGTTCTCGAGTGGCGACGCAACGCACCGGAAGACGTAGCATGGGTAGGCCCCCGACAAGGTGGACCGACGACCTGGTGGTCGCGGGAAACCGCTGGATGCGGGAGGGGCAGGACCGGGCGTCGTGGAGAACCTTGGGGCAGGCCTATGTCCAGCAGTGGACGTCTTTCGGCTGAAATGATGATGATGATGATTTTATTCTTGTAAAGCCGGCTTGTTTCTACTTATCTCACAATCGAGGGGTAAAGCAGAGTAGCTAGCTCGAGTGTAAGCATCAATTGCACCCTCGAACGCCTCGGCGCCTATAGTTAGAAGTAGAAATATCTCAGGCTGCAATTGATGCCTTACAGGCATCGATCACTTATACTGTTACCCACTACAATCAGCGTAAAAAAATGGTTGAACTGAACAAGCGCACACCGCAGCACTTGGGTGCTTCTTTCATTTAGTACTTACATTATAATTCTGACTTTGAAGCATGCGTGTAAGGTATAATTTGGTTTGATGTCAGACTCGATCGTAAAAAACAATGGCTTTTTGTACTGCTTTGTGATAAGAACTTTATACACTGCACTTATGACTGATTTTAAATTAATGTACATATATTTATTTTGACTAGTTAATACTTGTCGCCATTTTTGATAAGAGCTTTGTTCGGGACTGTGTATCTAGTATATAAGTGATCATTGCTTACAGCCTTTGGCTACTAATCTAATATTAATGGCTTTACGCGACCATGGATAAAAGTCCTTCAGCCGAATACTTAAATAGATTTTGACTTCGTAACTTATCCTAACTTTTTTTTTTGTTCGGGTGTGGAAAATCCTCAATGGATGTCCCTGGGGTGGGCGACGGGGTCTGTCAGACTCTTACTGACTAAAAACCACCCCAGTGTCTCTCCGGTCACGTGCGCATGGAGCCACGGGAGTCCTTAATTCTGCGGCGGCCCCACACTGGTGCCGGCCCGGTCTGACCGGGCCTCGCTTTCTGCACGGGGTAGTGAGGTGTTAAACTACCCCGTGCATCGACTCCGAGACGCGCGTCTCGGCCTCGGGGTCCAACGAAAATAGGGGGCGGGAACTTCCCCATGTCCCTCGCCCCTGGATCCATCCATGGGGGCCGGAAGATGGCGTTATCCGCACTTCCTCGGCGCCCGGTGCACCTTCTGCGGCCCGGGAAGGGAGTCGAGATCTCCTCCCGTTCCGCAGCTTCCTTCTGCGAGGACGTGTTGTCGCACCACCGCATCCTAACTTAACCTAAACCTTTCTCCTTTCGTTTCCCGCGTGAACCGACACTAGCAGGAAGATTTGTGACAAAGTCATGATGTGGCCACTATGCTGCAATATTTCAATGTTCTTTATGAATTATACACTGAATGAATCGAATTAGCAACTAAAAATAGTTTAAAACAATAAAAAATGAGTGGCTTTCCCACCAAAACTCACAGTAAATAACTAGGGCTAGTAAAGAGCCATCATAATTGACATTACCCGTACAGGACTATTTTGTCGAATGAACCCTGATGGGAACCTTTTTATGCCGCTATAAAAACTAGTTTTTGCGACAAATTAGGTAAATAACTGCGAATGCGGTGGACGAAGGCGACGCATTTACTACGCACACGGAAGGTGAATATCGTCATTTAGCATGGGTATTTTGGTCTTAAGCCCAGGTATTATACGACAGTGTAGTGCTTCCTGGACTTCGACCGACCTGAGTGGTTCGAACTCGGGACACCAACCGCTGGTAATCAGAGCCCGGGAGGGGCAGGACCGGGCGTCGTGGAGAACCTGCTGGAGGCAGGCCTATGTCCAGCAGTGGACTAGTCTGTTCGGCTTGAAATGATGATGATGATGATTTTATTCTTGTAATAGCCGGCTTGTTTCTACTTATCTGCACAATCGAGGGGTATAAGCAGAGTAGCTAGCTCGAGTGTAAGCATCAATTGCACTCCTCGAACAGCCTCGGCGCCTATAAGTTAGAAGTAGAAATATCTCAGGTTACTGCAATTGATGCCTTACAGGCATCGATCACTTGACGTACTGTTACCCAGTTTCCTGTAATACGGACAATCAGCGTGGCAAAAAAATGAATGTTGAACGTTTTGAGTTTATTAACAATATCGCGCAGCTCAGCCGCAGCAAAAGAACTAACCGACATAGGAAGAATTGCTTCTTTCATTTAGTACTTACATTATAATTCTGACTTTGAAGCATGCGTGTAAGGATAAATAATTTGGTTTGATGTCAGACTCGATCGTAAAAAACAATGGCTTTTTGTACTGGCTTTGTGATAAGAACTTTATACACTGCACTTATGACTGATTTTAAATTAATGTACATATATTTATTTTGACTAGTTAATACTTGTCGCCATTTTTGATAAGAGCTTTGTTCGGGACTGTGTATCTAGTATATAAGTGATCATTGCTTACAGCCTTTGGCTACTAATCTAATATTAATGGCTTTACGCGACCATGGATAAAAGTCCTTCAGCCGAATACTTAAATAGATTTTGACTTCGTAACTTATCCTAACTTTTTTTTTTGTTCGGGTGTGGAAAATCCTCAATGGATGTCCCTGGGGTGGGCGACGGGGTCTGTCAGACTCTTACTGACTAAAAACCACCCCAGTGTCTCTCCGGTCACGTGCGCATGGAGCCACGGGAGTCCTTAATTCTGCGGCGGCCCCACACTGGTGCCGGCCCGGTCTGACCGGGCCTCGCTTTCTGCACGGGGTAGTGAGGTGTTAAACTACCCCGTGCATCGACTCCGAGACGCGCGTCTCGGCCTCGGGGTCCAACGAAAATAGGGGGCGGGAACTTCCCCATGTCCCTCGCCCCTGGATCCATCCATGGGGGCCGGAAGATGGCGTTATCCGCACTTCCTCGGCGCCCGGTGCACCTTCTGCGGCCCGGGAAGGGAGTCGAGATCTCCTCCCGTTCCGCAGCTTCCTTCTGCGAGGACGTGTTGTCGCACCACCGCATCCTAACTTAACCTAAACCTTTCTCCTTTCGTTTCCCGCGTGAACCGACACTAGCAGGAAGATTTGTGACAAAGTCATGATGTGGCCACTATGCTGCAATATTTCAATGTTCTTTATGAATTATACACTGAATGCACTTTTTACTACATAAATCGCATGTTTTTATTTAGTAAACGACACTAAAAATAGTTTAAAAGTCCAATAAAAAATGAGTGTGGCACTCATCTTAGCTTTCCCACCAAAACTCACTTATTAGGTAAATAACTAGGGTTACCTTAACTTTAATAGTAAAGTCCAATAAAAGCCATCATAATATGACATTACATGCCGATACAGTACCCGAGGTGCTATTTTGTCGAATGAACGAAGTTTACTCTGCAATAATGCTGTAAAAATTTAATTCATCATCGTCCCGAACCTTTTTATGCTTGTAAAAATTTAATGTCGAAAGATTAGTGCTATAAAAACTAGTTTTTGCGACAAATTAGCATTTCCGATACTTTTTAAATAAATAACGATTGGATGAAATGCGATATGAATGCGGTTGGACGAAGAAAATGCGACATGAATTTGTAGCATCCACATTTACTACTAAATTGTTAGGGTCAATTCACACGTACCATATGCTTAATAATCTCCTAGGTGAATATCTGTCATTTCATGACAATCAGTTTGGGTTGCGGCCCAAACTGTCCACTGAAACTGCGATTTTGAGTCTTAAGCATGTCGTCAGGTATTATACTGATCATAAAACTCCAGTGTACGCGTGCTTCCTGGATCTTTCCAAAGGCTTCGACCTAGTGTCATATAACATACTGTGGGAGAAACTGGAGAGTATTGGGTTACCCCTGGAACTCTTGAATATATTAAAATATTGGTACAGACACCAGACCAATAGCGTCAGATGGGCGGGTGTAATGTCAGAGCCCTATAAATTGGAGTGTGGGGTGAGACAGGGGGGGCTGACCTCTTCCACCTCTATATGAACGCCCTGATCGTTAGGCTGAGCAGTCAACATGTTGGTTGCCATGTAGACGGAGTATGCGTTAATAATCTGAGCTATGCTGATGATGGTGCTGCTGAGCGCATCGGTCTGCGGTCTTAGGAAACTGTTAGGGACCTGTGAAGAGTATGCCTGAATCCATGGGTTGAAATATTATGCAGGTAAAAGTAAATTCATGGTGTTTGGTGCTAGTTTGCTGAAGAGTGTGCCTCCTGTATTTATAGATAAAGCACCGCTTGAGAAGGTGATGCAAATTAAATACTTAGGTCACATTCTTACAGCTGACCTGAAAGACGATCTGGATATTGAGCGGGAGCGGAGGGCGTTGTCAGTTAGGGGTAATATGATAGCGCGTAGGTTTGTGCGCTGTTCGAGGGAGGTAAAGATAACGCTCTTTAGAGCGTACTGTACGTCCCTCTAAACGTGCAGCCTGTGGGCTGATTATACCCGTGCAGCATATAGCGCCCTCTGCGTCCACTTCAATAATGCGTTTAGGGCGGTGCTGAGGCTGCCCCACCACTGCAGCGCCTCCAGCATGTTCGCAGAGGCTCGTACCGACTGCTTTCACGCCACAATGCGTAAGCGGTGCGCGTCTCTGGTGCACAGAGTGCGGGGCAGCGACAACACCGTCCTCGCGATGATTGCCGACTGGATTGTCTTTACATCCAGCAATGCTGCGGCAGACATATTACTGCCGTGTGAGGTTCTTGTTTGTTTTTGTCAGGTATATTTATAAGTTTGTGTTTTGTTTATAAGTTTCTTTTGTTGTTAACTATGGATATTTTCCGAAATAAATGATTTGATTTGATAACCACACCACGTCGCAGCGACAAAATGTGGTCAAGCTGTGGTTACGTGTGAATAGTGTCGCAGCGGCTTTTTACAGTTGCGTTGTGGTTCCGACAAAATGTACGTTGCGTTGTCTTTCATTCACTATGTCACAAAACTTTTTATTTCATCAAAAACTGACAACACAGTAAACGTTAGTTGACTTAGTAGACTATTAATAGGCGGTCGCTGTTGATGACGTCATGTCGTATCGATTTGGCCGCGGTGCCACCGCCGCTGGTGGTGGAGTTTCCGTTGCGATGTGGTCGTACTATACAGGTGGTCGATAACAACGGCAAAATGTGGTACGTGTGAATTGTATTATATAATACTAACTGCGCCACACGGTTTCACCCGCGTCTATTTATATATGCCCCACTCCTATTGGTCGCAGCGTGATGTTAAATAGCCTAAAGCCTTCCCGAATTAATGCGCTATCCAATTCAAAAAGAATTTTCCAAATCGGACCAGTAGTTTCTGAGATTAGCGCGCACAAACAAACAAACAAACTCTTTAGCTTTATACAACGTGTAACAAAAAGGGTATATACATACCAAGGGCCTGGCATCTTTAGATGATATCAAACGATATCGGCAGGGTTTCAACTCAAAATAAAATACTCAAAAAATGGATAACAAATTTTCGGTTTCGTGTGTTTCTTAAAATCAAATCATAACGAACGTGGCAGCACACTACATACGTTAATAACTACTCGTTACACGTCACGTTACTTGCCAAAATCCGATAAATGTCTTCAATATCTCTGTGCGACTAGTATGTTAGTAGCCTATCACAGGCGGTGTTTTTCCTTATAACTTCCTAACATAAAGAAATAGGATTAAAAAACCCTTCCAATATCGTTTAATATCATGTAAAGATGCCATTCCTTTGTTATGTATATACCCTTTATGTTACACGTTGTATATTAGTATAGATTCATTTTCAATGCAAAATATACGCCCGACCACGTGGCTTAGTTGTGGTACGTGTGAATTGACCCTTATACAACGTGTAACATAAAGGGTATATACATACCAAGGGCATGGCATCTTTAGATGATATCAAACGATATGGAAGGGTTTCAACTCAAAATAAAATAGGTACTCAAAAAATTGATACCAAATTTTCGGTTTCGTGTGTTTCTTAACCTTTTGAACGCCCATCTATATAATACGCGATGTGTCCTCCTACGCCACACTACTAATGTATAACCAACGTATCTATTAGTAACACGTAGGGATGGGATTAGTGTCCTATCGACAAATAATATTATACATTTAAAATAAAAAGTTAAAAAACTAAAACCCAACTACGACAAAAAAACGACGCTGAAAAAGTATAAAACAAGATTTTCAGAATACTGAAGTGAACAAAGTTACTAATGTAGTTGCAAGTAAATGGACACAGTAGACTCTACCTTCGTTGTAAATTGACAATAATGTCATACAATACTATTCTGAAGTATGCAATATTCACTATGTAGAGATAAATTTTCATGTTTGGAAAACCGCAGTCACACGTTGTCAAGCTGCTACGGTAGGTAGGTATATGTAACGTGTGACTACGCCTTTCCAAACATGAAAATTTATCTCTACATAGTGAATATTGCATACTTCAGAATAGTATTGTATGACATTATTGTCAATTTACAACGAAGGCATCTTGGTAGAGTCTACTGTGTCCATTTACTTGCAACTACATTAGCAACTTTGTTCACTTCAGTATTCTGAAAATCTTGTTTTATACTTTTTCAGCGTCGTTTTTTTGTCGTAGTTGGGTTTTAGTTTTTTAACTTTTTATTTATTTGTACTATTTTGGTGTTAAAGTGTATTTGTGGCGCATAATATTAACAAAAGTTAAATTGATGAACTAAAAAAGATGTGAATTATATGCAATCAGCCAATGCATACAGGTAAAGTCACAAGTAAATGCTAGTAATATATATATATTCAAAATGTACAAGTAAAGCGCTTTCAAATGATACCAAACACGGCATATTTATCTTAACTTTATTTTTTTACTCTGTATGTTTTGTCCGCTAGAGGGCGCCACATGCGATTTTGTGAAACCCTATATAGCCTATAACCAGCGGACAATTAAGACGCTTCTAATGATATGTCATTTGTCGAATTCTGATAATTAGTTTAGAAGTTACGAGGGAACAGATGAACATACATACATACATACATAGCCTGTCAAAATCATAACCCTCCTTTTGCTTTGCCGTAGTCGGGTAAAAATAATGTTTATTCACCAATTTACGAAGCTATATAAAAACTGTAATCGTAATTTCATATTTTATTTTATTTAATAAAAAAAAACAATATGAAAACCTGGATATATTCCCCATAATAAAGAAAAGGATTGTAAATTTATTAGACGTGTGTTCTAAAAGGCACATCCCTATTTGTCTCCAAATGTAATCATTCTACTTCATATCAAGTAGTTGGCGCTCGAGGCACGTCAAAATCCTTTCTGTTATAGCGATGTCTAGATTTATATGGTATTTATTTTATATTCACTGTGGTCGAGTTACACGGGCATAAACTCAACCGATTCTTGCATAATTTATTTCGTTTACTTACAACAAATACAATTAATAGAAGCTAAATACGTGGTTTTCTATGTACGTTTTAAAATATAAAATAAAATGGAGGGTGTCTGTTTTACACAGATGTTACAGACCTTTTTTTTAATGGTGTCGCATAATACTCGCAATTATTTTTCTGGTTTGTAGAAACTAATGGAAACTGAAGAAAATTCCTGAAACGGAAGTTGACGACTTGACGGAATGTCAAGACGACGAACTACACACATCAAAAGTGTCTAGGGATCAACATATATTTTTGCAATAACTTTTCTCCTGATTGATATTAATTAAAATTTTCTTTAAGGATTCATCAAATAAAGTGTTTTCGTTTGTCACAGTAACGATAAACCAAGTCACCTTTGCATTAATAAAGAAATTTGCCATTTTCCTAATAAAGGGATATTTGACATTTGAACCACTAACACAAAAGTTCGAAAAAAAGACTGAAATAACAGTTTTCTCTAAAATTTTATTGGGTAACTTAAACAATTAATAATCCGTGTTTCTACCGCGAACACTAACAACACAAGAACATCGGTTTGGCATACTCAAAATGAGTTCATCCAAATCACGCTGTGGAATGGCCGCCCATGTTCGTTGCAACAACAAAAAAAGGTCTTCTTGCGACTGGATACCCTCCATATTCGGCAGAGCTCTTCTCTGTAGCATATCCCATGCATGCTCAATCGGGTTCAAGTCTGGCGACTGAGCAGGCCAGGGCAGGACATTGATGTTAGCTGCGGCGAGAGTCTGTCTTACAACTCTTGCGGTGTGCGGTCGTGCATTATCATGCATTAACTGAAATAAGGGACCGATTTGCACTTGTAGAGGAACGATGACGTCTGATACAATCGTTTCAGCATAAATTTGAGCGTTGAGGTTGCCTCTGATCCAAATCAACTCAGTTCTTCCGCCGATCCAAATACCCGCCCATACCATGATGGTTCCACCACTATAAGGATGGACTTCCTGGCAGGATTTTAATCGCTGTTGGCGTCCAGGGGTTCTCCAGTGTCGTATACGTCTTGTATCCGGTCTCATACCAAAACGAGACTCATCAGAAAAGCACACGAAACGCCATTGTTCTTCTGCCCAATTTCTGTGTTCAAGAGCCCATTGATATCGAATCCTACGATTGTGCATTGCTATAGGTGGTACCCGTAGCGGTCTTCGGGAATGAAGGTTCACTTCATGCAAGCGGTTTCTGACTGTTTGGTCGCTAATTAAGTTCCCTGAAGAGTGATGAAGCCTCATGGCTAACATCATGGCGGTTATTGTTGGAGCTCTTCGAGTTAAGATTTGAATGTATCGGTCTTGTCTCCGTGTGGTGCAGCGATACCGTCCTCCATGGCGCTCAGCCACGGTACCAGTGCTTCGGTAACGTGTCCAAAGTCGACTGATAACACTCTGACTTGTATTCAGAGCTAAAGCCACAGTACGTTGCCGGGAACCAGCTTCTATCATTCCCACGGCTCTGAGCATTTCTTCCCTGCTTAAATGACGTCGCCGCTCCATAATAACGTTGGTTTTAATCAGTAGTAGGGAAACAGTAGCACTAATAATGTCTTCAATGCGTTGTATGTTTTTATAGGGAAAATATTGACAGCTGATTTTCATCTTTTACTCGAATTTGATTCACAGTTCCTGATTCAAATTATGAAATGCACCAAAAAGGATCCATATAAATTTATAAAATCATAAATTTATTACAAAGCCACATCTCAATCTCAAGAAATCCGCATAAAAATGCTTGATCCCTAGACACTTTTGATGTGTGTATTTCAAAATTCTGATTCAGACTTGAACAACTCGCAATAATTCGTCATATTCACAGTCACAATTTTTTTTATAAGAACGCACGTGTTCTCACGCCAATTCAAGATTACACTACACTAAAATGTACAAAGTCACTATGACCTTGAAACCCGTCCGCTTATGACGTCACAGATTTACTTCTATACAAGTCGGTGGCGCGTGCGGACCGACAACGGATGGACGGACCGACGGATGGGTTTTTCAAACGGGGTTTCACTATCGACAGTGATTAGAAAACCTATTAATTCTTGATTAAAGTGAAACCTAGTTTATAGTGTACAATATTTATAAAATATATATTTACCCCATTTTTTTGCAATAATAGTATTTATGATCATTTCGACGAGATGAAATATAGCGAGGTCTTCGTCGTGTCCCATCACTGGTTTACTTGATATCAAGTAATTGGCGCTGGGGGCATTAAAATATTTTCTGGCGTTTTTGTTTCTATTGGAAATTAAACAAATAAGAACTTATTATGCGTGAAAAAGTTAAAAATATGGTTGATAATAGGGCAAATTTCCATAAAAACAAAATAAAAGGTCTTGTAAAAGTCGTAAATTTATTTTATACTGTGATTACTTCTAATCAAGTAGTGGCGCTGAGGGCACGAAAATCTCGAACATGTATAGAAGTGATTGGCGTTCAAAAGGTTAAAATCAAATCATAACGAACGTGGCACTACACTACATACGTTAATACCTACTCGTTACACGTCACATTACTTGGCAAAATCCGATAAATGTCTTCAATAATTCTGTGCGCCTAGTATGGTAGTAGCCTATCACAGGCAGTGTTTTTCCTTATAACTTCCTAAAATAAAGAAATAGGATTAAAAAACCCTTCCAATATCGATTGATATTGTGTAAAGATGCCATGCCCTTGTTATGTATATACCCTTTTTGTTACACGTTGTAGAGCGAAAAAGCATTGAATGCAAGGTAATGTAGAAAGCTGATTTCGTCAATGTCTTTGAAATAGGTTCTTCCATTAGTGTTTTTGACTGTGTAAGTCTGAATCAGAATTTTGAAATAGTTCGTCGTCTTGACATTCCGTTAAGTAGTCAACTTCCGTTTTCTATTAGTTTCTACAAAAATAAATACCATAGAAATCCAGATATCCTTATATCAGAAAGGATTTTGATGTGCCTCGAGCACCAACTACTTGATATGAAGTAAAAGGATTACATTTGGAGACAAATAGGGATGTGCCTTCTAGAACACACGTCTAATTCCTTTCTTTATTTTGGGAAATATATCCAGTTTTCATAGGTATTGATCTTTTTATGGAATAAAATAAAATACGAAAATCAGTTAGTTTTTATTGTAGCTTCGTAAATTGGTGAATAAATATTAATTTCAACTTATGATATTATTTGTCGATAAAACATTAATCCCATCCCTATGTTTTACTATAGATACGTTATACATTTGGAGCGTGGCGCTGGAGGACACATCGCGTATTATATAGAAGGGCGTTCAAAAGGTTAATCAGATGAACTGTGAAAGGACTCTATGCTCTACACCAGTTTCGTGCAATTAAACCGGCCGATCCATTGTACATTAAAAGATAGAAAAAATTAAAAACAATTCGGTCATAATAATTTTATTCGCATATAATAATATTAATTGATTATGATACATGGAGCGTTAATCTGCGTCGATGGGCAGACGCGCCGCGTCTGCGCTCCAAATTATATTTATTACTCGGTTACATCGCATCGACATTCGCTCTGCAAAATCCGTAGCTACATATTCACTAATGAGAAGTCTCGAGGCAGCATCGGACAAGGACACGCGGTCCCTAGGGTACTCCGGTCGTCGCAGCGGAGCTGCCGACAAGTCGCGTCTATAGATACTTAAATATAACAGTCAAGGAGTCGGATAGCCGTCCGATCGACATATTTACATACGAAAAGAACGCGCCGCGCATCGTCGCGGCCGACTCAGCGGGGCCGCGGGGGTGCCGCGAGTCGAACGGCTCAGAATCACTTCCATAATTTACGTCCTAATTAAAATACCGAAAATCTAAAGTCGGCGACGTTGAGATGCGTACGCCGCGCGCGGGATCTGCGCGCGAAAGTCTCCGTGCGGCGCGCGGGGCGGCACGGGGCGGCACGGGGCGGCGGGTCGCGGACGGCCGCGCGCCCTTCACTCCGCCTTCAGGTCGGTGGGCGCGGGCGCGTCCTGCGCGGGCTCGCCGACGTCGTCCCCGCCTGGCGCCGCCTCTGCGTCGGCCGCGCGGTCGCCGGCGCCGCCGTCTGCGCACACAACACACGGGTGAGCTGAGGTCGCGCGCGCGCGTGGACGTGCGAGAGGTTACTAACTGCGCTGGTGCTGGTGGTAGTAGAGGTTGGGGCGCGGCTGGTGCGGCGCGTGGTGGGGGCGCGGCGCGGGCGCGGCGGGCGGCGCGCGGTACATGGGCAGCGCCGGCGCGTGCGGCCGCTGGCCGATGGGCGCGGGGTAGCGCGGCGCCACCATGCCGCCGCGCCCCATGCCGCCTCCTCCGCCGCCGCCGCCGCAACGTCCGTTGTTTCCTCCGCTCACCATCTGCGTCGTCGTAAAATAAATCACAAGTTGGCGAGTCATTTTAATTCTAGCTGGCCATTGGTGTTATTTTCTATTTACATGCAGGGCACCTTCTAATGTTGTACAAAGCACAGGTCCGCTTGTGTGTTAAGTACCACATTTGGGCCGGTGCTGCGAAATGTCACCTGGCTACTTTGGATTCAGTAGAGAGGCGTACGAAGAGGCTGATTGGCGACTCAGACTTAGCTCGAAACGGTCCCCAAACCTGGAGCACAGGCGTAGAGTAGCCAGCCTTTCGGTCTTTTCTATAGGATGCATTCTGATGAGTGTGCAAGGGAATTGCATGGTTTAATTCCCCCATCTCCGTTCCACCATCGGACGACCCGTCGTACGGCGAGTTTCCCACCCTTACGTTGTTGACGCCACTGCGATCCGGACGAAGCGTTTCGCTTCCTCTTTCATACCGCGTACATCGAGGGACTGGAACAATTTGCCAGCGACGGTGTTTCCGTCACACTACAATTTGAGTGTCTTCAAGGCTAGAGTGAATAGGCTCTTAATAAACTAGCGCGCTTTACCATCAACGATCGCATCACTGCTTGCCATCAGGCGAGATTGCGGTCAAGCGCTAGTTTATAACTTATAAAAAAAAATGTTATAACCTAGTGCTTGACCGCAATCCCACCTGATGGTAAGCAGTGGTAAGAGATAAAGAGCCTATTCACTCTAGCCTTGAAGATACTTAAATTTTAGTCAGACGGTAACACCGCCGCTGGCAAATTATTCCAGAGCCTCGAAGTACGCGGCATCAAAACGAGGCGAAATGCTTAGTGTTGTAGTGGTTTTAGCAACGTAAGGGCCTCGACTACGGGGGCTACTAAGCGCATGCTTGGAGAGGGGCCAGTTCCCACTTCGCTGGAAGACGGGGAAACTGGTCCTCATAAAGAAGCCAGGGCGGCCTGCGGACTCTCCGTCCGCTTACTTCCCCATTGTGCTGCTCGACGAGGTGGGCAAGCTCTTCGAAAGAGTCATTGCAGACCGCCTCGTCGGGCAACTTAGGCGAGCGGGCCCGGATTTGACGGAGAGCCAGTTTGGCTTCCGCAGGGGGAGCTCAACGGTGGACGCCATCATGCGCGTGCGAGCCCTCACGACAGGGGATGCTGTGGCCCGGGGTGGGGTTGTCTTGGCGGTGTCTCTAGACATCGCCAACGCCTTCAACACCCTTCCCTGGAGTTGCATCAGGCATTCCGGTATCACTGGATGCCGACCTATCTCTGTCGAGTAGTCGAGGCCTATTTGACGGACAGGGCCATAATCTACCCCGGTCACCAAGGAGTGTGGAATCGGCGAGAGATGTCGTGCGGTGTTCCACAGGGATCGGTCCTGGGACCGCATCTGTGGAACACATCGGGTACGACTGGGTGCTGCGCGCTGACCTCCCTATCGGCGTCAGCGTAGTCTGCTACGCTGACGACACGCTAGTCCTGGCACAAGGGAGGTCGCACCAGGCGGCGGCTGACGCAGCGGCCCTCGTCCACAGGATTCGGCAATTGGGACTCGAGGTGGCCCTGCAGAAGTCCGAGGCCATGTGCTTTCATGGTCCTCGGAATGCGCCACCGTTGGGTTCCCACATAACGGTAGGAGGGGTTCACATCGGCGTCGGGTCGACGATGAAGTACCTGGGACTTGTCCTCGACAGCCGGTGGAACTTCGAGGAGCACTTCCGACGTTTGGCTCCCAGACTGGAACGGGCCGGGGCTGCCCTAAGGCGGCTCCTCCCCAATCTAGGGGGACCAAACGCCTCCTGACGGAGGCTCTACGCGGGTGCCGTGCGGTCCATGGCCCTTTATGGGGCACCGGTGTGGGCGCGGTCGTTAAGGAAGCGACCAGCCCGATGCCTGACCGCGTCCCAGAGGGTCATGGCCGTTCGGCTGATCCGGGGATACCGCACGGTCTCCGCTGAGGCAGCGAGCCTCCTTGCCGGATTACCGCCATGGGATCTGGAGGCCAAAATTCTCGCCCACATGTGGGAGTGGCGAGAGGAGGCAAAACACCGGGGTATAACTCCGCTGGCGCGAGAAATCGCGGTACGGCGGACAGAGCTCCGCCGGCCATAATAGCGGCGGTAAGTCCCCTCTTTGAGGCTAGAGAGGAGCCACGGCGCCCTCACCTTCCGCCTGACGCAGGTCCTCACCGGACACGGTTGTTTCGGGAGGTTCCTGTTCCGTATAAGGCGGGAGGAAACGCCAGGGTGTCACCATTGTGTGGATCGCCCTGAGGACACGGTGGAGCATACGGTGGAGGTTTGCCCGGCTTGGGTAGAGCACCGCCGTGTCCTCGTAGCGGCGATCGGCGGCGATCTCTCGCGTCCGACCCTGATCCAGGCCATGGTCCGGAGCGAGAGTGCATGGCAGGCCGTCACCTCCTCCTGCGAAGCAGTGATGCTGGCAAAGGAGGAGGCGGAGCGCGTGAGGCAACGGGAATCCCAGCGACCTCACGCCACTAGCTGCCGCAGGAGACGCCCTGGTCGGGAGATGACACTAAACTCCCAGCCACCGTAGACGCGGGCCTGCGGGCGGTGAGCAGTGGGCTGCTCGCCGCTCGGTAAGGACCAGGCTCGGGTCGACGGCGCGTTGTGTTTCACGCGCGCCTCAAAGAGATGTCTGACACGCCCTTCCGCTCTGCCCAGAGCGGGAGAAGTCATTTGATGATTTCCCCCCATCCCAACAAAAAAAAAGGGTGGATATTCACCGTAAGAGCGGTCATTCGTCACACTCTCCAAACTGCATCCCATAGAACACCGACAGGCTGGCTACTCTTCGCCTGTGCTCCAAGCTTTGGACACCGTTTTCATCCAAATGTGGGTCGCCAATTAGCCTCTTCGCACGCCTCTCCACGGAATCCAAAGTTGCCAGGTGGCATTTTGCAGCACCAGCCCAAATGTGGCTGCAGTACTTCACACATGAACGGATCTGTGCTTTGTTTATCATTAGAAGCTGTCCTGGCGTGAAGTACCGCCGGACGTTTGCTTTGTTTCCTTGCAGCTACTTTGGCTTTAGAATGGCTATGGATACTAACTTGTAGAAGATTTACAACCAGGAATAGTAGAAAAGATCTGTTTTATGAACTGAATACATCAAAACATTCATTTCGGACCAGAGTTCAGTGATATTCTAATACAGTTTTAAGGATCATGTTTGGTGAAGAGATTGTCATAACTGTTACTAACCTGTTGCTGGTGGTGTTGATGAGGAGTGTGAGCTGGAGGCGGGTGCGGAGGCGGGGCGTGATACTTGTGCTGTGGCGGCGAGTGTGGCGGCTTCTGTGGTTTGGCGGCACCTTTGGGCGTCGGCGAAGCCGCATCGCACAGCGGGGCAAAGCCGTTGGCGTGCTCGTGCAAAGGACTTTTGAGCTGTTGCGGCGGCGGCCGAGGCTGCGGCGGCGCGTATTGTTGTTGTAGCGGTGCGCGATATTGCTGCTGCAAATATTCACTTGGAAATTAGTCTTCATACATTTTTGTATCAAGGACATAGATCATTAGGTACGGACACAGCAAACTACCTGCATCTGCTGAACGGCGGCGGCAACCTGCAGCTGTGAAGAGAGGAACTGCGAGCCGAAGGCACCCGACTGCGCTGGCTGTGTGAACTGCAGCGGGTAGGTGGGCGCGGGAGCAGCGGGTGGTTGGTAGGGCGAGTAATACGAGCTGGCGGGGGGCGCGGGCCGCGGCAGCAAGCCGGGCAGCGAGTAGGGAGCCTCGCCCACGGGCGCGGAATAGCCGAGGTACTGCTGTTGGTACGTGCTCACGCCGCCGACGCCACCTACGCTGCCGCCTTTGCTGCCTGTAAATAATCAATTGTTCTGACTTCTATTTGCACTCTCCAGAATATGAAAACTATGGGAGTCGTTTTTTTATTCTAATATTATTTCAAATTAAACATTAATCCATATATAATTTCACTTCAACTAAATAATTCAGCCATTTTGAAAAAAAAAAAAAAGAATAGATGTTATTTTTATATCAGATTTCATTTCTGTTATCTCATTTGTGAGATGTTATACGCACCAATAGCGCCTATTTGTTGAGTGGAAGGCTTGACAGTGGCTGACATGAGAGAATTAGAAGTGCTCGAGATTAGAACAGTACTGGGACTATTACCCAGTTGGCCCGACTGGCCGAATGCTGCGCCACCACCAGCAGCTGCGGCCTGGACATGGGATGAAACAAAGATTAAACATTATTTACAAGATTTAAATTACATTTGCGGTAGCCACAAATACCTCATTTTAATTTAGTTATGCATAGGGAATAAAGAAATACGTTACAAGAAAGTACTGAATAAACTCAAGTGTTTGAATCATTTTACCATCTGATAGTCATTTTTATCACTATCAGACAGAAAATTCAGAAGACAGATAACTAGGTAGGTATATTAATCTTTATATTATTAATTCATGTATATGTGCTCACCATGCGATATTGATTAGGTAAACTTTGAAACATGTCCGGAGGAGGTTGATAGTTGTATGGTGCGGCAGATCCGGCGCCATACGGAGTGCCAGGAAACCCTCCGAACTGACCACGGCTTTGATCTAGGAAGGCACCGTACAGCCCACTCTGTTGCGGCATCTGCTGCGAAGAGCTCAATAGCTGCTGGGAAGAATTGAACATGACGGCCGGCGGTGATGGCACCGACAGACCTCCGTAGCCGCCTTGATACCCAACGTGGTTATAATGTTGAGGCGGCGGCGACTGTAATTGTTGCGTTGGCTTCACTTTGCATACGTTAGGCGGAGCAGTCTCTGTATTGTTTTCTTCAAAACCTGTGAATTGTATTTCTTCTGTGCCTTCAGCTACTGCAGGCATTTCCCAAACTTTCTTAACACTGGCGATTTTTAAATTGAGATCAGCTGCCAGTGGAGAAATTGTGTTTGATGTGCTCATATGTACGCCGCGTGGCAAACCAAGAGATTTTGCAGATTTATCTTCTGTTAATTGTCCAAGGTCAGAATCAAAAGCAAAATCAAGTTTTATATCAGATGAATCTTCTGGTTTTTGTGATGAATCAAACGTCATTTGTAGACCTAAACCAGCAGCTTCAGCATCCGATACTACTGGTCTCTCAGATATAAGTTCTTGTATAGATCTAGGTCGTTGTCTAACTTCACCATTGAATGCTAGACCTCGATTTTCTAATTCTGTATTTATTTCCTCTGCTTGAGTTTTCGGTATAGGGGCAGTCATTTGATATTTTTGTTGTAATGTTTCATCTGGTGATGCAGTCTTGTAATTTGTATTTTCAAATATAATTGTTTCTACTGGAGGCGTAGCCCCATCTAACACACCACTTTTATCAGCGACAATAGTACAAGCGGGCTGAGCAGCAGCTTTTGTTTCCACTGGAGTATCACCCGGCGTACTACGTTGGCTCGACTGTGCAGACTTGTTCTCTACTGTTTCAACAGGTTCTTCTACATTGCCACGTAATGTTTGTGATATAGGTTTGTCCCATGCGTTGACAGGTGGTGGAGGTGGCGCGGCGCCAGTGTCGGGGCCGAATCCAGTCACTAGCCCCATCTGTTGTTTCTGTCTTTGTTTGACAAATCGTGGTGCCAAATTAGCCTGACGGGGTCGATCATATTGAGCATTGGATTTGTTAGAAACTGGAGCTGAACCACGTGGGTTTGTTTTATCATTAGGATTCCTGGTAGTTGAACCATTTCTACCACCACCTTGATTGGAATGAGATCTGGGCTGTTTAGGAGTATTTTGATTGTTATCCTCTTTTGTATGACCTCTTACGTCTTTAGAATTCTTTTTATTCCTTACCTCCTGGAAACCATCATCAACAACTTCTTCGTCTTTTTTGGCAGAACTAAGCTTGAGATCTGTCATAGCCTCTGTAATATCACCTGTTTTATTATCTGTCGCGAAGTCTTTTTTAGTGGACTGAGGGTTGCGTCCATTGTTTTGACGATTGCCAGAATTTTGATTACGCCCACCTTGACCTTTCTGGGACTGACCAGATGGTCTTCCTGCTACGGAACGGCGATGACTTGATGTACCACCACCACCTTCGGAATGTTCTGATGTTGTTTCCCAATTTTCATCCTCACCACTCGGAGGTCCTGTGCCTTTCGGACGCCGATCTCGACCCCTTCCTGTTGATGAACCTGCTCTCGACTTATTATTACCTTTAATTTTATCATCAATTTGAGAGTTATCTTTAATATCATCATCTTTGACTGCTCGATTAGCCTGGCTAAATGGACTTTTAGTATTAGGGGGTCCATACCCAGTAACTCTTTTAGCGGGAGCAGGTGGGCGCGAGGTCCCTTGGAATCCTCCACGTCCTCGTCGCGACGGTTGGCCGCGTGGTGCAAATGGTTCTCGATTTTCCATGCCATCAGTTACAGAAGTAGGTTGATCCATTGGCGAAGGTCGATTAGCATCTTCAGGCTTATCATGAGAATTCTTAGGATCCCGCGGGCTACGTGGAGCTCTTCGTCTCTCTTTGCGTTCAGTATTAGGAGCACCGTCAGTAGAGCCGTCAGATTCACTAGCTCTGTTGTTAGATCGTGAGCTACGGTGAGACCGTCGTTTTGGTCCCCAACCTCTATTGTAAACAGCATACCCACCTCCTAGGTATCCTCTACCTTTCTTCTCAGATCCTGACCCACTTGATTTGCGCTCAATGGGTTCTTTAGCAGGAATTTTATTTAGCTGCTCATTGCTGATTCTTTCGTGTCTCTTTTCATCAATAGAACGTTTTTGGGTAGCTGCACTAGCATGAAGAGATTCTACAGAGTATGTTTCACTAACTTTAATTCCTCCTAAGTTTGAAGGGTCTGTGCTAGACTTAGAAGCTATTGATTCTGATTCTGAAAGTTCTTTTTCAGACTTCTGAGAAGAAAACATTGGTTTAGCTATATTCTGTTGTGTTATTGGTTCAGTAGGGGCTTGTTTCTGTATTTGAGAATTGCTTGACAAAGCTTCTGTTGGGTTATGATGTTTAGGAACAATTTGGGACGGCGAAGGTTTACATTGGTTATCTGTGAATGACGTCTGAGATTGGCTCACATTTACTTGTGACTGAAAACTTGTTGCAAGTGCTTGTTGATTTTGTCCAAAAGTTTGAACATTAGCAGCATGGTTATTTTGGTTCTTTTGAACTGGAGCTTGAGATATCGGCGGATTAGTTACGTTACTTGATACAACCTGAGATTGTTGAAGTGAATGAGATGCATGAGATTGTTGAGAACTACGCTTTGTTTCATCATTAATATTTTCGCAGTCGAGGCTTTCTTTTGGGGTTGGTTCGTTATCTGTCGTTATTGAGACTTTTTCTGCTGGTAACTTCTGTTGGCTGGAATTAATAGAATCTTCCTGAGTAACTTCAGCCCAAGATGTCTTACCAAAATCTCTTTCAGTGGATTCCCTTTGTGATACAGTCGAAGGAGGAGAATTCCGCCGCTCAGGAGCATGTGTTTGAGATGACGACTCCGAGGATGCGAATGGTTCCGTAAGCCCTATGCTCTTCCTTTCAAATACCTCTGTCAGCTTATCAGCAGCAGTACGACTGCTAGGTTCAATAGTATCTAATGGTTTTTTATCAGATTCATTTCTCCTATCTTTATAGTCACTATATGAATCTTTCGAATTTGATCTATCCAACTCGCGGCCAGATCTTTCGTAATCTTGCATTTCAGACCGCCATTGCGGCCCAGGTCCATCTTTTTGATCTCTTCTAAAGTCATCTTCACGATCGGAATAATCCCTAGAAATATAAATAAAGGAATAAAAAAAAAAGAGAAACATAAAAAAGATATGGCATTTTTACTTTACAAATTACAATCTTGTCTATTTTAATGGAAGAGTATTTTACATATGAAGGTACATGGCTTCATTGGATAATTTCAAATGACATCAGAAAGATATCAACTCAAAAAGCTGCAGGTGATGTTCTTTCTTATAACTTTCGAACATGTAGAGATAGGTTTAAAAAAAACCCTTCCAAGGAAGTTAGACATGGTTGCGCTGAAACTGCTGAAATGATTGAAATAAAATCATAATGATTTAAGTTTCTACCCACATGAGTATGTGTCAGTGTTTCGACTGATAAGTGTTGTATTACATTTAATATTTCAATTTCCAATGAATTTCTTTTTTCCATTTAATTTGATTTGCGCTAATTTTATATTATTGAATTTTATGTACATTTAATTTAGGTTTGCAAATATACAACATTATTTTTCTTTATACAAAACCTGAATATAGTTTGTTCAGAATAGGCAACTAAATCGATTCCTAAATACATTTAGAAATTGTTGCAGTGTGGTAACCGTGCGCGCAACTCAGCTGACGGTAGATCATAGTACTAGGCGCGTGAGACAGGGCTCCCCCGCGCCACGTCGCTGCAGGCGCAGGCGGGCGAGCGGTGCGTTGACCATATTTATGTTGGGACAACCAGGTAATAAGATAACATGCCCATAACTTTATTTCTCATGATATCTTTTTGAAATTTTGTACAGCGATTCTTTACTTAAAAATATTGGACATGTGTTTAGGGTTTCGTATATATACAAAAAAACGGTATATATCATTCATTGCTGGGAATTGCTCTTGCTCTTGTTTTAATCAGGTTTATGTTTCTCAATGATTTTTTTTTTATGAACACAAGCTTAAGTCTGTCTATCATAACCAATAAAAATAGCATAAAACATTGCAAAAAATAAACCATGTAAACAAAAGTGTTTACATGGTTTATTTTTTGCAATGTTTTATGCTATTTTTTATCTAACACGCATTTTTCTTTTGCTGAATTGAATTTGCTTGCTGCAGCCGCGAGGCAACTTTGCTGCTATTTTTACATCGAGGACTTTTACTTTCTATCTGATTATTATTTCTCGACCTTAGAAGTGTTAGGTTGTATCTATGGCTCTGCGTTAGATGTGTCGGGTCGTATGTGTAGGTCGTCGAATCTATGCATACGACCTAATGATTCTAAGGTCGAGCTATACATGCAACCTTTGCTTAGTTTCATCAAATCAGGAAATACACCAGATGTGACACAAGAATTAAAAACAATTGCTAAGAAAGGTGCGATAACATCTATTATTGAAGCTACAGTGTATACTGACAAACCCCAATGATCGGCAGTTTTTTTACATCAAGATCCTTAAAAGATTCTATAATGTCTTTAGCAGTCACAAATGTAATGCTTCGAAGGTCAAGATTTGTTGCTACTTGATGTATGTTAATTGTACTGTGTGTCAAATGTATTTTCTTTCCAATATAGTTTGATATCATCCATAGAAGTTGTGCCTTTGATACATAAATACTAGAGATGTGCCAACTACTACTTTGACCGTTTAGCCGACTAGTCGGCCTCTTTACAGTCGTAATAAAGAGATTTTGCTACATTTTATTATAAAAATACAGACATTTTGTTTTGGGTTGTGTCCGGTTAATCATATAAGTTCCTATGTTTCTTTTTTATTTTTCATGAAACAGTGTGTTGGTAATTAAAAAATACCTACTTTTTTATTTGATTAACAATTAATAATGTTTATTTAAGTTAAGAAGATATTCTTTTGTTTGTTAATTAATACCAATTTTAAGAAGGTACCAATTTTGTTTTGTTGGTGTTATAGATATGTATATCTTCTTTTTAAGCCAGTATTTTTTAGGAAATTATCACTGAAGAAAAGACTGGTTTGCTTTACTTGTCCAAATGTGTAAGATTGATTATAAAATCCAAAAAATAATGAATAATTTAGGTTTTATTTCATTTCAGTTCCCCTATACACCGACTACAAAAGCGGCCCAATAATCGGCTTAACCAACTAGTCGGCACATCTCTTATAAATACCCTTTCCATTACAGCCTTTATGTGTCCAAAAATAATAAACAAAAAAAAACATCTAGACAGAATATCTTACCGTGAATATGAACGACGCCCATTGTGCGGAGCATGTCGTGGTGCATTATAGGGAGGCGGTTCTTGACGCCTGGGCGCTGGTTTTCCAGAGAATGCCCAGCCTTTGTTATCGTCTTGTTGTCTATTTTGTTGCTGTTTCAAAAAGCGCGGCGGTATATTCGCTTGGAAAGTTTTAGAAAATGCCGGGTTTGTTTGATCACGGTCACGACCATAGTCGCGATCTCTCTCTCTAAAATCACGTTCACGATCGCGGTCCCTCTCGCGATCGTTTCGCTCTCTGTCAACGCGATCACGATCGCGGTCTCTGTCCGAGCGATCTCGTTCTCTGTCAAACCTATCACGATCTAATCGATCTCTATTATCATTACGTTCTCTGTTATCATTACGATCACGATCTCTTGTTTCCATCCTTTCTTTGTCACTCTCTGCACGATCTCTATTTTCAACACGACCTCTATCAGTTCCTCTAGTATCTATTCTATCACGCTCACGGTCACGCTCCCTATCGCGATCACGGTCCCGTTCGCGATCGCGTTCACGGTCACGCTCGCGGTCGCGATCTCGATCGCGTTCGCGGTCACGATCACGGTCTCTTGCGTCACGAACACGATCGCGGTTATCGTACCGATCCCTGTTATCAATACGATCACGGTCCCTATTTTCGACGCGATCTTTTTCTCTATCACGTAGATCGTTACGCTCTTTGTCTCTAATGTCCATGCGATCCCGATTATCAGCACGATCCCGGTCCCTATTATCACCCCTGTCCTTTTCCCTTCCGTCCTGCTCCCTCTCCCTATTATCATTGCGGTCTCGGTCGGGCCCCCGGTCCATACCACCGCGCGCGTCCTGGGACTGCTGAGACGCGGAGGCGTCACGCAGCTGCCTTCGCTGTTCCTCCTCCTTGCGCTGACGAGCGCGGGCGACGGCCTGGGCTACCTCGTTACTTTGCTTCTGTCTACGTTCTGCCCAAAGCTGATCTTCATCTCCAGGCTCGTGAAGCTTGGCGTCGGCGCGCTCGCTGTCGACGCTCGCGCGGTTGCCACCGCTTCTACCGTGCCCCTTGTTAGGAGCCGAAGATTCACCATCGGAGAAGTCCAGTTTCTGACTGTAACGGAAAAAATCCAATTCAACCCTGGTTCGAATGTGGACGCGAGAAGCGCTCGCTGCATCGCGACTTACTCATAGTCAATGTCGTCCTGCTGCGCCCAGCCGGCGTCGCGGGACATGTCATCGAGTGATGAGATCTGGTCGTCGCGCAGGATCGGGCGCGCGGTGAGCACCTCTACGGCGCGCGGCGTGGCGGGCGCACGCTGCTGGCGGCCTGCGCCGGCGCCGCTCCGGCTGTCGCGCAGCGCGCCCAAGGTACCCATCCCGAGCCCGCCACCACTGCTACCTTTCATCTGCGCACGAAATTACTCATTTAATTATTACACAAAATCCATTCAATGGTGTAATTTGCATAGACCTTTTACAGAGCTTGCACTAAGAGTAAACTATAAATCGAAAATATCTGTAGAAATTATCACACAAAGAAAAAGCATTGTGCACACCTATTTTTTTTTTTTGTGATGATTTTTATATATAATAGAAAGACTTACACAGAGAGAGTAGAAGACTTCTTTGGGTTGAAAACCCTAGCTGCTGAACTCAAAATGAAAAGCAACACCTTTTTTCCGTTAGTTTGAATTTTTGCCATCTTGCATATTTTAGGACTATGCTCGTTGCGGTGATTCTCCGACCCCACATGTAATGGTAATATCTAAGCACGACAAAGTAAAAAGAAAATTTTCTCCATTCATTTTGTTCCAACTTTTCACACAAAAGTACAAAGTGAAAGACGACATTCTCTACTAGTCAGTCAAGGAAGGTAAAAATAGCAGGTGGTTTAGGTAACAGCAACTAATTAAAAACAAAAAAGAAATTAAATCTAGGTGCAGTCAGCTGTCAAACAGCTACGCGCGCGGATATGCTGTCGAAAATCACAGTGATTAAGTGTGAAAACAAACGCGAGTTCAACCCGAAACCGTAACTAAAGTGTTCCTTTACGTGCAATAACAGTGTACAAGTGTTTGTGAGCTGAAACAATATGTGATTCAGACTAAAACTTGTGAATTAAATACATAACAATACATTTTTCGCCATAAAAATTTCAACCCACCCTCAAATAATAAAAAAAAAGCATAATAGAAAAAAAAAGTTAAAACTACACCCATTCGGCAAACCCCCGGCGCCTATCAGTGTCCGGGCTGGAAGGTGTGCAATTTGCTACCGAAGACTCCACGCGGGTGGGTACCCAGGCCCCCGTGACAGTAAATGCTACTGGTCAAAACAAAAGATATGTGCAGCAAGCCTTTCACCCAAGTCTTCTCCAAAGGCCAAGAAGTGCCTCAGTTGGAAGCCAAACACATGCTACCAACAGGGAACAACAAAATCCCCAACAATCAACATCCAGTATAGAGATTCTACCAAGCACCAGTATAAATACTGAGGTACATATCATAGAAGATTCTCCTACTGAAGCAACAACCCCAACAAATAACCATGAAAAAGATTGGGTACAAGCCACGAATAAAAAACGGCAGCGAACAAGCCCGGAACCGCCTAAGTCACAAAAGTTGAGCAAACTCGATACATATTGGCTTTCCCAACCCACACCAATCTCAACTTCCAACAACTTTGCCGTGCTGGAAAGTGATCAGTTGCAGGAAACAAGCAAGCCTCCATCTCTATTAAGACCTAAAACTGATAAGCCACCCCCAATTTTCGTTGATAGAGTTAGCAACATTCAGCCGCTTATAAACCTCTTGGAAATACATGCAAACAATAACTATGATCTAAAAGTACTTCGTAACGAACAAGTAAAAATACAAACTAAATCGTCTGAAGCTTACACCGCTGTGGTCAAAGAATTAGAAAAAAAGAAAACTGAATTTTATACATACAAACAAAAACAAGACAGGAGTTTTAAAGTAGTCCTAAAAACATACACCCTTCCACCAGCATAGAAGATATAAAAGATGCTCTAAATGAGCTTGGTCATGATTGCACTAACATCTGGAACATCAAACAGCGCATCACTAAAAAAGCATTGCCAATGTTTATAGTGGAGTTAAAACAAAAAGAAAATAATAAAACTATTTTTGACATAAAATGTCTTCTCCACTGTAAGGTAGTACTCGAACCACCAAGACCTAAGCGGGAAATCCCCCAATGTGGAAACTGTCTTCAATATGGACATACAAAAACTTACTGTAGGAGAAGCCCAAAATGCTTTAAGTGTGCTGGTGATCATTTGTCAGTGGACTGTCTACGAAAAACTAGATCTGAAAGCGTAAAGTGCGTGCTGTGTGAAGGCAATCACCCAGCAAATTATAAAGGCTGCAAAGTTTACAGAGAACTTCAGAAAATCAAATTCCCTCCAGCACCCGCTAAAGTTCAGAAATCCAAACAGCCACATGATAGGACAAAACAATTATATGGTCCATCAAAAACTGGAACAACATATGCCGAAATAGTGCAAAACAAAACATCACTGCAAGCGAATGATCCTGACAATACAACGAACAGTGACCAAAACTGCGACATAAAAGAATTAATGATATCAATGAGACAGATGATGGAACAATTAACAACAATCACTAAACTAATCCTGAATCTTACGACCAAACTAACTGAACACTGGACTCCATAAAAATGGTGCTCTGGAACGCCAATGGGCTGTCACAACATACCCTTGAGGTTAAGAAATATATGAAATTAAACAACATTGATATCATGTTAATCTCGGAAACACACTTTACAAGTAAAAGCTATTTTGACATACCAGGATACAAATTATATCACACCATGCACCCTGACGGAAAAGGCTATGGAGGAAGTGCAGTTCTGATTAAGACCAATATAAGACACCACTTAGCTCACAGCTATTGTACTGAAAAAATCCAGGCTTCAAATATTGTGATTGAGGACTGGTTGGGACCAGTCACGGTATCAGCAATATATAGCCCTCCAAAGCACGTCATAAAGCAAGAGGAATACGAAAAATACCTTAAAACATTAGGACAGCGGTTTGTGTCTGGCGGTGACTTTAATGCCAAACATACATTCTGGGGTTCTCGGACCATAAATGCAAAAGGCCGACAGTTATTCTTAGCGATAAACAATCTCCGACTGGGCGTTATCTCAACAGGAGAACCAACATACTGGCCCACTGATCGAAATAGGAGGCCAGATCTGATTGACTTTTGTGTTACCAAAGGTATTAGCAACACCGACTTCAGTTGCAACTCCAGTACTAACCTGTCCTCTGACCATTCTCCTGTAGAAGTATTATTGAGTCGAAGAATTATGAAAAAAGAAACACCTTGTCGACTAGGGGTCATCCATAAAGTACGTCACACATAAAGGGGGGAGGGGGGTGTCGACAAAGTGTGACATGGTGTGACAAGGGGTGGGTGGGGTACTATGTTTCGTGACATCACATTTCAAAATCGAATATAGCTAGAGGTAATAATCGAGTTATTTGAAATATTAATTACAAACTAAAATATTTCCAACTCTATCTTTGGGACAATACGGTTTAAATTGTTTTCTTTACGAGATCATACTCGCTTTAGTGACACTCGCCGATCGAGCCCTTTGGGTTTCTTTCTTTTCTTTATATTCAATAGTTTATTGCTTTGTTATTGTTTCAAATAATTGATATAATGTTTATTTCATAAAAAAGTACTTTATTTAAATGGAAATAAAACTAAATTCGGAACTGCTGTTTTAATTTAATAATTTTTCGATGTGAAATTGCAAAACATGTGACGTCACATTCGGGGGGGGGGGGGTCTCAGAAATGTGAACACCTGTGACAAGGAGGGGAGGGGGGCTCAAAAAATCATGAAATTCGTGTGACGTACTTTATGGATGGCCCCCTACATACCCATAGAACCAACTGGGAATACTTTCGAGAATTAATAACTAAATCTCTTGATGTCAAAGTACCGCTACGGGAGGATCAAGACATTATAAGCGCAGTTGAGCATTTTAACAACACAGTCCAACAGGCTGCATGGGAAGCCACGCCTCCACCAAAGCCCATAAATCAAGATGGACTCCAATGCTCACCATCTATAAGAAAATTACTAGATGAAAAGCGTAAAGCAAGAAAGAGATGGCAAACCACTCGGTACCCAGGGGACAAAACGACATACAATAGATTAGCCAAACAACTCAAGCAACTATTAAGCGATGATAGAAATCAAAAAATCGCAACTTACCTGCAAAATCTGGATGCTACATCATCTACAGACTATTCATCAAAAGGCCTCAAACGCCCAATAACTTACCAACCACCTCTGCTCAAAGCAGATAATTCATGGGCTAGGTATGATGTCGAGAAAGCCAACGTATTCATGGAGCATCTGCAAGAAGTCTTTCAACCAAACCCCGATACTGGTTCCACAAAGTCGGAAATGGTTGTAGAACTGCTGAACCAGACGCATCAACTAGAGTTACCCATCCAGAAACTTAGCAAAGGAGAGGTCAAATCTGTAATCAAAAAACTGAAAGTAGGGAAAGCGCCTGGATACGACTTAATTACATCAACCATTCTAAAGGAACTACCAGAGCGGGGCATTATATTCCTGACGCAGTTATATAACGCTATTCTTCGAAGGGAATATGTACCTCCACAATGGAAAGTAGCTAAAATTATAATGATCCTGAAACCAGGCAAGAGTCCAGAAGATGCCAAATCATATCGGCCAATTAGCCTACTCCCAATTACATCCAAAGTAATGGAAACATTGATCCTTGGAAGGTTAAATCCAATTATTAAGGAAAACAACCTCATACCCGACCACCAATTTGGATTCAGGGAAAAACATGGTACAATCGAGCAAATTCATAGACTCGTTGATGGTATATCAAAATCATTCGAACAAAAAGAATATTGTACAGCTTCCTTCCTTGATATATCACAGGCCTTTGATAGGGTCTGGCATGATGGACTTTTGTATAAAATCAAAAAGACACTGCCCGCCAACTTTTACAGCCTAATAAGATCCTACCTGCTTGGCAGACACTTTTTCGTTAGTCACGGTGAAGCAAATACGGAACTTAAAGAAATTCAAGCGGGAGTGCCGCAGGGTAGTGTAATGGGACCTGCTCTGTATCTTCTTTATACCGCAGACTTGCCAATATCTGACAATGTTGTTATGGGCACGTTTGCTGATGACACAGCTATCATGGCATCAGATGACTCACCAATTCAAGCTTCTCGCAAATTACAGAGCAGCCTGGATAAGATCACGGCATGGCTAAAGGACTGGCGCATCAAAGCCAATGAAACAAAATCACTTCAGGTAACATTTGCTACCCGGCGACAGACTTGTCCCCCAGTCACACTGAATGCTGTCCAGCTTCCACAATCTGACGAAGCGAAATATCTTGGAATGTATCTGGATCGACGCCTAACTTGGAGAAAACACATTTTTACCAAACGCCTAGCAATGGGACTACAAGTGCGCAAGATGTATTGGTTGATGAATAGAAACAGCCAGCTCTCAATGGAAAATAAACTTTTGTTATACAAGAGTATAATAAAGCCAATATGGACGTACGGAATACAACTATGGGGCACGGCTGCCAACTCCAATTTGGAAATCCTACAAAGGTTTCAATCAAAAATGCTAAGGATGATAGTAGACGCACCATGGTATGTCACTAACGAAAGACTTCACCGAGAGCTTGGCATCAAAAGTGTAAAAGAGGAAATAAAGGAGAGAGTCACAACATATAAAGACAGACTGCAGCAGCACCCTAACATATTGGCACACCACCTTATGGACGATTTACTTCCAAGTGCAAGGAGACTAAAGAAGAGAGTTCCTCAAGACTTAATTGTTTAAAACACCATTTTGGAGGGCTTGTCACTGGACCTGTACCTCACATACCATACATCATTTCTGAAGTATTGTTGAATGTCTCCCAGACAGATTGCAATAATAAACAAAGAGAAAAAAAAAAAAAAATCTAGGTATGGACCCCAGCAGGTCAAGCTACCCGAAACTGTCAAATATTTCACATCAACCTTGAGCCTTAATGCTTTTTTTGAATAAGTTGAAAATCAATAAAAAAAAAATGTGACAGATTGTAGTTGCTTTATGAGCTGTCATCTGTACATAAATATGAAGGTTATCAATGTTTTGATATCCATACCCATTATGTCAGTGGAGTTTCGTTATCTAACTAATTAGACTCTGAATAATACGTACGAAGGATGGCAGAATCGATCTTGGGAGGCAGGCAGGACTCTGTTGCGAGGCAGGCCCGGAGGCGGGCGCGGCGGCGGCGGCAGACATGGCTTCCTGGCGGACGCCCGCCGTGCCACCGGACGTCCAGCTCCCTTCCGCTGCAACAAGGTTAGTAGAAAAGGTAAGGCAAGGCATACCAACATAATCAACCAGACATAATTTAAAAAAAATGCCTTTTTTCTCCTTGGTATAAGTTAAATTTAGCTAACACAAAACTTTCCTTTAAACATTTCCCACACAATTTTAATGTTGATATGTTCAATCAGTACCTGTAAACCATATTTATAAGGTGTTATTAAAAAAAAACCAAACCTGAAAAGGTCATTAAACTCATTGAAATGCTACACTTTACAATTAAACTAATCTAGCGTCTACCTCCACACTAATATTAAAATCTTGAAAAAATCTGCTGATTCATAAATTTATGTTATTACACAAAATCCATGATTCTGGGCATCACCACATATATAATACAAAGTCACTTTCTCTTTCCTATATGATATATTTGTATGATTAAATTTTTCCCTATATTTCTTTTTCCCTATATTTGTTCCTTTTCTCCCTATATTTTATTTCTTCCTTTTCCCTATATTTGTATGATTAAATTTTTAAACTACGCAACCGATTTTGATGTGGTTTTTAGTGTTCTGTAGCCAAATGCCAAAAACGGAACCCTTATAGATTCGTCATGTCTGTAATGAAATGAAATGAAATCGTTTATTAAGCAAGTAGGATCACTGATCACTTTTACACGTCATGTTTATTTTTTTTTTATTTTTCTGTCTGTCTGTCCGTATGTCACAGCCATTTTTTTTCTAAACTATAACAGCTATACTTTTAAAACTTGGTAGGTAGATGTATTCTATGAACCACATTAAGATTATGATGCAAAAAAAAATAATAAGAAATATTGGGGCCACCCATACTTAGAACTGAAACTCAAAATTATGGATAGGTCTTCAAAAATGGTATCAAGGTTTCTAAAATATTTTTTCTAAACCCGAATAGTTTGCGTGACAGATGCTTCCAGTGGAAAAAGTTGGTCCCCTCTAACTACAAAATAAGAAAATGAAAAATCTAAAAAAACATATGTTAAACATTACTACAAAAACTACTAAGGAAAATTGTTTTCAACGAGATGTAGTAAGTAGTTTTTTATTAATACCTCGTAAATCGTAAACCGCTTATTATCGCATAATCTTTCACACAAATAACTTAAATTCTTTAATTTCTTAAATCAATGTAGGGTTGTAACGGAGGCTTGTTAACGGAGGCGGATGCGGAGGCGATGACTCTCACCTCCGCGGAAGCGAAGGTTAACGGAGGCGACGACTCTCACCTCCGCGGAGCGGAGGTTAACGGAGGCGGAGGCCGAGGTGAAAGTACATATAGAAAAAATTGAAATTTATGGTTAATTAAAACAATTTTTTTATTTTAAATACGTACATTAATAGTAGTATACTTGGTAAAAAAATATTACCTTCTTGTAATGAAAATTAAGGAGAAACAAATTGTGTTTGCCGCATTCCCGCCTCGCACTAGTTGATTCTTGACCATTTCGCGCTCAAACGCGGCCGGATGGTTGTCGAGCGTCGCAGCTTGCGCGTTATTTATTTTATAAATACGTAAATAAACCTCCGTTATAACTCCGCAAAAATTGTGCGGAGGCGGAGGCGGAAGCGAAGATATGATTTCTTGCGGAACTTTCGCAGTAACGGAAGCGGAGGTGAAGCTCCGTTACAACCCTAAATCAATGGTACGGAACCCTTTGTGCGTGAGTCCGACACGCACTTGGCCGGTTTTGTAGCATGTTTCTTTTTTCTTGTTTTATTAATAGACAGAGTAATTAAAGTGGAAGGTTTATATTTTATATCTATAATAACATCCATCCATTGTAGAGAAATACTATTACTGAATAAAAATACCTTATACATTGTTGATTTAATATAGATCTCCATCGCCCTTTACAGCATATGATTTAAATGAATATTTTCGAAGATATTACAGATTTAAAAATTGCAGGGTGTCAGGTTTACAGCGGCACCGACTGGCCGAGGCAGGGTGGAAGCAGTGGGCCTCTATTTTTATACAATGTTCACAGTTTTTCAGTAGTCTATTTAGTATCAGCATTGCACCCGTGCGAATTTGGGGCAGGTTGCTAGTTCAATATAATCTTTTATTAAAGAAAAAAGAAAAACTGACGCTTAATATTCAATATTATATTAAACTTACTTTGTGGTCTCAATTGGGGTTGTGGTGCTGCATGATCTGCTGAGCGATGTGAAGGTTGGGCAGCTGCCTCCAATGAAGGGAACTCTGTGCGGAAGTGTGGGGACGATGGTGGTGGCAGTGCCACCCATCCGCCGGGTCCAGTGCCAGCAACCACACTGCTGTTCGAGGTTGTTGACTGAGGAAATGTATAAAT
The DNA here is from genome assembly GCA_017933935.1 of Sesamia nonagrioides. Classification (NCBI taxonomy): domain Eukaryota; kingdom Metazoa; phylum Arthropoda; class Insecta; order Lepidoptera; family Noctuidae; genus Sesamia; species Sesamia nonagrioides. The sequence goes on along the minus strand of JADWQK010001955.1, from coordinate 1,353,637 downwards.
ACATGTTAAAAATACTAGCAGACATAACACTGTCATGTCAAAATTGCCAATTATGGGTCCAATTGACAATTTTAATCATAAAGAAACTCAAACAAAATAAAACAAAGAAAATCATCAAATTGGTCCAGTTGTTTAAGAGAATTTGAATTATCTATGTAAAAATAGTAGATTGAACTAAGATGAGCTGGACTTTTTAAATAAGAACTGCTTTTACTTAGTAGCTTTAAATAGAAATTAGGGAAGCATTTACTTTACAGTAGGACATCACAGACTTTTAATAACAATAATAAGATAACCCAATGAACCAAGATTATAATAATGCAGTCAATGAACTTTTATGATAACAGTTTTGTTAAGAATCAAAGGTAAAAAAAACTCAAACCACCTGTAGTGACTTCCTTTGTTTGACTAATTCAAAGCAAAATGTGAAACAATTTAAATTACTTACTATAGTTTGAGAGGTACATGTTGAGGTTGCAGATACAGTTGTGGCAACAGCAGAAATAGAGCTGAAAATAAGTTTATTGCATCAGTTAGTACATGTCAATAGATTAAAAAATTTATCACAGAATCATTCACCCCTACATAATTCTATGTTCTTTACTGTAAATTAAAGTGCTTAATATTATATTACATACAATAAAACAATAGAAAGGTCTCTTTTTTTTACAAAAGAACTTGTTCAGGCTAAAAAATGACTTTTCAGTTACATTTGGTGACCCTTAACAGACACTTGATCTTTAGCTGGATTAGATAAGGCACTTACTTTGTATTAGGGTCTTGACCAGTTTCTGTTTTTAAAGAAGGCAAGTTGGCAGGTGGCCGCCTAGCTGAAGGTACTTTTCCAAGACTTTGCATTCCATGTTTGCGGCTTAGTTGAGATTTTACTGAGGACGGCTCTGAGTTCTCGTTCTACAATATAATTTTAATAATATATGTACTGCTAAAGCAAGTTCTACAACAAATGGAAAATGCAAAAAGAAAAACATGTTATAATATCATAATGCAGGTAATGTTAGTTAAGATACATTAAAATTGGGGTCACTTTTGTTTCATAGCATTTAACCAGGCAGCATACAATGTTTTATTACCAATTGGTATGGTTTACAGTTTAAAAGTATGTATGTTTCCTTTCAATGTTAAAAATTTCAAATATCTGAAACAAGGTCATTGACTATTTCACTCTTGCAACTAGATATGCACAAGGTAGCTGAAGGTCAATTTATTCAACTGTGACTACTATAATTATTTTACACCTGGCTTGCAGTTTCAGATCTTTTAATCACACTACACTACACACACTATCAACCTGTTTATCCTCCCACTGCTGGGCACAGGTGTCCTCTCATACAGAGAAGGAAATATATGTTAACAACAGATTTTATTAACTTTTACCACATTCCACAAAAATAGCTATCAATTATGGCAAACCATTGTTTTACAAAAAGTATTCAGGTCATCAGGAATATACTGGTGGGCGTGTACTCCCTTGACATTGACACAAAATATATGGATCTGGAGCAGTACTTACTCTGTTGGCGCAGTACAAGCTATTGATGTCCAACTTCTGATATCTTTGCTTGCCGGACGTCGGCTTGCTCTGCGCCGTAGTGCCTCCGCCGCCCGGCGTTGAGAGTGCAGACATGCTGCGATGTACACACCATCAGGAGATCACCCTCGCAACGACCACCAACTGCAATCAGCGAAACCCTCTGTTTAATGGCCACTCCGTAAACGCAAATCACTGTAATCACAAGCAACTAACTAGCCCGGACCAAAGACAATCGTCCTTCAATGTAATCCATTCCAATTCGCTCATATTAATTAAAAAAAGTACTCGTAGTATTTCGAAGCACTAAGTAATATTCACACTATTGATTACATTCACTGAAACACTAAACACTTTCACAGCACTGTTATAACAATAAATTTGAAGCCCTGCCCTCAAAGGTTTATTGACGTGTTACATCCGTCTGATGAACGCTGGATCGATGACTCCAATAATTTCACTTACGTTTTTTGTTACACTCTCTAATCCGTTATTCTTTTATAACTTTCGAATATTTAGATCAAAATAACGGTACTAACAAGATTGAAGTAAAAGAACGGTAAATAAACTAATTTTTATCTTTCTTTATAACAATAAGAGCAAAATACATTAGTACCTTGGTTCGTTACACTTGGTATCACGGAATAAAAAATATCTAAGCTCGATTGCTAATTTCTTAAAGAAGATTACTTTAGATTTAAACTATAATCTACGCTACCAAAAACTTATATCACTTTATTTTAAGATGGCGTCTCCAAAAGACGATCTCCTTCCTTTCCTTTTAACAATCAATAGCGTGACGTCACAAAGACGCGCAACAGCGCGCTCTGGTGGACATTTGGATAAACAGACAAGATTGCTACACGAATTAAACATTTATTATTAGTATAAATCTCGATCTTATCAAAATCTTATCAGAATGTCTGCAAAAATTAAAATGATATAAATTGTACTTTTTGAGAAGGTCTGTAGGCTTCGTACAGACAAATCTGAAACAATTTTACTATAAATCCATGTAATTTTAATGAGACAAAATAAAATACTAGTTCATCGACTAAAATTCGAAGTATTAGTAAAAACCAATCCTGTGTTGTCCTAACGTTTATTTTATTAGGTAATTTCATTTTAATGATGCATACAGTATAGATAATTATCTAAAAGTAAGGATTCCGATTATCACTCGATACAAATATTTTAACCAGAAATAGCGATTTAGTTTGCTCTCCAAGTTTTCTCTCCTTTTACGCTTGCGCACGAGGACTTTGCACCATATTGATGAAAGAAAAATCAGTAGGCGAGGATCTGCGGAGAAGCTCATAATACGAAGAGGGTTTGAGAAAACCGCAGCCATGCAGGCCGGGAATATGGGAATGGAACAATTAATTCCAATTGTTAACAAGCTACAAGATGCTTTCACACAGTTGGGTGTTCACATGCAGCTGGATTTGCCGCAAATTGCAGTTGTGGGTGGACAATCTGCAGGGAAAAGCTCGGTTTTAGAAAATTTTGTGGGCAGGTATGTGAATTTAGTATGCTTAAATTGTGTCTGTTTAACAATTTCACGTGATATTATGGGGTAAGCAGAATAAATAGCAAGCGCAAAAGAGGGTTAAACTCTGTAGTTGCCCTGATGCTGTTTATACCATGATCTAAGTATTATTTTGAGCTCTAAACATTTTAAACTTATTTAGATATATAAACGAAATTACGTAAGCAGCAGAGTAAATTGCAAGTAATTATTTAGAAATCAACAGAGTCCAATTATATTATTACAAATTTATCAAAAGATCATTATGAGAAATAAAGAGCAAAGTCAATTTTTATTTAAGATTTCAACTTATTTTATTCAACTCATTTTTCGATTGGCAACTTAAAAAATAATACGTTTCTTTTTGCGTTTTTAAACTAATAAATTTTAGATTTTCACTTAACTAAATGAATAATTAGAAAAAGAAAATGTTATCTACGAAAATATTTTGTTGAGATATTTTTATATTCTGGCCTAGATTTAGTGCGCATGTCGAGCAGTATTGATTTACTAATGCTCAAATGTCAATGGTTGTGAAGGGTCAATTTAATGAACTTCCTTGAAATAATTGGAATAGATTAAGCTAGACTCAGTTTCAGATTAAATTGATTAAAAAAAGTGACAGTACTAATATAATGAACAAGATTTACTAATGAAATGACTGAACGCCAAATATTTTTACATGTTATTTGTCTCAAGTTGGAATAGTGATATGTGTTGTACAGACAGAGACAGAGAATGTTTTGAAGTGTTCTGTATCTGAAAGCACTACGCTTTGTTTCTTTTTGACAGTAGTCGAATCAAGCTGAATCGAAACGTAACGTAACCACCCACCACCATATTGAAAAATAAATTAGTTTAGCGATGATGAATTTGATGATGAGCGAGTGTTAATAGTGTTTTATAGTGATAAAAGTTTAATGTATCTTAGAAAAAATGGCTGGAAATTTCGGAATGCAGCAGCTAATCCCTGTTGTAAACAAATTGCAAGATGCATTTGTGCAAATGGGCGTGCACATGTCTTTAGATCTTCCCCAAATTGCAGTAGTGGGTGGTCAGTCTGCAGGAAAGAGTTCAGTGTTAGAAAACTTTGTAGGAAGGTAAGATTTTGTATCCAGTAGGAACTTGTGTTGTTGAGTATTCTAGCGTTCCAATGTGCCAAAGATGTCAGATTTATGTACCCCTTCTTTGTTTATCGTGAAGACAATTGATTTATTGGTTTAATGTGAGGAATATTCGGCAGGAATTAACCACTTCCTTGATGCATAGATTGCAGTTGTTTGGGGCAACAATAAGCTAATCACAGACTCTTTAACATAATTACAGTAGTTTGTGATGACTCATTTGTAACCTATTTAGAAAACAATAATATTATCAGTGTGTATTCTTTATGACTTCACTTTTCAATTAATTTTGTTACATATGTCTTAATAAAAGGCAAGCTGACTTCTTAGTGTGATATGTAATTAAAAAGAGTGATATAAACACTTTGTTTATACCCAAAAATTTCAACATATAAAAATATTATGTAGAAAGGTGAATCATGCAGTTAAGAGATTAAGGTGCTTATATCAGTTTCCACATAACCTTTGGAGGACTGAAATGAAACTGAATTAAAAAGTGTGTTTAATTCTTTGTATTTGAAAGCATTCTTCTACTACAATGTGATGGTAAAAAGCTGGGCTATAGGGTTGACTTTTTCAAATAAATTAGCAAAACAATTTCACATCCATTAATATAGACACAGTATAGAAATAATTATTGTTTATATTAATTGACAAGAAATTAAGGAAATATTTCTTTTCAATTAATATAGACAATATGTATAGAAATATTTAGTGTCTATATTAATTGACATGAAATTGTTACTAAATATGTGCATTGTGTAGTTGTGGACACCAGCGCATTTTACCTATTACCTAAAGAAATATGTACTTGAAATTAACTTACAAGTATTCACTTTAATTTGATAATTAAAAGCATGACCCAGATACTTATCATTCCTACATATTTTTCTTCTTTATTGTAAGGTTTAACCGATCTTTATATTTGGGTAGAGAAGTTCAATAAGAAAATATGAATTTAGTAGAATTAACAATGTGTTTACTGAATGAATGAAAATTAGACCATCCAGTCTATTGATAATTAGTTTTATGACGTCAAAAGTCTTATTAGATAATCTTAAAAAATAAAACTAAAAGTAGTGTAAACAGGAAGGTATACATTATAATTTGGTAGAGTCCTACCTATACATATAAACACTGTTATGCTTCAAGCTATTTGCCCATAAGAGTTTTTATAAAACTTATAAAATTTATTACAATTGAGCTGCACCCAACAATTTCACCTGCATAAGATTCGATACCATGGGAATATCAGTAAACAACATTATTTTTTGTATATACAAAACCTGAAACACATGTCCAGTATTTTTATGCACAAAATTTCAAAAAGCTATCATGAAAAATCACAAAGTTATGAGCTTGTTATGTTACCTGGTTGTCCCTACAAAAATATGGTCAACATGCTGCTCGCCTGCTCGCACTTACAGTGGTGCGGTTCGGCTGGATCCCTAGGACACTATGATCCGCTGTGAACTACGTTGTGAGCTCACTAACCACACTGCAACATTTTTTATCAAAATAAAGGGTGTGACAGCTCACTTATTTGTCCATTCTAAAAGCAAATTAGGTATATGAACTCATGTAATGTGTCAGTAAGCTAATTCCGGAGAAAGAACCATAACATTGTCTTGAGTTAATCAGAGGGACCAGATATTGTTATCATCTAAATAGTCATTTACGAATAATATGCCTTTGAACAAAGCATTGATTTGATTTGTACTTTAAGTGCATTATAAGGCAAGCCTAGGAAAGCAGAGGGTATCTTGTGAATATTGATATGGGATGGTACTTACTGTTCTAAGCCCAGTACCACACGGGATTAAACGCACGAGCATGGGCACCAGGTTAAGTCACATAGTAAATTTTAATAATACATATTTGTATGTCCAAACTCACACAACTATTAGATAATATAGAATACTAGCTTTCCGCCCGCGGCTTCGCCCGCGTGGTTATATCGCGCTTTTTAGATTAGGAATATAAATTTTTTTTTTCAATAAAAGGTAGCCTATGTCCTTTCTCAGGGTCTAAAGATTGTCTGTGCCAAATTTCATCAAAATCGGTTGAGAGGTTTAAGTGGGAAAGCGAGAGACACGAGTTACTTTCGCATTTTTAATATTAGTATGGATGGATATGGTGTTATCATTTGTTTGCAAATTCGGCTTCTAATACATAAATATTTCCAGGAAATGAATGGGCGTAACTGTGAAAGTTATTTTGTGTAAGCCAAAACTGGCTATTCAAACTTTGTATGTAATGAATGAGGCACCTTCTCAGTAACCTATTGTAGACTACTGCGAAATATGTGGGTCTCTCAAGTGGTGCCCCTTCATCTGGATCTCCTTAATTATGCAATCTGTTCAAGGTCTTTTTTAAGGTCGTGGACACTATGTTTGTAGATTCATTAAACTAACAAACTGCAAATACAGTAGGTCTATAGTGTAACACTTCATAAGTCCTTCGGAGCTTCTACAAACGTGGTTAGTCCACTGAAACTTCCGCTTTTTAACATTGCGAGTCTTTTATATGATTGGTGACTATTTCTTCTATTCGTTCCAGATCCTTTTCTCCAAATAAACTCTGAGCATAGCTCTATGTAAAACAGTAAACAACCAAAAATTTAAAATTCAATTTTAGTTCCGAGGATATCCTCAAACTACGTGTCATAGCAGGAATTAATAGGCAAACAATAATAATTACAACAATGATAAATTAAATGTGTTATGTGTGTGTTAAATATGTTGTGTGTGTTGTGTTATGTAATTTACACAGTGCCGGCCAACCAAACTGTATTTTTCTGTCGCCATCATTATCGAAGTTGTGTAGGCTAGGCTTAATGAAATTCCCAAGATAGACATACTCCCTACATGACACTAGTACTTGAAAATATCGTTTTCTTCAACGTGAATAGTTCCACCATGATACGCAAGTTTCAATTAAAATTAAAAACGAAATACTAAGTGGCTGCCTTACTTGCAAACTATTCACCAAAATTTAATCTACTGACAGATAGTTTGTGTTATAAACATGCTCATTCTATCATGCCCTCCACACTTTTCTACCAAAGAACGCTTCTGAGTGAGCGCAATGGCTACGCACGCGTTTTACAAGCTAGTTTTGTAGGTAGTAGTCCCAGAATCTTATCAATCCCAATATTGTCGAGTGCATTTGGAATAATCAAGGCCGCTCAACCTTTTTAAGAGTCTGGCCAAAAAGTAGATTTAGTCGTTAATGATGGGCCACTTACATTTCCTATTTCAGTTACTCTCACGAAAAGCGCAATAAAAATTATTACGAATATAAAATAGAATTATTGTTTATTAAGAATATGTCCTTTATTTCACCATATTTACATCTTTAAATATTTCTATATAAAAAAATACATAAAAAAAAATATTAAATATATAAAAAGCTACCGGCGGTCAGGGCTCCAGAGAGAGGAACCTTCTGACAATGCGAGCCATGTCTAGAAGTACTGCTTTATGAACCAAGCCCTTGATTCAGCTGCCTAACGAGAGCCTCCTGAGGTGTTGGTCGAGGCTCTTGGTAATTGAGCCATTGGCTGCCACGACTCATCATTATCATCTCAGCGTATAATCCCGGTCGCATCCGCGGCTTTCGCGTTGGAGCCCGGGGTCCGCTTTCCTACTAAAACGCCTCCATTTCGCACGATCTGTGGCATCCCGTGGTGTAAGATTGTTGGCACGCATGTCATCTCTTACAACGTCAAGCCAGCACTTCTTTGGTCTACCTCGCTTGTTCCGGCCCGGCGGAGGCGCCATGGCAAGACATTTGTTACCCACGTAACCTGCCGGTTTACGTAAGACGTGACCGTACCAGCGCAGGCGACTCTCATGCAGTTTGTCTGCTATGCCACGGACACGGAGACCGCCACGGATGCGGGAGTTCTTGATGCGGTCTTTCCACGTAACTCCACACATCCACCGCAGCATATTCATTTCGTGACACGCAGCTCCTGCTTGTGTCGCTGTGGCCTCACTGCCGTACAGAAGGACAGGTCTAATGATGGTCTTATAGACCTATCCCTTAAGCGTAGCCGGCATTTTGGGGTCACAAATGACACCTGTCACCTCACGGTATTTTGCCCAAGCTGCGGAAATGCGTGCTTTAACGTGGCAATCAATTTCGCCGGACGCGTGGAGCACAGACCCCAAGTATTTAGATTGGTCTGTGCACTCGACCATGTCTCCGCCTATGCACACAGGCATAGGGTCTGTGGTGTTGCTGGCTATGTACACCGTCTTCGCCACATAGAGTTTAAGACCTCCGTTCTCAAGCGAGTTCTTCCACGCATTTACCCGCTGCACCAACCGTTCCCTGTACGCGTATGCCAGCGCGATATCATCAGCATACATGAGCAACCAGGGAGGTTGCTCATGTGAATTCTTGATGCTGTCTGACAAGACATCTAATATCACGCTGAACAGGAACGGACTAAGGACGGGTCCCTGGTGTACTCCGACGGTGATGGGGAAGGGTTTAGTGTCGCCATCAGTGGTCCTAACAACGGAATCGGAATTGAGGTACATGTCTCGAATTATGTCAATAAAGGCTTCTGGTACCCCTTTGGACCTCAGTGCCCACCAGATCACCCCCCGAGGGACACAGTCAAAGGCCTTCTGCATGTCTAAAAAGAGCATATGCAGAGGCGTGTTCTTCGATCTGTATCTCTCCATGGTGATCCTTAGGGCGAAGATAAGGTCCGTGGTTCCGTACCCTGGACGGCACCCATGTTGACACGTCGAGACAGCACACTCCTGCCGGATCCGGGAGTCTAAAATCCTCTCAAAGATCTTCATGGTGTTGGCCATGACCTTTATACCGCGGTAGTTACCACACTCCTGTACCGAGCCCTTGCCTTTGAAGACTGGATTGATAATACTCAGCCTCCATTGGCCCGGGATTTTGCCGGTCAGGAGCACGCGGTTCAGAAAGTTTGTTAACATGCCCACACCGCGAGGACCCATCGCCTTCTACGCCTCAATGGGGACTCCGTCAGCTCCGACAGCTTTCCGATTCGCCATGCGACGAAAAGCCGCGTGGACTTCCTCAGGCGTTATCGGGGGCACTAATCCAAGGTTCGGAGGGAGTTCCGGTGTCTGCACCTCTTGGTGCTGCTTATTCAGCAGCTCGTGGAAGTACGTACGCCATTGGCTGCCACGACTATCGCTACAATTATTGCTGAATCCACTTCCCACATGTCGACAACCTCGTGAACCAAGTCAAGATACTCGATTTGTTTATCTTTCTAAGCTTTCACGAGGCTCTCATCATGGGGGATGTTTATGTCATCATGCACACCGCTCTGATCGATCCACCATCACTATATCAGGCTTATAATTGGCAACAATAGTCCTGGCAGTGATGATGGATCGGTCCCAGTACAATGTGATATGGCCATTTTCGAGTACTGTGTTACTGTGTGTACTGTGTTTTCGAGTGTGTGTGTGTGTGTGTGTGCTGTTAGTTTGCCACCTCCGATTCCACAAGGTTGTATTTGAGAGCAAGTTGCAGATAAATTGTTTATTTAGGAATATTATTATTACTTAAATAAAGAAACAAATTTTGAATTAGGTAAGTACCTATGTATGTATATCTTCTCAAATCTAAACCAATGTTTTGATTCAAAGTCAAAATCAAATTTTCAAAGTATAGGTACTAGCGCGGGCCACTCAAAATTCTGTCGCGGGCCACATTATGGCCCGCGTGCTTGAGGTTGAGCAGTCTTGGTCTAAATGTTTTTTTTTGATAATCATAGCATTTCTGAAGGTTACTTGGGTAACAAATGTCTTGCCATGGCGCCTCCGCCGGGCCGGAACAAGCGAGGTAGACCAAAGAAGTGCGGGCTTGACGTTGTAAGAGATGACATGCGTGCCAACAATCTCACACCACGGGATGCCAGAGATTGTGCAAAATGGAGACGTTTTAGTAGGAAAGCGGACCCCGGGCTCCAACGCGAAAGCCGCGGATGCGACCGGGATTATGCGCTGAGATGATGATGATGATGATGAGCATTTCTGAAGGTCAATTCTCATAATTAAAAACGTTCATAAGTGGTCGCAATCTCATATCAGCGAAAATAAAAGTCAAAATCGTATTTTGGACAGATCAGACTGTAACCATTCCCAAAATCACGAGATTAATCCCTCAGATTTTGATAGAATTGGATATTGACATAAAAGTGCAGAATGTAGATGTGGTGTGATGTATGTCGCTATTAAGTCGCTGTAAATCGATATGTAAAGAGGGTGAATTATGTTAAATACGATAGCAGGGTCGGTGTCGCTTCTACTTCTTTGGCACTTGCGAGCAAGACCTATAAAATAAATCAACTAAGTAATAGCATACTTAGGACCGCATTACAGAACCTGATTTAAGCATTACTTAAAACTAGTTTCAGCCAATCAAATAGCTTCAAACGAGATTTAAGTAAAGCTTGAGTGAGGTACTGTAATACGGACCTTAGAATCTGCATCCATACGCTCTGCGGCGTAATTCAGTCATTCATAACCGTGCATGCATTACCTATTCAACGGAAAAAAAAGGCTTTACGAATTAAATTATTGTCTTATTCTAAATGCGCATCAAGTACCTAGGTTTTTTCTTAACACTGTTATTATTGAATGCATTACCTACTATGACTCATGTATCAGTACGCTATGATTACATCTTGGTAAATTGCGTGACATCAACGGTCTTTACTTTAGGTTTAATTTTTCGCTTGAGATTACGAGCAGTTTCAGCAGGACAATCGGAGTTTTGAATTTTGTGGTTATGTCAATATCTTAAAATAGGGGTTGCTTTTTGTGAAAGTAGCGACCTGGAATAATACATATATCAAAGATATGTACGTCTGTTGCGAACTGGCCTGAGCAGTCAGTGGGTACCGCTAGCCATGCTGGCTGACTGTCAAGTATTGTTTTCTGCGGCATCAAATGTATATAGCTAAAAGAACCACTAAGTGGGTCTCATTAAACGTAAGATAACATAGGCGCAGTCCAAGGATGTCTTCGCCTTGGACTGCTGCGGGATGAGGTTGACTCCTATCGAAAGAAATGGTCGGCCTAGCAAAAGAGATAATTGTGTCGAAAACAGAGAAAGAGGCCTTTACCCTGCACAATACTTGCTAGTTAGATTGTGTTTAATGACCTTTCTTACTGCTCACAACACTCTATACCTGAAAGTCTTGGAGGCCTTTATAGTAATTATTTTGTTTCAGGGACTTTCTTCCAAGAGGTTCCGGAATAGTCACGCGGCGTCCATTGATTCTGCAGCTTATACATGGAAATACAGGTACTCTTAATGATTACATAAAATGAGATGTTACGACAAAATTACATATTTTACAGGGAAAATACGGCTACCTACTACGTTATTTATTTTTGCACACTTACTGACTGTGATGTGCAAAAGGTGATCATTAACCTTCAGCTGTACTGTGAATGTTAAAATTTGTTAAAACAACTAATTGGCTTACTAATACGTGCTATAATGTATCTATTTATATATTTTGGCAATGTAAATAGCAGTGTTTTAAGAACATCATTACATACGTACAGAACATTATGTGTATTTTGGTATATTTAATATTGTGATAATTTTTCCGGTCACGTACCTAAAGGTCACTAACCTTCCGTTCCGCATGATTGGACCCTTATTTTTCGTGATGTACTTCAATGGTAGACAGATGATTGTATAAGAGACTTAATACCTATCTAATAAATATTTATTTTATTGGAATGTTAAAGTACAAAAAATATGTTTATTGGCAGTTGTTGTGGTTATGTTTTGATCAACACATTCAAGCATACATTTTTTTGTTTATTCTGTTTCTGTCAGCGCTTGTCGTGCAGGATAACTGTTTAACTAAACCACAATGAAACTGCCGATTAGCTGCTTGTCTTAGTCTTATAGCATGCAATGCATAAAGTTAATTGACTGAGGATATTCACTGGGTTAATGAAAGAGGACAGTACTAGCAGATGGTCAAATGAAGGGGTTGCCATCTGCTGCCAAATATAACGGACATTTCACAGTTTTTACATGCCAGGAAGCCAATCTTGATTTTCGCAGCCTACCAGAGTTTAAAAGGAATCTGGCAAACTAAACACATAATAAATCAGTATTTAAAATGTAACATAATGCTAAATTATTTATTTCTTTTTAATCCTAGAATATGCGGAATTTCTGCATTGCAAGGGGAAGAAGTTCGTTGATTTCAATGAAGTACGCGCAGAGATTGAAGGAGAGACGGATCGTATGACCGGCTCTAACAAGGGAATATCACCAGTGCCGATCAATCTTCGTGTATATTCCCCAAATGGTAAGGTCCAAAATGGAATAATAATTAATTCATTAAAATTCTAAAAGAGAGATAAAATTCATCTCTTTTATATTACACTATCCACAGTTTTAGTAGCAGCCGCATTTACACCAATCTTTACACGTAAGCCAGAGGCTCATTACCGCTTGATAAAATCTAAGAGCGACAAGAACATTAGGCAAAGTCTATAATTTTCGACCTTATACAACGTTTATATATAATACTAGCGGTCGTCAGCCACTTCGTTCGCGTTGAGTTAGTTATGTTCCGCTCCTATTGGTCCCAGCGTTATGTTATATAACCTAAAGCCTTCCTGGATTAAGGGGTTATCCAACGCAAAAAGAATTTTTCAAATCGGACCCGTAGTTCCTGAGATTAGCGCGTTCAAAGAAACAAACAAATAAATAAACAAACTCTTCAGCTTTATATATTAGTATACATTTTTAAGAGACCCGCTAAAGCAAAGTTAGGATGTATGGTATGGATGTACATATGTAACGTTCTAGATTGATGATTTAACGAAGTCATTGGCCGACAAATGTGTTATCATATTTACAATAACTGCCGTTATTGTTATATTAATTCTAGTGTTGCCTTCTGTTTGAGAGTCAAAGTTAAGCATGTCGATGAAAATTCTTGAAGTCTCATTATCTTCGCAGTGTATCTTTTGTGGACAAAAGGAAATATACCTAAGTGCTTACAAGATGGTGATGCAAGGTCGCAGCTGTACACCTTTGACAGATCTTATTTAAAGGTCTTGGTTAACAAAGGAGATTGCTCTGGATTTATTTTATGAAGCAACGAGTGTCTTGATGGAGGAACCTTTTCGTCCTGTCGTGTATTCAATAAATTACGATTATGTTACAGACTATGATCAAATAAGTATTTATAACTTGAAATATCTACATATTTTTGTCTATCAATCATAAAGTCAAGACAGATTCATTCGTTTAAATTGACAATAGCAAAGTTCTGTTAGTTTTACGTAGCTACCTAATCAACGACAATGGGTGTTTGTTTAGAAACTTTATCCTTATCATATATTATTAAGAGTTAAGCTTGTGCGTTTGTGAGGTCCTAGGGGGTGTACAGAACCGATTGTTAAAATTCTTTTATCAATAGAAAGCCATTTCATTTAAAATTTTATATCATAACTCATAGACTTTATTATTACATAACCCGAAAAATTAAAAGACTTGATGGCAGGCGGATTTGGAAAGGAAGTCTGTGAAGAAACGGTTTCTTCCAAATTACGCTGCAGAACTCTAAAAAATATAATTAAGTTTTATAGAAAAGATGTTGTATTAATGCTTCAAAAAGTCAACGATATGTTTCACTTTAATATTTAATTAACAAAAAAAAAAGTTCTTAGGTCATACATGTTGCTGTATATCAATTGGTAGATTATCGCGATTACTTGTAAAACAACCTTTAAAACTGTTTTTTGTTAAGTTTTTACATGATACTTTGGTATGTCAACCCGTAAATTTGTACCAACTGCATGACGGAGATGTCTCCTTTGGGCTGGTAATAAATAATGAGTCAGTGTTAATCATGTGCTTCAGATAAGCCAATACCCAGTTAATTGATAACATTTAGTAAAATAACATGCTGCATTATCAATTTATTGCTAATATTAATATAGGTTTTTGTACCCATTTGCTGAGGAATAATTGAACACTTATTGATAATTTAATTCAATATTATCTATGCATACTACATTCCAAGGGATTCCGTTATATTGTAGCTCAGGACAAAATACATAGGTATATGTCAATACAATCGATATTTATTCCACTGCTTATATGGAGAGAAAATGATTATTGCTAGTAGTTTGTGCCATGTTGTACTGACATGGATGCGTGTGTAGTGTACCCATCTTAATTATGCAATCTTGATTATAACGTTGCTTATTTGATATTCTATATGTAGTTTGGTAATGACCTACATAACAAATAATTATTTGATGGTTAGTTTACCGTTTAGTACAAACCTACATAGAATTAATAGTTAGATGTATTTTTAAAGTTATACAATATGTAAAGAAAACCCTGTCCAATCTATGAAGGTTAGGTATCGATAACTAATTCTAATAATGCCTACAAAACAGGGCTAAACTTAAAATAAATTCCCCCTAAAAAAGTAAATATTACTTCGAAAAAGCGAGGTAACTTAATACATGTGCGGTAGGCAACACGGTAGGCATACACGTGCGGGCGAAGGGGGGCAGGGCACGCGGCACGTGGTCGCATCACTCATAATAATACTGTCCAAAATTGTGTTGTCACTTTTTAAAAATTACCGAATTTTGGGGAAGTTGGAATTAATTCGCGGAAAAAAAAAAAGATTATTTCAAAATTCATTAGTATTGCTAAGATGATGATTATGTAAAATTTCATATTTTATTTGATCATGTGTTTTCCTAACCTGTATTATCCTTTTGGGTCGACGGAGTTTTCTTTACATATTGTATAAACAGTTTTCTCTGTATTAGATTCAGAAATTATCATTTTATTGTATAGATTTTTACTCTGTTGGACATAATTGAGGTGAAAGAACAAGTTACATTAATAGCAACATAAGACTCCGTTTTCTTTCTTTATCATATCATAGTAACCCCCACCTAGGTTTCTCTATTACCTCGTAAATAAAGCTAATTAGGTATCTACGCTCATTTATTTGACGAGCATTATCTTATGTGCTCGCAATAATCAGAATAAGTAATAACAAGTCATTGGGGCTTAAGTTTTAAACAATATTATAACTTACTGTCGAATGCAGGTCAAGCTACCCGAAAACTGTCAAATATTCGCAAACAACATCGAGCCTTAATGCTTTAGGGATAAAGTTGAAAATTTAATACAAAAATCTGACTTCATATTGTAGTAGATTGATGTGCTGTCGTCTGTATATACGAATATAAAGCGGCACCTGAAAAAAAAACCCTATCCGCCCGCTTCTGCCTATGCTTATGTACTCGTCGAAAGTCGTGGTCATGATATTTGCGCAGATGAAAACATAGTAAATTAAAAATATTGGAGTGAAATTTACGATTATGAAGTGTGCCAGAAACCGTCATATGATATAAATCTTACGTTATCTAACCTTATCATATAATACAATTTTATCTATTTTACTGATCGTAACAAAGCGTATGAAATATTATTTTCTCCTATTGTACGACAAAGATTCTAAATGTGTTATGAAATTTCACGTTCCGGTATCTGTGATGAAATTCATCCCATTTTTTTTTTACAGTTAAAATATTATTTACATCTTATAAAAAAAATATTATTTTGTCAAAGCTAATTAAAATTTGAAAAGTATGAATGTACACTATTATGTATTGAAAACATTGATTTTGTTGTTAAACATTAAGTATTGTTAATTATCTACCGATAACAATGACCTTGTGTTATTCTTCAACTACAAACATTCCGTGCTACCTAACGTATGCAATCTAATCACTGGTGTTCAAGATTCGACAACAAGAAATATTTTGGTACGCACTGCAGGTTTATAGGCCAATTCAACATTAACGGTTATATTGCTATCTATGTCATGCTTTCAGACAGAAACGCAAAATTTTTCCTTATTAGTATTTTATTGTAGAGACACGTCATTAGGGGCCATCCATAAAGTACGTCACACGAATTTCATGATTTTTTGAGCCCTCCCCCGTCCTTGTCACAGGTGTTCACATTTCTGAAACCCCCCCTCCCTAGTGTGACGTCACATGTTTTGCAATTTCACATCGAAAAATTATTAAATTAAAACATCGTAAACATAACAATTTAAACCGTATTGTCCCAAAGATAGAGTTGGATATATTTTTTAGTTTATAATTAATATTTAAAATTACGCGATTACTACCTCTAGGTATATTAGATTTTAAAATGTGATGTCACGAAACTTACTACCCCACCCACCCCTTGTCACACCATGTCACACTTTGTCGACACCCTCCTCCCCCCTTTATGTGTGACGTACTTTATGGATGACCCCTTATGGTCAGCCATATCATGACATGACAAACAAATTTAAGCTTAATTGGTTGGAAGTATGAATGACGGTCACTGACCGATGTTGAACAAAACTAATTTTATGTAAGAACGTAAACTTATTAATTTTCCTAGTATTGGAGGTAACTGCAGCCGATGTTTTTACGTTTCAGTGCTCAACTTGACCCTGATTGATTTGCCGGGTCTGACGAAGGTGCCTATCGGTGACCAGCCGGCAGACATCGAGCAACAGATCAAAGGGATGATCTTCCAATTCATCAAGCGTGAATCCTGCCTCATCCTAGCCGTCACGCCCGCTAACACCGATTTGGCAAACAGTGATGCCTTGAAACTTGCAAAGGAAGTTGACCCACAAGGCTAGTAACTTAAATGGTCTTTTACTGATTATGACTCACTACACTGGTTACGAAAAAAAAAATCAATGCTATGAATGGTTACAGTTAATGTGAATGAATTTACTAGGTGACGGTTTTCGTCTATTAGGTACCTAATAGCTGACCCGACAGACTTTGTCCCGGCCATTTTTTTTTAACGAAACAACACGCTTGTATTTCGTGTGGCGGGTTCGATTCCTTCTCGGAACAAATATATGTATGACTTACAAGTAAGTAGTTGTTCCGGGTCTGGATGTTTGTGTATGTGAATTTATATGTTTGTAAACGCATCCACGACACAGGAGAAATTCCTAGTGTGGGGCAACGTTTTTTAAAAAGGAAGACGAAGAAGGTACCTTTATCTATAGCACATCTACATTTGGGCAGAGGTGTATCTACAGTACACCCATATTTGGCCGGTTATGTGGTCCGATGTAATAAAGAGCGAGCCTATTGCATATTTCAATGATTTACACAAAAAAGTATTATTATTAAGAAAATAGAAACACATTCATTTCGATTTTTTTTCGGTTATTGCCTGGAATATGCATATAAGTATATTATGATTGGTGGTTAGGAAACGTTTCTTTTTCTGTTTTAACTCAAAAATAAATCTTTTATTTATATTTTGTCATAATTGAACTTGAGAGGGTAAAACAGCCTTCTTTTGTTGCAAGCATTGTATATTACTTTTCTCCCACAGTCTAAGCATTTGAAGAACGCAAATATTTAGGCTATAGATTTGTCGATGTTACTACTTACAGGTCTCCGTACAATCGGTGTCATCACGAAGCTAGACTTGATGGACGAAGGCACGGACGCGCGCGATGTGCTAGAGAACAAGCTGCTGCCTCTACGACGTGGATATATCGGCGTCGTCAACCGGTCGCAGAAGGACATTGATGGACGAAAGGACATTACCGCGGCCTTGGCAGCTGAGAGGAAGTTCTTCCTAAGGTATGTATACTATGAAAACACTTACTGCCTAGTTTAAATTTGTTACAGATGGATAGTTGACCGATACTGGCGAGAGATACGCCATGATTTCGAATCCAGCCATTTTCTCGATTACCTATAATAGTTGCTTACTTCCTTCCTTAAAACCTACAGCTACAAGCATCACCAGCTTAGTTTGCCCGTGTCCGGATAGGCGTAATGAAAAAAAAAATATCTGAAAGGAGAAGCATACAATCGATTTGCAGACGTTTGGAAAGGTTAGACTTGAATGATTCCGAGACAATAAACTAAGTCATTACTACTAAAGACTAGTACTCAATGACTCATGTCTTCCTGAAATTGGCCACAGTAAAGAAAAAAAATCGAAACAATGTAACTAACTGGGCACGCCAAGTGCTACTTTTACGAGATGTTGCAACATGTATTCTGATAGATAGACATATAGTTTGCTCTCGACTATCGGGCTGACCTACTTTCGTACGTCGTCGATTGCATTTGCAATTTGTGTGAGATGATAAGGACTTATTTTGTTAAAGGCTGATTTTTCCCATCGCTAGATAGTTTATTCAAGGAATAAATTTGATTTGTAATAAATTTTGTATGAAATAATTGTCAGGATTTCTAAATTATTCGTCAAATAAAATCAGATGAATTAAAATCAGCTTAGGGCTGATTTTTAATACCATGCCATAGAGTTTACATAATATTGCAATTGAATCGAAACTTTAATCATCCTTTATGAATTAACCCCTGGTGTTTATTCATAAATGAAAATTAAAGCTAAGTGACGTGCTCACGTCTCAATGTATGGTTAAACATTCGCTAATCACTAGTTAACTTTAAGCAATGTTTATGAATAATGGGGATATTATACAGGGTGTATCTGACATCGTAACGCAAACTTCGCGAAAAGGCTAGACCGCATGCCACTAATAAAATTATGATAGTCATTTATGTCGTTAATAAGGGGTTACAGAAATCATAGTCATCATCTCAGCCGAAAGACGTCCACTGCTGGACATAGGCCTCCCCCAAGGTTCTCCACGACGACCGGTCCTGCGCCCCCCGCATCCAGCGGTTTCCCGCGACCTTCACCAGGTCGTCGGTCCACCTTGTCGGGGGCCTACCCACGCTACGTCTTCCGGAACATATTATCGGAAATCATAGTGTTTAAAAAAAAAGTGTCTGCGCGGTCTTTGAAAGTTTGAACATTGGAAGCGTGCCGCCGGGCGTTTTTGTAGGTATGACGTTGACCCCTAATGTGAACTCTATTAAATCAGCTGATAGGATAGTTTTTCGAGTTTCGTTCACATTGCGCTTTTTTGTGTAATTAGCGAATTAATTAATTTTTAATTTAAAATCTTATTGGGTTATAAAAGTATAGTAATTATGAACGCTCTAAAGTGAAAAAAACTGTATATATTTTTTAAAATTAGGAAAAAGCCGACGAAAAATTCCACCACTGGGGGTTCAGAATCATGTACTGGATCCATGGTACTCGTTTGTGCGTCGATGTCTGATACACTCTTTATAGATTTGACATACAAATGTCATCGTTCATGTTTACATTATATATGCAAATTATCCTACATACTTAATTATAATAAATTACTTGATTGTTACAGTCACCCCTCATACCGACACTTGGCTGACCGGCTCGGCACCCCATACCTACAACGCGTACTGAACCAGCAGCTCACCAACCACATCCGAGATACTTTGCCCGGCCTTCGAGATAAACTTCAGAAACAATTGCTGGCGCTCGAGAAAGATGTCGACCAGTACAAACACTTTAGGCCCGACGATCCTTCCATCAAGACTAAGGCTATGTTGCAGTGAGTATTAATTTATATGTTCAATGGAACAACCTACAATATGTAAAGAAAACCCCGTGGGACCCATAAGGATAATAAAGGTTAGGCAAACAAACACATGACCAAATAAAATATGAAATTATACATAATCATCATAGTAACAATACTAATGAATTTTGAAATAATCTTATTTTTCGCGAATTAATTTTAACTTCCCCAAAATTTGATAATTTTCTAAAAAGTGATAACTCCGTTTTCGGCTGTATTATTATGAGCGAAGCGACCGCGTGCCGCGTGCCCTGCCCCCTTCTCCCGCGCATGTATTGCCTACCGCACATGTATTAAGTTACCTTATTTTACGAAATAATATTTATTTTTTTAGGGGGATTTTTTTTTTAAGTTTAGCCCGGCTTTGTGGGCATTAGTAGAATCAGTTATCGATACCTAATGGAGGGGCCAAAGTGGCTTCGCGGGGTTTAATATACCTTCCTTCGATCTGGACTGTTATTTTTATGGAAAAGAAAAAAATGGCGTCACTGTCGCGCTGTAAACTCTTAACCTAGGAATGGGTTATGGGAATATCATGCACCTTACCTCTCTTGACGGGCTGTTCCGTCGTCTCGTAGGAGTTCGATCAGTCCACTCAGTCTTCGACTTTCTTCACCCTCGCGGTTCGGCACAAGTTCAACACAACACACGTGGTTATCAAGTTCCCCGCTAACAGCTTCGGTTTCTCTTCTTGAAGCCACAAAGACACGTCTCCATTTGTGCGGATGGTTACAACTTATAATCGAATGATTATATCGTTCAGCGATAAATTCACACAGCAGAACTATGCGAATTGCGGGTTTTGAAACAGCGGATAGCGCGCGGTACGGGATGCGCACGCGCGGAGGTTCCATGGGACACACTGAAATCTGATTCTTCTAGCATGATCAAGGCGCTGTTTTCGATCAGCGCCATCTTACGGGCAGCGGGTGCATGACTTGATGTAGGTTACGGGGACAAGGATTCGGCTTGGAGATATACAGCGCAACAGTTCCATTTTATAAACGCCAATAGATGGCGTCAACACCTAACAAAATCCTTCACGGATCGGACAGGGTTTTCTTTACATATTGTATAAATAATAGTGTTTGGTTTAGTAAGTCAGTTTACTGGATGGCTAATGTTTGTTCGGCTTTACCTTGAGGTTAAAGAGAATCTGTACTTCAACATCTTTAATTTGATGGAAATAAGTATTTATACATATAACTACATCATCATTGTTTATAAATACTCATTGATGCTCCGAACAAATTAAAAATCCCACTGAATCTCAAAGTTGACTATAAAATTTACACTTATTTTACAGAATGATCCAGACTTTGCAAACAGATTTTGAACGCACAATCGAAGGTTCTGGCTCGGCACAGATCAATACAAACGAACTATCTGGTGGTGCGAAAATCAATCGGTTGTTCCACGAACGGTTCCCGTTCGAGATTGTCAAAATGGAGTTCGATGAGAAAGAGCTGCGTAGGGAGATCGCATTCGCTATTAGAAATATTCACGGTATTAGGGTAAGCATTCTGTTACATATTGTATATACGCCGTGTTGATCTAGTTTTTGTTAGCAAAACTGCTGAATGGAGGGTACTGAATATTCCGGATTGTGATATTGCTCTATCTGCCCATCAGCAACCTGGATTCTTGGTGTTTTCCTGGTATTTGGCGATGGGCTGTTTTTGAAAACAAACTCAAGAAATGTAAATGCACTTAATACACCTTTCTGTTTCGGAGAATATAGTCGCGGTGTCATTTTATCAATACGTTGTACAAATGAATACCGTTCTGTTCCGCAGGTGGGTTTGTTCACTCCCGACATGGCGTTCGAGGCTATAGTAAAGAAACAGATCGCGAGGCTGAAGGAACCCAGCCTGAAATGCGTCGACCTCGTTGTGTCCGAGCTGTCCAACGTCGTTCGTATCTGCACTGAAAGGGTAATTATTCGTTTTGCTTGAAATCTGTAGTTTTTTTGATACATCAATAGGTACTTGCTCTCGCTAATGAGAAATATTGTCTCACTAAAGTTATCTGTCGTATGTTCTAAATCGCAAATGCTAGAAAATTTTGAAGTAACATGTTATTTGAAGGGATCACAAAATTTGTCTTTTCACTACAACCTCTTAATGTCAACACAGCGATGACTGTGTTCTGTGAGTCAACACTGTGTTGACATTAAGAGGTTCGAAGAAAAGGTTTATATTCAAAGGTTTATACACACAATTATTTATATTCACCAACAATCAGTGTGGCCCTTATTAGAAATAAAATATTACTTTACACTAACCTGACCTCTAAAATATAAATCATAACTTTTGATTACTAAACTCATCGCTTTCCAGATGTCTCGGTACCCGCGGTTACGTGAAGAGACTGAGCGCATTATCATGTCTCACGTTCGTTCTCGCGAACAAATGTGCAAGGATCAGCTGGTAATATTGATTGACTGCGAGCTTGCCTACATGAACACCAACCATGAGGACTTCATCGGATTTGCAAAGTAACATATTTTCTCTATTTTCTAATCAATATTAGGAATTCGATTTTTTTTAAGCAAATTAATGAAGAATGCCCATCTTCCACTGCGGGCGAAGCGGGCTCCGTACGGGCTTCGTTGGGCTCGCAACAATAAAATTTATGGAAGTGCTTCCACTGTAAAAGAGTGAGCGGAGTAGGTTGCACGAGTAAAAAGAGTCACAAAAGTGATTACAGTGTTCCCCTAGGCACGCACGGGCGATTTTTTACACGACCTTTTTGTTTTTGTACTAGATTTTCAAGTGTCAGGTTCCAGTACATCAAAAATACACTAGATTTTCAGATGCAGTGCATTGAAAGTTCAGAATGAGTTAAAGAATCGCCCGTGGGGGACGAGGATCTAGCGTATATTATATCGAGTTACCATAATTCCAGGGCGAGTAAAAAGGATTGTATTTTGGGTCATGTAAGAACTAGTTTCGAAAGGACTGCATGCACCCCGCCCCCCCTCACCGTCGCCGCGTCACTATAAGAAACAGTAATTTAATCTGTTCTCTATTGACTCTTAAATAATTCTGGAAATATTTATCTTGTAAATCGTAGAATATCGCCTTTTAACAGGTCTCTCTCTAATATGGCTGCTCACCAACCGTCTAGGTTTGTTAAGCTTCTTTATCTTATAATACCTGTAGAGTAGCAAAAATTTATTTATTGTGTTTATAAAATCACCTTCATATAATTGTCCGACATCACTTTTAAAGAAAAACACAAACGCATCTTGGTGCTGCAATGAGCCCCCTGGCACTAACTAGCGCTCACTCCGCAATTGATAATGGAATCCAATAACCTCGCCCATTAAATCCATCTCATTTCCCGCCTAGATCACTCCGCGAAATCCGCTGGCAAAGGAACACAACCAGTTTTCAAAAACACTTTTGGTTTAAGGCAAATACTATTTTCTCCATTCCGCTTAGCTAATATTATACCTGCTCATTCCTCTTTCGCAGTGGAAGATGTAAAATAGAAAATGTACAACAGTGTTAAAGAACAGAATGACAAGGACTAATCTGGTGTTGTTACAGTGCTCAAAATCAATCTGAGAATTCTACGAAGTCAGGGCACCGTGCACTAGGAAACCAAGTCATCAGGAAAGGATACATGTGTATTCATAACTTGGGAATCATGAAAGGTGAGTCACTACAAAGTTTTTATTTTGGGCCGATCAGCATTCTAAACTGAACTGAGTCTGTGTATTGAAAACAAATTGCTCAGAATTACTATTACCTGTCCAGGAGGTTCCAAAGACTACTGGTTCGTGTTAACTGCTGAGAGCATTTCCTGGTTCAAAGACGAGGAAGAAAGGGAGAAAAAATACATGCTACCCCTCGATGGACTGAAGCTGAGGGATCTGGAGCAAGGGTTCATGTCGCGGCGGCACATGTTTGCGCTTTTCAACCCTGAAGGCAGGAACGTGTATAAGGTATAAACGAAAACAGAACACAAAAAATTCAAATCAAGTTCTTTTATTCATATTTCAGAGATTGTCTCAATGCTGGTTTTGGTAAAGTTCTCTCAATTTTCTGTGGACTCGAACGTGTCCCCCAGAAAGCCAATCCTTGTAATCCTAAAAAGGTTAAAATCTAGCCGCAGTCTCATCTCGGCGACAAATAAATGTCAAAAACTCGTCAAATTGTAGGGTAGAAGTATTTTGTGATTGAGATCAGACTATGAATATTCTTAAAATTACGAGTATCATCTCTCTGTTCAATTCTGTGCAAGATCAAGAGCATTTACTGCACAAAAACAAATGAAAACCAGATTGATTAAATTCTCACAGGATTACAAACAACTAGAGTTGTCGTGTGAGACACAAGACGACGTCGACTCTTGGAAGGCATCATTCCTGCGCGCGGGAGTCTACCCAGAAAAAACGTCCGAAGCCTCCAACGGAGACGAGGTAAACATAGCTCATACTTATTGTTTAAATTGCCTGTCTTATTATTATTATTCTGCTCTTTCTTACCCCTCCTACTTTATTTCCCCACATTCAAACTATTACAGACATAACTTATATTTACTTTTTTGAGCTTATTTTCTTACTATATGGCTTTATAATAATGTTGTTTAATATAATTGTTAATTATGTATTTAAATATACCTATTATATGTCAGTTTTATGTTATAAAATCTGTTGTTTTGCCATGCTATTCAGAATGAAGGAAACGAGGTTTGTTTATACAGGCTTATGAAACATTTACACAAGTACATAGATCACACAACACGGTGGTCGCACATTTAACACTGCGTCCGATGTGGATTTCAAGAATTACTTTTTAAATTAAGAATCTTCTTAAACCATTTTTTTAAACTTTTAGTAGATTTTCTTGAAATACATTCTAGCCGACGTAGCATGAGACGTGTATAGTGCTGTTTTGTCATTTCAATTTGAGTCATATGCACTTCATTATCATCATGTATGCGCCACCCACCGCTAACAACCGTTTGTAATAACATAATAATACCCACCACAAAAATGCCTCGATTAATATCTGTTTTTAATAGTTGGAATAACATCTGAATGTCGTGCAACGTTTTTTCGTTATTTTTTAATTTTCAAAATATAATAGAAGTCTAATTCAATTTTGTTTTAGCATGTTTATGTTTCTATTTTTAGTTATTTCTGCCTTCCATGGGGTTGGGTGGAAATAAATCAAGAGTAAGTGACTCGTATTTTAAAGCTTGTTTGCTGGATTTTTGACTTGTTACAAAGGTGATGTGCAATATTACGGCGGTAGTTATCAATTTGTATTAGAAACAAAATTATTGCATGTGCAATTAATCATTTACAAATGATAGCTCTTTGCATCATATTGTAAAGCATATAATATGGGAGCGTCATGGAACGTCCAGTAACATGGTTTTGGTTATTTGGTTGTGAATTTTATTTTTAGCACTGACTTTATTGTTTAATCGTTCGTATCGAACGTCGGATCCACACGGGACAATTAATATTTAATTGTTTCCGTAATGACTGCTTTCAACCAGTAATTTATGCATTGTGTGGTTGGTAAGTATGGTAGTGTTGTAACCTTGTATCATACAGAACATAAAATTGTCTGTTGTTTTAGCATAAATCTAAGCGCGCACCACGAAATTTCATCGTAGCGAAAAATAATCGCCAATCTGTGAAAAATACAACAACAACAACACAAACACAACACAACACACACACAACAAACACACACACACACACACAAACAACAACAATACACAACACAAGTCAACACATCACACACACACATCACACAAGAACACACCATCACATCAGTACAATATACTAGAGAGTCGGTACATTGCGGTAAAATATCGTTTGAAAAATTATATTAACTTTGGCGATTCTATTTTGCATAAAAATGAGATTTAAAAACTAACATAGTAGTGCGCGCTTAGCCCAACCATTAATATATTTTTTTAGAAAAGTTTTGGTGGTTTTAAACTTACAATACTAATACAATAAGTAGCCGTCACGGGTGAAGCATGCCTTAACAAAATGTGCTTTTGATCATCTATCTATTCAAACACTGCTTTTTGACTATCAAAATGGATAGGTATATATAAAGCTTTATAATGTACTAGCGACCGGCCCCGGCTTCGCACGGGTGCAATACTTATACTAAATACACCACAGACAGAAAAACTGTGAACATTGTGTAAAAAAAAAACATAGCGGCCTGCTGCTTCCGTCCTGCCCCGGCCAGCCGATACCGCCGTAAATGCGACGCCCCGCAATTTTTAAATCTGTCAATCAATACCTTCGACAACATTAATTTAAATCATATGCATATGTTAGATCTATATTGAATCAACAATGTATGTAAGGTTTTAAATTGGATAAAGATTAAGGTTAAAATCGCTTCGAAAATTAGCCGGTATTTGTCGTAAAATGTAAATGACAAAAAATGTTATTGTGTGATATCCATAAGAGATAGACATATATCATCGCGGACCTTTATTGTAGACCTTTTCAATGTGTACAATATTTAGTACATTATTTTGATAAATCTCGTAGGGTTCAGCCTGCGCTTCACTGCAAACGCGCAAAAAATGTAATTATTTACGACTTCACATCAGAAACCTCAAAAATAATAGTATTTCTCCAGTATTTAATGGATGTTATTATACATATAAACCTCACATCCTACCTACATCATAATCCGTTGCCTTGTTTTAAAGATTAAATTATACATAGGGACATAGGGAAAGAGAATGCGACATTGTTTTACACTATGTAGTGATGAAAAATATCGTGTAATTTGATTTAATGCGTTGACGATGCCATAAAATATTGTTATTTTTGCTGACATGTATATAATATTGTTATTTTTGCTGACTGTCAATATGTCTTAATGCCAGTTTGATGAACAGAACACTATTTAGGTATAAGAAACTGTATTAATATGCTCGTTGATGGCAAGCGACATCGCGGCAGGCCTGTGAGGAAGGAATGAGGTGGACTCCTTTAACAAAAACTGGTCCGTACACTTTTATTAAATAGGAAGCAGTGGAAAGAGTAGGGAAGATTTGCAGCGGAAGGAAAGGGAAGCATTATTACCCACAGGATTTTTATAATGACAATAATAACTCGTTGAAAGTTTTAAGCCGTCCGGTAGCAGATCTTTCTGGTCCCTTGCCAAATCGGTCGAAGCGAACTTCTGTGGGCCCACACTGCTTCCGCTGGTTAAGCCTGAAGGAACACTGGCTCATACGGCGAGCGAGACAGCAGGTCTCTTTGCATCTCTTTCCCATCCTTACTTTGTTGATACTACATACTTCGATTCGGACGAAGTATTTTGATTCGTCTTTTTAACCGCGTACATCGGAGGGACTGGAACAATTTGGCAGCGGCGGTGTTTCCCTCTGACTACAATATAAGTGTCTTCGAGGCTAGAGTGAATAGGCTCTTAATAAACTAGCGCGCTTTACCATCAACGATTGCATCACTGCTTATCATGAAGCAGGATTGAGGTCAAGCACTATTTTATTATAAAATAAAACTGCCTTTCTTCTTCTCAGCCTATAGATGTCCACTGCTGGACAAAGGCCTTCCCCAAGGCTTTCCATAATGACCTTGTGCTGCGCGCATCCATCGGATTCCCGTGACTTTCATCAGGTCATCGGTCCACCTTGTTGTCCTCCCTACGCTGCGTCTTCCGATAGCCGTTAGACCATATAAATTTCTTCCTAAGGGTTACAACCCAGTGCTGTGAAATCATAACGCCATGTTTGCATCGTCCTAACACACTTTCACTGCATGATATTAGAAAAATCGTAAGAGGTTTACTCCTGTAACATCTTCGGCTTGATGGGCAAAGTGCATCTTGTATTAGCTTGTAAGGAAATTGTTTGATGTATTGTGTAAACAATTATTTGTTAACCTAAATAAATAAAGCCGCACTGTATATCGTCTCATGTGATTCGCTCGGCCTTGTGTTTTTCATACTCTTATAATAATCGCCACTTCGATGGTACAATTATAACAGATTTTACTATATGTATTTTTAGTCGTAGTAACTTGATTGTTTTTGTAAGCCACACAGCTTGAATGTTAGCGCATTTATATTATTTGTTAGAAAATGTTAATGTAGTAATGTTCAATAATAAAGGCTCTCACTTACACGTCATAGGAATGCTTGGAAAGTGGAAATGTGTAAACAACTAAGTTGTATTAATCTCCACTGCGGTGTCAGGAACTCAAGACATCTAATAAACTAATAAAGTTATTATTGTATGAAGAAATTTCTGCTTTCAGACTTCGGACAGCTCAGGCACAAGTAGCATGGACCCTCAGCTGGAGCGACAGGTGGAGACAATCAGGAACCTGGTGGACTCGTACATGCGTATCGTGACTAAGACAACACGAGATCTCGTGCCCAAGACCATCATGATGATGATCATCAATAATGCCAAAGACTTTATCAATGGGGAGCTGCTTGCACATCTCTATGCTTCCGGCGATCAGGTAAGAATTTAAGAAAGTTTTAAGACCTGATCAACATTTAGTTTTGAAGTTTATCTATAAGTCTTGTTCTTTATCTTCGCAGTCACAAATGATGGAAGAGTCTCCCGAGGAAGCCTTAAAACGCGAAGAAATGCTGCGTATGTACCATGCATGCAAGGAAGCCTTGCGGATCATCGGCGACGTGTCAATGGCGACCGTGAGCACGCCCGTGCCGCCGCCCGTCAAGAACGACTGGCTCGAGAGCCGCCTCGAGCGGCTCGACGGCAACCCGCGCCTGTCGCCGCCCTCGCCCGGCGGCCCGCGTCGCGCTGCGCCTACGCAACAAGGTTCGTGCTTACACCCCAGCCTTCTCCGAAAGTCGCGTCGGCATGAGAACTGATGACTTCATATTGATTCGATTTTCTATATCCGGCTGCAAGATGTGTAATGTTTTGTTTTTGATACAGTTGCCGGAAATCCTTGTTTTGTAATATTTGACGTGGCTCTTAAGAGGGAACTCTAGTGGTGCTTTCTCTATACGAACGTATTCCGCTGTTTTCTTCAAGGATGATGCTTTTAGAGCATTTTTTTTTTCTTTATAATTTTACATCGTTATTATACATGCCCCTATCATATGATTTTTTCCGAAACTTAATTAATAAAAGAAATATGATACTTCAAAATCGCGAAAAATAACCCATTTTTATCGCGCTGTTCAGACGACTATTAAATTAAACTAATGTGATAAGTTTTTGACAAAAAAGAAAATAACAGAATCATAGGTATACTTTTCCTCTAAATTTTGATATAAAATAATTCAGATCTTTCGTGTTTTGAAAAAGAAAACAGCCGAATACGAAACGTCTTTTGGTCAACATTTTTGTAGGTAAAATCAGCCTGAGTTGCAACTATCCTTTTCGCTCCTTACCGGGTGAGGTTGGAAGTAGCGCGACGGCAATAGTTTCATCAAATACCTATTTTCCAAATTCTTCGGCACTCGAGTCCCCTCTTAAGTAGATAATACTTGTAACTGTTATGATCTCATTTGGATTGCTGTTTGACACTCGATGCTCTGAGTCTGCCAGTTTAGGGGGACTGGTTGTTGTTAATTAATCAAGAGCTACGTTAAGAATCCAAATGGGAAACATGCATGGGCGTAGCCACACTGGGGCAAGCTGGGGCGCTTGCCCCACCCTGGCTCTGATCTATTATCATCATCATCAACCTTTTTATCGTCCCACTGCTGGGCACAGGTCCCCTCTCATACAGAGAAGGATTGAGCGTAATCACCACGTTTACTCCATGCATGTTCGCGATTTCAGACTTGAAAGTCCAGGTTTCCTCAAGATGTTTTCCTTCACCTTGTAATCAGTCAATACCAGTTTATACCAGTATAATACCAGTTTTGGTGTCCAAGATATACTTAGAAAGTTGCCTAACTGTACTCTGATCTATAAGGTGCCTAATTACCCAAAAAAGAAAAAAATACCGTGAGAGTGGGGGTATAGGCTGACTGTTGCCCCACCCTGAGCCCAAGGCTGGCTACGCCCATGGAATCATGGGGTCGGCAATTCATTGTCGGCACTTCACCAATTGAATTGAGAATGCACTGAAAGGCGAACATGCCGAGTTAAGATGGAGGTGTCCTGTCAGGTTCAATGGGAAGCCGCGGCGCGCCCCCTCCCCCGGGCGGTGCCGGGCGGCCCGCGCCCCCGCTGCCGTCGCGCCCCGGCGGAGGCGCCCCCCCGCCCCCGAGCGGCCGCCCCGCGCCTCAGCAGCCCGGCCTGCCTGCTCCGCTTGTTCCCACGTGAGTACGACCCTACTGTTCTCAGGATTTCTTTTATCTGGAAAGCATATAGGCCGTGGCCTCCAATTAGGTTTATGTTACTTGTCTTTTGTCATTTACCTGCAATAGTCTCCATAATTGATATCCCCATCTTTCATGTTAGTTAAAATTCTTACTTTTCGGAGACTACCCTTAGCCGATGTTAGAGGACGGTACAACAAAATGTAGTAATAATAATTTTCGGGGGGAAAAGTAGGTAGCATTCGTTGTTTGAAGTTTTAAACGCACGTACGCACGATGGACGTGATGATTGTCCTCCAACCTTGTATCAATATGCCATATTGCATAAATTATATTAATTATTATTGCGGCGGCATTGTAGGTGTGTGAGCTTTGCTTTAGTACAATAGGAGGCATTTGTGTGGGTGATGTAACAGCCATAATTTGCAGTAAATACGTAATATGCTTTATATACTAGTATTTACTAACGTAAGTTTGACTATGCATTATATATGCACGTGATTAAATATATCTAAAAAGAAACTAATGGTTTGGGAACATGGATTTTTATATTTCGGGATGTGTTTAACTTTCTGAGGCTAATATAGATAAATAAAGTGTGCAGAGTGAGGCAGTGTGTGTATGTGTTCGCAGGCGGCGTTAAGCGGCCCGGCGCGCGCAATAACTTACTAACATAAGTTACGTATCGACGTAAGGCACTAACTACGAACTTGTTAACTTATTACACATTTACATCAATATACAAGCCCGCGTAAACCCTAACTTAATGTTATAATCGACTAACATTGCGTTACAATTACCTCTTATCAGCACGATTCCTTTCTTCTAAGATCCCATGGATCTATGACGTCGATGTAGTAAGTTAGCAAATATCGACAAATTTATAAATAAATTATACATATGTTATATACAATATTATTATTAGTCATGTAAATGATCAATACTTATGATACGTATGAAAAAAAAATGTTGCTTCCATAAAATTATTAATAATGGAATTATTACCTTTTGGTAGAATACAAATTAAATATATTAATTATCTGCTTATGAATCCTCTGCCGGCAGCCTTTCGTAAGACAAGACCTATTTTATATACGTTGAACATTTTATTTAGATATATTTTTATTGTATAACTTTCCGAATGTTATATTTTTGATGAAACTGGTTGTGTGCTCATCGAACAGTACAGGCTGCTCGCAGACCGATACATATTCCACTTATACAACGTGTAACATAAAGGGTATATACATAACAAAAGCATGGCATCTTTACATGATATCAAACGATATATTGGAAGGATTTTTTAATCCTATCTCTTTATGTTAGGAAGTTATGAGGAAAAACACCGCCTGTGATAGGCTACTATCATACTAGTCGCACAGAGATATTGAAGACATTTATAGGATTTTGGCAAGTAACGTGACGGGAAACGAGTAGTTATTAACCTATGTAGTGTGCTGCCACGTTTGTTATGATTTGATTTTAAGAAACACGCGAAACCGAAAATTCGGTACCAATTTTTTGAGTATTTTATTTTGAGTTGAAACCCTTCCCATATCGTTTGATATCATCTAAAGATGCCATGCCCTTGGTGTGTATATACCCTTTTTGTTACACGTTGTATACAATCGACGAAATTATTACGTTAATAAATGTATGCAAGACAAGTTACTTTCAATATTTATGTGACGAGAATCAGTTAAAAGGAAATGCTAACAATGATTTAGAATACTTCTTGGTTATTGGTGTGATTAACAAAAAGTGTTACAGTCATGTTAAGTTTCACTTTCAAATGTGCTAACAATATCGAAGTTCCGCATGGTTTGTGCTCTAATTTGTGTGATCTTCATGATTTTAATAATATTCGTTATCGTGATCAAGTAACTAAATTGTTTCTTTTTTTGCCACCACAAATATACCATGGGAGTCGAGTTGTTAATCGACAATTAGTACACTTTACAAATAAATCGTAGTCTACTGTGTGATGCTACTTGAACTATTCTGATGAAATGCGGATAACAAATAAATGTTTAGCAACTAAATTCCAATTATTACGTTTCCAATGCATTAAATAAATTCTGTAGAGATGGAATTACTCTTCATACAGTGATTGTGATGTGTAGTTACATTAGCGATCTGTGTTAATTATTACATTCACAGTTACCCTGTAAGAGTTGTGTGTCAGTATTATGTCATCACTTTACAACACGAGACTTGCATTATTATGGCGGTTACGTTACTCCGAAATGTCTTACAGAGAAGCTGTGACAGCTTTAGAAAATTCACTTATCGTTTTAAATGTACGCACTTACTTCTTCCCTGTATTTAACTATCTTGTCTGTGTGTGTGTATTGAAATAGCTTGTGTTCTGTTGTAATAATAACTAAATACAGTAACTAAAAGGTAGGCCGTCGGAAAAAAGATTCCATTGATATATGTGAGACTAATTACTAGAATTATCTAAAATCCATGGCCCCTCATTTTGCTTGTGTATGTTTTGTCATGTTTGAAAAGGAAATGTTCCCAATAAATTAAATAGGAGGCCGGGAGGAGCTCTGCCCACGGCGGGCGCCGTGTACAACCAGATGCCGCCACACATGCGCCAGCAAGTCAACCAGGCCGTCGGCCAGGCCGTCACTAACGCCGCCATCAACGAACTCAGCTCCGCCTTCGCCAGATTCAAGTAAACACGACAATGTTGTTCGTCACGACTATATGTACGCCATGCATTTGTTGGAAACGTCGTCACTTCGACAAGTCGCCGTCTCTCATACACTGACACATATCAGTATTGACATTCCTAGTTCACGTATACCGCCCCAAACACATATCAATGTTGTTCTACCCACTGCCCAACATGACCTGACATTCGGTATCACACTATTTTCTTATTAGAAATTAAAACATGTTTGAAAATGTGTTGAACCAGTAGAACCTTTTTTAGTTAGATACAATTATTTTAAATTAAGTAACGACAGCATCCGTGGCGTAGTGGTAGCGAACGCG
Source organism: Sesamia nonagrioides (assembly GCA_017933935.1). Taxonomy (NCBI): domain Eukaryota; kingdom Metazoa; phylum Arthropoda; class Insecta; order Lepidoptera; family Noctuidae; genus Sesamia; species Sesamia nonagrioides. The sequence goes on along the minus strand of JADWQK010001955.1, from coordinate 1,320,594 downwards.
GCCGCTGCACAAGGAGGCGCGGGTTCAATCCCCGCGCAGTACAAATATTTGTATGCATGAATATGAATATTTGTACTGGTCTGGTCGTGCCTCGGAAAGCACGTTAAGCCGTTGGTCCCGGTTGCCATACGAACAGCTAATGGCAATCGTTACGGGTTGTTGGAGCCCTCAAAAGTCCAACAATTGGTCTAACTGCAATGCTTCGATATCGCCTTGGGGTTGTGGAGGTCAGACGGCAGTCGCTTCATGGAAAATATCTAAGTTTAGCAGTTAGACTGGTAAAGCGGACCCCAGACTCCAAAGCTGAAAAAAGCTTCGGATGCGACTGGGATTAACGCTGAGATGATGATGATTTAAAATTAAGTTAGGGTAATAATAAAACCACGAATTTAATCGAAGTGACTACGTTTGTTACAAATAAGGTCTGTGTTAGTAACCATTTCTCTTCTTGATATAAAAATGCTGTAAATGACTGAACGCGCATTAAAAATGTATTAAATCTAAAACATCGCTTAAATAACATCCTATAATATATTTCGAATCGTATCCTAGTTGTTACTCCTTTAGCGTTATTCTCAAATCTTTAAGCGATGTTTTAGAGGTTATGAGATTTTCTGTTGCTTATGATGTTTTACAAATTAACTTGTATCATTTTTAAAGCACATTGTTTAACCGCTTGAACGTTTAGTGTGAACTAAACCTTTCGTACGTGGGTATTGAACGCAGTGTTGTGTGACATTGCTTTTCGTCCAGAGAAGGTAAATGTAATCCAGTGTGCCTGTGTAAAACTGTACGCTGCACATAAACTCCGCTTGTGATATATAACCAACGTTACCGTAGGGTTATATCATTTTATGTATTTAATAATTTTAGAGTGCAAATAGTTACTCAAAATTGGAATATATGTTTAGGATTTACTGAAACATCACAATATCAAAGAAATCACGGAGATCACACATACTATAGAACAGGGACGGCGAACCTTTATGCATCTACGTGCCATTTTTGCCCATTAAAAATTTCAAGTGGCTATGAAGTGCCTACAAATAAATTATACTTTACTTATTACTAATGATTTTACTGATTACAGGATAAAATACTATAATTTAACTTGCGTATTATTGCTATTTTAAATCTCTCTTGAGGTTTCTCGGAATCCTGCAGTCGCCAATTTAGTGAGGTCCATTGTTAGTTTTTAAAGAATTTTTTGAAATTATGCCGTGCCGAAATTATTTTGTTACGTGTCACCGACGGCACGCGTGCCATTGGTTCGCCATCCCTGCTATAGAACATTGTATCTTATTAAATCATAATATATTGTTACCAATTGCGTGGCATAGTTTTTCTGAGTACATTCCAATAGTATTTCAGTAGGAGCGGATACGTTTGCAAGACTTTTATAAAATAAATTGTATAATCCGGTCACATTGAACACTTGCAGACTTACCTACTTGATTTATCTTGCTATATGTAATGGAATTTAGGTTATCATTATTTAATTAGGGTTGTCACCCAAAGGTAAACAACAAAAACTTAATAATGTATAGCGTCAAAATTGTAATACTACTAAATTGTTCAGTATTAACTGTAGACGAGGTATTGTTTCACAGCGCTTCGTGATCATGTGCAATGATGTATACGTATACTTTAGCGCCGAGGCGCCGCGGATTGCGTATTACTTTAATTATACTTACTTAATGATGTAATTATATTTATGTTACGATTAATTGTAAATGTTACATTCAGTGGCTTAATATAGGTGTATATTGGGATTACGTAGTTGAATTGTTTCGCGGGGGGGATTTAGGGCTCCCGGAGTTCGGTTGGGTTCACGAGCATATCATATTGTTTTGTAATGTGCTAGAGTTGTTTGTACACTGTGAAGTCGAGATTACAGTTTGTTGATGTTGCCGCACCATTGTCGCGTAGAACTAGCTGCGTAGTAACAGTCGTTGCAACATGTACTCACGTCAGTGTCTAGGTGTTACAGTAGTTTAGAACTTTGACTCGCTCGTCTATTTCTTTCCGTCTCCAGTAGCGACGATGCGTATTTAAAGTTTATGCATTTACTCTAAATTATACCCAGCTTGATGGTTGTTGTATATTTACAACTATATCAGTATAATGAGATATCTAGTGACACTGGTAACAAATTACTTATGAACTCGTAATGATATATCGAGTAAAGTTTGTATGTAAAATTAATTGTACTTATATTGGATAAGACCAAAGCAGTTTTCTCGTATATTGTTGCTGTTAGCAATACCTTTGGTCAATTATTAGAACATTTTATTGATGGTGATACAATATGAATTCGTTATTAAAAATATTAAATAAAGCTTATCGATATTTTAATCTTGAATCATCTTGCATCCACTTTTCATCGTTAACGATTGTATCAGTAATTCGCAAAGAATCGACGTTGTACATCTTGTTAGTGACGTTGCAAAGCATACTATGATAGAGTGGTACCACTGACCATGTTTGAATGTGAGCGGAGGTGCGGTGAGACAAGAGGATCTTCAAACAAGCGCAAAGCTGCAAGCGATGCGCCGGCGTCGACTAACCGAGTTCCTACACGTAATGAAGTGTTAAACGCTATAGCTATACTCATTGCTCTATCGATATTAGCTGGACACTTTACAAAAGTAATCGATCATTAAACGTTTTGCTCTCTCTCTCTATCTTGTTAATAGCGTTAGTACCATCGAAAAAGGTATAGGCAGTGATTGTTGGATTTGATATAGTTTATGAATATTGTTAATCTTATGCTGTATAAATAGAGTAATTAAATGCTATATGTGTACTAAAGACGTTTGATTTATTCCAGTAGTTTTGGAAAAACATATTGCCCATTGGCTTCACTTTATTACTAACAGTTTCGGATATTAATATCTGCAGGATGTAATATTAGGTAAGCTGAGTTTGAATAATGTTAGAAATATTTCAATAAGAATTTGTTTGCTTTGTTGTTTCAGTATACGACTATAGTGCTTGTTTAAATATACACGGTGAATTTAAAAGCTAGTTAAACTAATGTAAGGTCAACCGGGGCAATTGCGTCTTTGGGGGCAATTGCGTCTAATGGAAATAATTTTAAGTCTGTTTGAAAATCTACTCTCCTGCCATCTATACGTTATAGTATTTTATTCAAAGTAAACAAAACAAGATGGCAGGAGAGTGGGTTTTCAAATAGATTTAAGATAACTTCGATTAGACGCAAGTGCCCCAAAGACGCAATTGCCCCGGACCTTACTCCATATTACATAAATAATCAGCTCGCAATATTTACCGCAGGAAGTCAGCCAGACCCTTAATTGTCTTGGAAACATAATTTTATTTTACTAAAACTTAAATTCTATATCCTGTTGGATAAATTACTACTAAAGAAAATTTAGGGAGGCAGAGTATCTGACTCCCTAGATAGTTTTAAATCAGAAAATTGACAAGATTTGTACAAATTCTGTTCTTATTGAAATATTTACCTACTTGCTGAGCCGATACATAGGATTGAGCTTGCGTTATATATCGGTTCTAGGTATTTCTGCATGCCCTTAATACGTGAAACCCTGTGTACATATAAGGCCGTAGTATTATGCGTTGCTCTTTTAAAAGTTTGTTTGAAATAGCGGCATGGTGACATGAACAAAATTTTGTATTCGGAAAGCATTTAACATTTTATAATAAAACTTTAAACCTTTTATGACGGTGCATGATATTGTACGTACATTTCGTTTCCCATTTCGCTTTATGCTTATGAATGTGACTGCGTACTAACAAAACTTTTTCATTGTCATTCTAACTTCCCCGTGGCAACGTCCATCCATTTATTCGTCTTAACTATCATTACATACATTTCCTGCGTATTTAGATATCACTGTAAATAATATGAGCATTGTATTGTTTTGTTGATGAAACAGGTTTTAATATAAATGTTGTATGTTGATAGCCGCCCGGTGCCCAACATGCCGCCGAAGCTGCCTGAGCGGCCGCAGAACGGTCGGCCATTTTGAACTCGCCTGATCTTCGCCGCCATCTTGTGATACTAAGCGTCAATGTAAATATTATGTTCCCTACAGTGTACCTATATTGCTTTCAATTATTTAATGCTTAGCATTGTCTAATGACTTTAAGTCGATGAAATTCATATATTTACATTTATAATTTATTACAAGGTAATATTTTTGTCGTCCTAATATGAGCCCATAAATAAATGAGCGCTTGCTGAATGCGTAATGTAATTGTTGTAGGTAAGGTGAGGAACTTTTATGAACTAATGTACTAAGTTACTGAAATACTAAATATCGATCGCGCTTTCGGCTACCAGCGTGCCTTTGTGTCTAAATTGTTCAAATTATAACTATGGAAAATGTGATAGTCTGATGTTGAACAAGAAAAGCTATTAGATTGTGTCTGTACCTAGACTTCATGATTGTATCTTTACAACACTAGCACGCAATCGTTAGATGTACGTAAAGTAATGAGTAGTAACAACACATGTTATGATAATCTATATCCAATTTTTAAATTATGAAATTCTAGCATTTGTTTCGGATGATAAAATACATATTTAATGTCCTTGCGCTGGAACTAAGTGTAGCAGTGTAGTGTAAGCAAGCTGTCGGATTTCGACTGATATTATAAGTAGGATATTGGCATGTTTGTGATAGAAGAGGCTACTCAATAAAATGGTTACGCCCTCAAGTAGAAATGAACCGTTTCACATGTTATCGTGTTATTGTGGCATTTAGTATTAAAACCTGGCACGTGAGCAATGAGGGATTATGCATCGAGATCAAAGAGATTTTTATGTACAGACACAGCATTTACAAACTGACTTATCCGATATATTTTCATGTCTGTGCATGCCTTATGACTAGTCAAGTTTTATATTTTACTTTATTTTAATCGAATCCCAATTTATATAGTTTTGTTTTCTAGGAAATAATTTTCGTTGTCATACATTCCTTTAGCCTCTTGGTCTCGCGCCAGGTTATTACATGTATATAAATGTATAAATATTATTATTATAGACCTGTTTATACTTGTATACTGTTGTATGCAACTGTAATAAATGTGTAAATAAAAACATTTGTCTTGTTTATTATTCATAACTAATGGCCCCATTATCGAAGTTTTTGAAAGGGTTTATGTCCCTAATGGTTTCAGTTATAGCAATAAATGTAAATATATTGGCTCAAATGTATTGGGTCGTAAAAGTTGATATATCATCATCATATCATAACCGAATTTATTATTGCGAATATTTTTGCTTAACTTATGTTATTATAGTCAATAAATAGTTTTTGGGTGACAGATTACTACGGGGCTGCTGAATAAAATTAGCCTTCAATTCTTCATGTCGACTTTGATCTCCGGCCGTCCACGGGGATTGTTCTGTAGATTGAAATTTCCAGAACGAAAACGTAGTGCTTTCTCAAGCGACACCACTACCATAGCTGTTTCTGCAGCACTAGTGTCACGGCGGAACTCATATTTGTATATAACGCGAAATTTAAAATTTTCCATTTTGTAAACTCAATGATGCAGAGAAAAAACCAAAAGACAAAAAAAAAAAGCAAAAGAAATGCGGTTTTCGAGACACAAATTGATGAGTAAATAGCTGTATAAATTTAAATTTGGAATTCTAAACCAAAGAGATATTTGAAATCAAAGTGGCCAGTACTTACGACAAAACGCCAATTTCATAATGTAAGGACCTAATACGCCTAACGCACAGCTTACCGCGCGTACAAACGTAGAGGAGTTGGCAGAAAATAATTTCTATTAACGAGTTTTAAGTATAATAATGGCAATACGGCAATGTCAGTCATTCCATCACCGTTCCATTGCGAGACGATGCAATGCGAGCAGATTATGAACTTTTAGCACAATTATAATGGAATCGTGTTGGAATGACAAATTTATAAAAAATAGCAGATTAGGGCCTCCGATTGCACCATTTCTTGAAAATAAAGGGCGACTCCTGCCGAGTTATTACGTTCTATTAGTGTATCCATAGCACCAAGTGAAATGATAACTCACTTCGAATCGGTGGGCTGTATCGTACCTACTTTCTTGGCGGCATGAGATTTATTAGCTACGGTTTCATAGCTCCTCCGTCTTACGGTGAGCGGAATTTACCTGCTAAGACACTCATGGACAGGCATTCTAAATTCTCTATTAATTTCAACGTTCTCGCCCGGATTTCTTATCTAGTTTTATCGATTGTGTACAGACCCTAGGGTCTGTACACAATCGATAAAACTAGCATCACCGCATCTGGACGCAATAAGAGCCTGTCCAGAAAGCGCGATTTACGCGCGAGTCCACTCGCGCGTTTTGATTTGTATTGCGTCCAGATGCGGCTAAATCACGCGCGTATGTGATGAGACGGATTTGGTCAGTTATAAAAATGGACTCGGATACTGCGGTTGTGTTGTGCCTTGCATACCGTCGATGGAAACGTCGTAAACGAAGAGAAAGTCGACGATTTAACGTGCATCCCATTCTACGTAACAGAATGATCTACTTACAAGTTTTTTTTTCTCCTCGGAATCACCAGCTTCACAAAAAAATTCTACTATTTCTTCCCAGTTCCTACGCGTAATGGTTCTATTAGAATAATCTGACGATTCCATATCCCATATATCCCATTCTACGTAACAGAATGACCTACAAGTTTTTTTTTCTCCTCGGAATCACCAGCTTCACAAAAAAATTCTACTATTTCTTCCCAGTTCCTACGCGTAATCGTTCTATTAGAATAATCTGACGATTCCATATCCCATATAGCTACCCTTTTCTCAATTTTGTCAATAAAAAGTCCCGTGTCAACGTGTCGTGGTAACGGATACCTATCTACAATCAGAACTGGGTATTTGCGCAGACTATAAAGTCTGCGCAAATACGGAGTCCACCATCAGCCTTACGCACCGGTACGAGCGGAGTAGCCCAGTCCGCACTGTCGATGGGCTCGATGACGCCGTCATGCAACATTCCGTCCAGCTCAGTTTCGACGAGGTCCCGCAGCGCGTACGGCAAAGGACGAGCGCACCAGAACACAGGTGTCGCTCCCTCCCGCACACGCAGCCGTGCCTTGCCTCTTTTGAATCGACCCAGTCCCTCCGTAATTAAATCTTTATATCTGTCAAATAATTCATTTAGTTTATCTTGACCGTGAACTCTATTGGGAGAAACAAAATTATTAAAAATTGGAATTTTAATTTTTAGTTCTGATAACCATTGTCGGCCTAATAACGAGGTGGTTCCGCCTGTCACTATAAATAAATCTAAATTCTTTTCTATATTCTTATACTCCACTAAAGGTTTTATTGTTCCCAAAGGTAGTACTTGTGAACCGTCATAGAATTTAAAAATCATTGATGACTTTTCAATCGGAAGATGCGAAAATAACCTTTGATACGTTTGTTTACTAATGCATGAAACTAACGATCCAGTATCGATTTCCATCGACAAATCCTTTCCATCGACCAAAACGTGTAAACTCACCGGTTTATACACATTTAACGACAGTTGGTGTAGCGGTTCCTCCGCTGTCCAAGTGTCCTCGTCCGAAGACGGAGGTTCGTCCTCCCCTAAAAGCTCAGATACGGCGCTGTTTCGGCGTGTTTGTGTTCGTGTGTTTGTGTTCGGCCCACGGCCCTCCATCTGGACGTGAGCAACCATATTATTGCCGGACTTGTAACTCCCAGCTCGTTGAGGACAGACACGGCGCAGGTGACCACGTCGTCTACAGCGACCGCAAATAAACTTCTTGTAGCGACAATCATCCTTGATGTGATCACCACCACATGCTTCACACTGCAAGGTACAGTTCCGCTGCGGGCGTGTTCCGAGGGGCAGTCCGCCCCCGCCGCGGTTGCTTCGACCCCGCCCCGATTTGACCGCGTGTACTGGCGTAGATGCGCTCGTACTTCCGCCTTTATTATACTCTCCGGGCCCTGGATGTTCTACGACCGCCGCATCCCGTTCCGCAGCTTCCATCATGTGTGCTATCTTAACCGCCCTCGCAAAGGTCAAATTTTCTTCAGCGAAAAGCCGCTGCCTTATTATCTTCGACCGCAGACCGCAAACAAACTGATCGCGTAAATTTTCGTCTAACGAAATGCCAAAACCGCAATTTTTCGTCAACTTTTTAAGCTCAGAAACATAATTATGAATGGCTTCACCGCCACACTGTCTACGTTGACAGTTAGACGTTGTTCGATTCCAGGTCAGGCAAGTACCAATGTAACTTTTCTAAAGTTATATGTACTTTCTAAGTATATATTGGACACCAATGACTGATTACAAGGTGAAGGAAAACATCTTGAGGAAACCTTGACTTTAAGTCTGAAATCGCCAATCCGCATTGAGCAAGCGTGGTGATTACGCCCAATCCTGCTCTGTACGAGAGGAGACCTGTGACCTGTGACGAAAAAAAAAAAAGGTTGATTATAACTCAAAAAATATAATACATAGCTGGTATAATAGATATTTATTATTTATTACTCATGTCTATTTTTTCAAAGTATTCACCCTCGGCATGTAGATATACCTACTTATCCATACGTTTAAACCATCTGGGAAATACCTCTGCCTACTCCTTTTCAGATATAGTCAACCGGGGCAATTGCGTCTAATCGAAATAATTTGAAATCTAGGTATTTGAAGACCTACCTCTCCTGCCATCTTGTCTTGTTTACTTTGAATAAAAAACTATAACGTATAGAAAGGAGAGGTAGGTTTTGAAATAGATTAAAAATTATTTCGATTAGATGCAATTGCCCCAAAGACGCAATTGCCCCGGTTGACCATACCTCTGAAATTTCTAAGTTATAGGCAGCTATTGCATTTTCCTTGCTCTCGAATATCCTGCCTTTCAACTTTTCTTTAATTTTAGGGAATAGGTAAAATTAGCAAGGAGCTAAGTCAGGGAAATATGGGTGAGGCAGAATATGTACATATTTTGAATTAAAATAGTGTTCTAGCACGTCCACCTGAACACTTCAGCCGAGGCATTGTCGTGATGCCAAAGAAGGTGCCGGATTCCTGACTTCGGTCGCTTGTATTACCGTTGGGACACAAACTGACACATATCAGAATTAACTATTTTCTGATCTTCGAACTTCACGTTACGATATGACCGGTCTTACAAAAAAACGAGGGGATCATTTGTTTCTGCGAGCTGTGTGCACAGCGACATTTTGTCGGTGTTCGTTCATCTGCAAAGCACCATACAGTCGATTGTCGTTTTGTTTCGAGATCATAATTATACAGCCATGTTCGTCACCGGTGAGTATATCGTATACTTACATTTTTTTCTTGCCTCCGTCAAATTTCTCAATCATAAATCGGCACCAATCTACCGAGGAGGTTGGTAGGTAGAGGTCTTACTGGTCGTCGGTCAGTTTGTGCGGCACCCATCTTGAACAACGCTTCCGAAGTGATCATGGATAATGGTTTGCAGCGCTGCTGATCCAATACCCAGTTTTCGCTCAAGCTCTACGTATGTAATTCGGCGGATCAACTTTTCAACCGCTTCAACGTTTTCTTGAGTGACTGCTGTTTAGCGGGCGACCCGACCTTAAGCTCCCCCTCTTGACCTCAACAAACTAAAAACCAATTAAAAACTGTTGCTCGTGAACAAGAAGACTCACCAAAAGTAGCCACCAACACTTCAAAACATTCTTGTAGTTTAAATAGTCATTGGCGCCGATTCTGTTCTTCACAATCTAATTTTAAGTTAAGTGCATCTTTTTCTTTCCATTTCGTTAAGAAAAGGACAGAAGATACAATGTCAGTTTAGACCTGTCAAATTAAATCAAATTAATCAAAGTTTAATTAATTAATTAATCAAAGTTGCTAATGTAGTTGCAAGTAAATGGACACAGTAGTAATGTCATACAATACTATTCTGAAGTATGCAATATTCACTATGTAGAGATAAATTTTCATGTTTGGAAAGGCGTAGTCACACGTTACATATACCTACCTACCGTAGCACTTTGACAACGTGTGACTACGCCTTTCCAAACATGAAAATTTATCTCTACATAGTGAATATTGCATACTTCAGAATAGTATTGTATGACATTACTACTGTCTTCATAAGAATAGTATTAAAAGCCCCACCTTCACCATACAAAAAAGGACTGATGATTTGATAACAGTGTCTTTCAAGTATGATAAAAGCGGCAGCAAAAGAAAAAAAAAGCCTTTTTCGACGTGCATCTCCATACCACACATGCATGCTTGTTAGTAAGTACTAAGTTAAGTACCTATTGTTAGGGAATAAGAGTCAAGAAAAAATAAAATAAAAAATTACAAAAATAATAGTGTTAAAAACCGAACCACACAAACACCGATCCAAAACCAACAAAAATATTAAGCAAAAATAAAGCAAATTATACACAATCACAACGTTATTTATATTGTAATGCAATGCGTCTGTTTTTTTTTTAACAAAATGAGCTAAAATGATGTTATAAAAATTCGGATTACTTTTCATTTTATTAAGCAAATTTTTTTTAATTGACGTGATAGCCAAATCGGACAATCTCTGCTCTTTTTGGCAGTTTCGCACATATGTGTGAATGCGTTTTAAAGCAGAAAATGACCGCTCAGCTGAAGCTACTGAAATGGGGAGGGTCAGAATTAAACTGCAAAGAGTCGAAACTTGAGAAAATGCGTCTTTCAAAGACGTATTCTGGAGCTGTAAAAAAAGCTCATAGGTGTCCAATTTATTTAACGACGCTGACGTAAGACTTTAAGTTCATTCAGCAGGTAGTCAGTTGAGCAGCACTCTATATGAATTAAAGCCATAATAACAAACAAAATACACAGTATTTAACCAAATCTGCGATTAAATTACGTTACAGAATCAGTCACAGTTTAAATACCACAAATATTAAAATATAACAAACGAAAAACACGAAAAACGAACACATGTCACATACTAACAATAATTTATTTTCAACCAAACGAAATGGAACACGAAAATATGCCAAAATAAAAAGAATATGACTTGCGAAGGATTTCATTATAACGTTTCTTTGTCTCATTCTAATAGAGGAGAGGAGAGAACTGCAAGCCGGTCGGCATCAGCCTATCTTTTCTCAAAAATTACGGACGGTTAGCGATCATTAGAAAGAGATGTCTGACACGCTCTGTCTCTTTTCGCCTCATAGTAAAACGTTGGCCGAGATAAGCTGTAATTCGTCGAGTTACCTTTAATGTAATTTAGGTACGAAAAATTTAAGCGCTGATTAATTTACGACTATAAAATGAAATGTGATACTTAGGGTATTGCTAAGAATTACTATTGCTATTGTAAATCGCGCAGGCATTTGATTAATAATACTTTGTTAATGAAATAGAATGTAAATACTTTTGTATGAATATGGAACTGATTTTTGAAAGGTAACCCGGTGGGAATCGGCTTGTATGGACTCTTCGCCACTGATACATACATACATAGCCTGTCAAAATCATAACCCTCTTTTTTTTTTTTTTTTATAAGTTATAAACAAGCGCTTGACCGCAATCCCGCCTGATGGTAAGCAGTGATGCGATCATTGATGGTAAAGCGCGCTAGTTTATTAAGAACCTATTCACTCTAGCCTTGAAGACACTCAAATTGTAATGTGACGGAAACACCGTCGCTGGCAAATTGTTCCAGTCCCTCGATGTACGCGGTATAAAAGAGGAAGCGAAACGCTTCGTCCGGGTCGCAGTGGTATCAACAACGTAAGGGTGGAAACTCGCCGTACGACGGGTTCCATATTTAAATTCATCACTAAATAACCAGTGTTTACGATATTGTATTACTTGCCAGTACCAAATTATTGAGTAAAGAGTAGGTATCTAAAAAGTTTTGGCATGCCCCTCGCAATCTTTTTTATGTAGGTACCTGCCTACATACTTAGTTTAAGTAGAGAAGTACACATAATATTTGTCTATATAGGTATTAAGTTTAAATACCTTATGTGTATGATGAAATAATTTCCCAGCCATGCCTAGATCCATTAATCTAAGTGTTAGGTACTTTTCAGTTCAAGTTTTTTCTGTAGTATTTCGGCCCCCAACGAAAGCTTAGTGAATGTCTTTCTTGGCATATATAAAATATATGTTACAAACAATTTATTCAATCTGTTTTTGAGTGGACGCTTAATTTTGTGTGGACTAACTTTATTTTTCCACCCCTGGGTGTTCTCGCTAATTGTCAAATCGCATGTTGGGTAGCACGTTTAACTACGTGAAAACGTTTCCGAAAAAAAGCTAGTTCTTCAGCACAACTTAGGTACCTAACCTTAAAAACTTAGCGGTTATTTAAAATAATGATTTAGGTGCTAATGTGACTCAGATACACATCAAAGTTCTTTTTGCTTTTGCTCGTCAAGATATATTTAGGTTTTGAAAGTAAAGCAATTAGATATTCGGCAATAAAATGTATTTGAACATTACGGTAGGTAGCTTTGTTCTCAATAACATCGGGAGGTTGGTAGGTAGAGATCATTAGCTGCATTAAGGTAGCCCCGCCCAATATCCACCGCAAAGACAAAAACAGTGTCCATTATTACAATTTAATGAAGAGAGAAAGCCATTAGGAACGGGGACTTGATTAAATCGTCGGTGAGCAATTGTCGGGTTTGTGGCGGCGCGGCGCCCTCTGTCGCGGGCCGCGGAGGCCTAATCAGACCGACACGATTCTGATTACGTGTGATTGTTGTATCAATCATTTTCCCTATCAAATTATTCAGTGGCTGGTAATTGTATCGGCGTCGTCTCGTAATGGCCGCAGAGACGGGACCAGCGGAAACATTCGGCTGCACTTAGTTTCGGTTTGTTACCCGAAGGATTGTAATACATATGCTATTATCTACTACCGAAAATTAGAGAGAAAATTGTCGTAGTCAGTCGTTTGTTGTTGATTGCCGTGCCTATCGTCAGATCTACGGAGTTATATTGAAAAGTCTTGTTTAGGCGTTATAATGGATTTGAATTTGAGTGGATTTATTTTATCGTTGTTGTAAGATATTATCAGCTGTTAGTTCTGGGTAGTCCTAAATTAGAACAATATGAATGAAAACTCTTAAAGAAAGTTATAAAATTTGGCTTACCATGTTAAACCTTCATTACCTAATTACTACGAAACTTACAAATTGCCCTGTTATGTGTAATAAATGTACCTACTTAATACCTACAAAATGCCGAATATAAATCATTGTACAGCATATTTCCCTTATCGCAGGCGTGCGTGTAGCTAACCAGCCGATTAGCTATGCAAATCCGAGGAATTTACTACGAGTGCTAAACGGTGCTGTACCGACGCAGCTTGGCATAACGCTAATAAACGTTACTTTAACGAACTGTGTTTTACAAGTTTATTTTTACTGGACCGAATGTAATTTTTTCGATTTTCGTATCTATCAGGTACCTATTTTCTTGTTCGTACCTGTGATATATTATAAAGGGAAAATTATATTACCTTATCTTGGCAACCTAATTGCAGAATTTGAATCAGGTTGAAAAATATTGTTTATCTATTGCTTCCTATGTTCGAAATATTTGTTTGCTCAAGAATGAAACTAACGCAATTAATGTTGAACTGTCAAAATGAAACCCATGGCTACTGATAGTATTACGTAACTACTTACTTGCTGGTCACCGACTGTACCTACCTCGGGCAAGCCTAGAACTAAGGTAAAGTATAATTAGGTAAGTAGGTACTTGCATATGTACCTAGATACATAAATGCCCCACGCATTTAGAACATAGTTACTAGGTAGGTACCTAATATTATTAAAACTATAATTGTATTCAAATTTAAAAGGGCACTAATTGAAATATTAATACAGTTATAACATAATTGACGATTTCCTGGACACATGCTATTATTTACACATACATACGCACCTACTGCCTATATTTTGTTTGACTTTCCACAGTGTTTCGCATTCCTTGTTGCTTTAAGTTTTTTTTTTAAGATTCTGCTCCATAGAACCAATTGTCATTTTTTATTTATTTTTATCATAAGCGTACATCAATAAACTTATGAAATTTTTTTTAAAAGAAAGGTTGCTTCGTCTAGGAATTATTCATGTAGGTATCTTGGGTGCCCTTACAAACATGTAAACTCACATAAAGATACAAAAAGCCAACCAGCCAGCAATTAAAATTATTTGTTCTAAAAATAATGGTGCCTGTAGTTTAGACCAAACGTTATTTTATTTTTAATGATTGTTTTTGGACGATTGTTTAAAATGAGACTGAGACTAGTCGCAGTGGTAGGACCACACCCTATATTAGAGGGGATGTCATCGGGTTCCTAACGAAGAAGCTCCGCAGTGTGAGCTGTACCGCGAGGCAAAGACAAATCTGCGGCTGTCCGTCGGCAAGTCGAAGAGGCGAGCCAGGAAAGAGATGTTAGAGACTAGACGGAGATGTGTGGGGGCGCCCTTATCGCGCAGTCCAAACTTAAATTTCGAGCCGCTGCGTCCACTTATGGAGAGTCTCCAACCTAAGCTGCTGTAGGAAGTGGTCGATGCCATGGCTTTCTCCACAGCCACAGAGTCTAGAGAAGCAGTTATCAACGTAGAGTTAGCACAAGCAGAGATAGCCGTGATGCGGCTTCGGGACAATAAGCGGGGCTCCGGGGTTCGACAGGAATCACAGCTGCGCGTTAGCTCTCAAGTTCAGTGAATCTTTTTTCTGCTATTTCATTAATACTAGGACAGAAGATGGAAATTTGTTTTGACCTGTCAACATCCTATTCCTAATAATTTTCCAATTTATCTAAAGAATAATCCATTATAAATGATTGTAATGCATAACCGACTTGGTCTGGCAGATCGTTTGCTAGACGCCCTGCAAACGTTGATAAACTAAATCGTTTGACCACTTTCCAAAAATATATCACGTTTAACGGCCTCAATTAAAGAAAATCAGCTCACTTCTGTAACATTACCAACTTATTAAATCACTCCCCACATTGTAAAAACGTCTAATAATTCGTAGATAACTATCCTTAATTAGCTGGCTGCTAGTGCGGGTGACAGTTACATGGCCCTCAAATTAGCGGCAGTATAAGAATCGGTAGAGATATAATTAAACAGTTGTCTAATTTAATTGGCAATAGGCGAGTTCCCACAAGTCAGAAAGTCACCCTCGCTCATTAAATTCGTTCCGAATTTTCCCAACAATTAACATGCGAGGTAGTATATGTAGTAATTACAGGTGTGTAGCGCGGTAAACGGCGGCTCAATCACGCCACATGCCGCGCCGCGCTGCTCGTGTGTTTCATACATTGCTTCATAGCGCGAATGACGGACAATTGGAACGTTTAAACTATTTTTGAGCAATCCATTCCAGTACCTATACACAAAACTAGCTGCTAACATTTCATTTTTGCGTTTTTAATGGCACTACTTCAATTACTACACATAATCTGTCTACCATAAACGAGCTTTTCTAAAAATTGCATCAATTTGATACTTATTTGTTTCAGATTAAGATTCACATTAATTTCTCATTTGTAGTAGGGGATACTTCCTCTAACAGTAGGCTGACATGTAATTACAATTATTATTTAGCTGTTACGATAATTATGCCGTGCCGCAGTAATTGAAAAAGTTTGCCATCGATAGAGTCCCCGAACAGCCTGAAATTACATTCTTTACTGTTATTTCTTCTCTTTTGATTCCTATCAGCTTTATTTAGCGGTTATTACTATTTGAACTTTTAATAATACGACCGCGACGTGTCCAAGGATTGATGTCGAATTCAACATAATAACTCGAGTAGAGCGTAGCTAATTTAAAAACTTACAAAGTGATTACATTGTAGATATTTGATGGTTTTGCTTCGTGCGAATTACATCCTACACAGTAAAGTTAGAAGTTACTGTATTAATAATAAAAGCTTTGATACTATATACGCCGAACTTTAGAGCAATGTGTGGGTGCCTAATAGAGTCTAACGTACCTACGTGACTTTGTATAGAACGTCATTTAATAGTGAAGTGGAGTCAAGTACTCGTCATTAAACAAAAGTTCGACGGTTACCGAAACAGGCAGCGCCACTCGTACGTTCGAAGAGCGATTTAACTTTTTGTAAAGTGCAACACTTTCCCAGCCCCCGCGTAGGGCCCTTCAAAACGCTACTGCGTTTAGACAAATGAACAGCGTTGCACCCTTCGTGGCACACGACTTGCGACATCGTGCTCGTTCGTATGGAAATGACTGGGGCACTTCTAAGCCTTTCGTAAGCGTACTTTAAACCGGAGTAATATTAAGCATACGCTGTGATGAAAATTAAGGTTGCCTACATTCTCTTTGCTGAACTTATTTTCAACTAAGTACATAATATGTATATGTATTTAATGATTTTTTGCAAAAAAAACCTATTTACTTATAAAATATTTCATATTTGACGTTCATTATGATCTATCTAATGCCTTTCATGTTTGATCTTCAATTATCCAATTTAGGTACTTTAGCTATTTCTTTCAATCATTAAAATTGAATGTGAATACTACCACTTAACCTGAGCTTTTTAGAGCCTTCATTCGACGCTCCTGGAATACTAAATAAGTTGTTATGCCCACTTACTTCTATAATCACCATGTGTGTGTGTGTGTCACAAATGGAATGTTTTTTGCAATTTATAGCTTAGAATAACCAGATGAAAAAATCTAGGCTTATCTCAACAATATTCTGTGTTTTCCTGTTATAAAAACTTCCTCTTTCTTTTTCATGAAACGAACAAATCATTACCAAAAAAATTCTAATGAAAATTTTAAGGATTACAAAATACTTACCGCTTCCAGTGAATAACAATTAGTTGCAACAAACATCCGCCACAAAATGGCGGAACTCGTAGGACACAATAAATCAATTGGAGTGGGTGGTTGACTTTTCACTCAAATGTGTGGTTAATTGTAACCGAAAATGACTGTTGATCGAGCCACACTTAATTTGAGTGGTGCTTTAGAAGGCAGGGGGTTGCGCAGTGGGGTGACTTCCAAAGTAATGGGTCCGTTGGTTTTGTGATTATTTCGATACTAATTTCCTAAACATGCCGGAAATAGTACAGCAATTATACTTATTATTGTTTGTATATCGTGTGTCATGCAGTTGTATTGAATACAGATTTGTAATATCACGCAAAGTAACTTGGTGGTTAAATGTTGATTGATTTTTGGAAATATGAATTACACGTGATTTACTGGTACAAAGCTCTTCATCACTACATAGTATAAAACAAAGGCAATTTCTCCGTCCCTATATCTCTATGTAGGTAGGTACTAGGTACATATGTTTGTATTTCAGGATTGCTCCCGCGGCTCCGTGCGCACGTGACCGGAGAGACACCGGGGTGGTTTTTAGTCAGTAGGAATCTGACAGACCCCGTCGCCCACCCCAGGGCGGCGGACATCCATTGAGGATTTTCCACACCGGAACAAATAAAAAAAACGGTTGCGGGTTGGTTAAAAAAGAAACCGTGGCCCTGGCCGTCGTACAGGCAAGTGAAGAAACACGGGTGGGTTTTAGTCAGTAAAAGTCTGACACGCCTTTCCGCTCCGCCCAGAGTGGGAGAAATCATCTGATGATTTCCCATTCCAAAAAAAAACCCTACGAAATTTTTCAAAATAATGTACCTACTACCTAAGTATTGTATGCATTGAAAAGGTCTACAGAAAACTTCTAGATGGTATAATGTCTATCTCTTACGGATTTTCCACAATAACACTTGTCGTTTACTTTTTACACCAAATAATGGCTAATTTTCGAAACGACTTTAACCAATACAGCATTAATCTTTATTCAATTAAATTCCTTAAATACATTGTTGATTTATTATAGATCTATATAGCTCTTTACAGCACATGTTTTAAATGAATATTTTCGAAGATATTACAGATTAAAAAATTGCGAGACGTTGCGTTTGCGGCGGTACCGACCGGCCGGGCCGTGGCGACGGAAGCGGCGGGCCGCTATGTTTTTATATACAACGTTAATTTTTTTTTGTAGTTTCATTAGTATCAGCATTGCACCCGTGCGAAGCCGGGACGAGGCGCTAGTTATTAATAAAATTCATAACAAGTTTACAAGTAGGGTAAAGGCGGGATAGATGCCACACTTTTTAAAAGATACTCCTAATTTTAAAAATATTGGTTTTATAGAAATAATGTTTATGAATTGTTTTTTTTGGACTTATAAATTACAGATTTTAGCTTTTTATGGAACTCCTTTGTTCAGGATATATGAGAACCCATATGAATAGTTGCCTCACCTTGAAAATACTATGAAGGATAGATGCCTGCGGCGCGGGATAGAAGCCCTTCTTTCATACTCTACCTATAAACGAAAAACTCAACCAAACTTTTATGAGGTTTTGAGGACATATTGGTGTTTTAGCAGTAGAAGGCTACTAATAAAACAGAAATTGTCTCATTTTTTACAACTTTTTTTTTTTTTCAATGCTGGCGCTTTATACCTACTCAATGTCTCTTTATACGCGTTATACTCAATCCCGTCGGATTAAGACTTCGTTTTTTTTATAGTTTTCAAAATATTCTGTACAGTTATCTTTAGGCTTATCCTGTCCATCTCTCTTAGTGCTCTTTATAGGCAAACCTTTACTTTTCTTTTCCTTTAGGTATTTCTGCCCATTTCCTCAAAAGCTAACTGCAATTGTTCTGGAGTCCAAGAACATACCCGAGCTCGCACTCCTTCCTTTATTTTGTACTTTCGTGACATGGTTCTGCTACAATCAGTAAAAATACTATACTAAAATAAATACTCAAACACAAAAAATATAACAGAACACAAAATATGTTTAAATATTAAACTGAAACCTCATATGAGTTATACATGGTGTATGGAAGGATAGATGCACTATTTTTAGGGGCACCTATACCTCGAAAAATCACTATCCTTTTTGATAGGGATAGATGTCCAAGTATTTCTAAGAGTGAGTATTTTTAAGAGTATTCTATTGTATTCTATTTATAAAATAAATAAAAAAAAAACAAATGAGCCATCTAGATGCATACTTGATCTGAATTTATATTGCCGTAATAAAAAATATAACAGAATTAATAACTAATTATAAAGTTATAGTACAACAGCAAATACTAACCTTTATAATTTGACGTGTTCCTAAAGTTCGCCGCGGAGATGAATTCATACACGAGCGAAATGCATCCTCATCGCACGATGGCCCGTGCCTACCCGAAGTGACTGCGGCTCTCCGTTATACTATTGTTTTTTATTCGCGAGTTTTTTGAAAATGAGGCATCTATCCCACTGGGGCATCTATCCCGCCTTTACCCTAAGCAGATATATAGAGACCTTGTGGTACGAAATAAGTTACACTCATTATGCTGTTATTTTTTAATTAAATAGTCATGTTTCACCAAATCATATATGTCAATTATTGCATTAAATGAAACAACCAATTTTATTGCCCAGTCAAGAGTAAATGTAGGGTAAATTTACGATTAGGATATAGGTATTAGTATAAAAAAACTAAATAATTATGCACTTTCTTAAATAAAATATGATCTAGTTAGGTTACAGTTCCTCTGGCCAGTAGACCTCGATCATCTTCTTGAGTTTCTCATCAATCTCCTTGCCTTCCGGGGGCTGCTTACCCAGAATGAAGACGAACTTCTCATGGCAGTCCATCATGCCGAGGTACTGTCCTTCAATGACCTTCAGCCGCATCGGGTAGCGGTGGAACTCAGCCAGGTCTAGTTTAGCTGCGACGTAATTAATGTGTTAATATATAATTAGTAGATATTTTTTTTTGTGGTTGTGCTCCCCATGCGTTTCACAATACAATAAAGACAGGTGTATTCATAATAATGATTACCCAATCACCTGCTCGAAATCAACGAAGTTGTATTGTTATAAACGCATTCAAACCTGCAAATGATGGTAATATGCAGCTCTTGCATACATATACATATTTAGGTAGGTCGATTTATAAATATCTTATTGCTGTAGTAGACAAAACTATCACTATAGATGAGCCAAATTCGATAAAGAATAGAGGTAAACAAACCGTTGCTAGGCAACGGGTAGTTTACGCCTAAAAGACAGATGTTAACAACCTTTTCTACATAGATAATTTTCATAAAAGTAATAATCCTACTTCCTACTAATCTAAACAGTTTATTTATATTAAGATATTTATGATTTGCATAGAACGCTTAACCTATTTGAATGAAATATGACATACATGTAAGCTAATTTCCTAATAGGTTCCATTTTTTGATACATATATATTATAATTAGTCCATTTTTGATAATATTACAATGCATGTTTTATGTAGTTGATTTAAAAGTAATTAAAATACGCAAAATTGTATTGACAAATGCTTCAGCTTTATTCATTGGTTGGATTCCACAAAATGTGTTTAATATCTGGATTTCATCCATCTTTCTTTTTTTTAGGGCTATCACGTAAAATTAATGTCGACTTTTTAATGGTTTTTCGAAATACCAAGTTACTATGCATGTTATTTTAGTGATTCTATTGAAATATGCTGCAATAGGAATTGTTAATAAATAGATAGCATGTAAAAGTCGATAATTATGTAAATAACAGGAGATTTGTAAAACGTGAGTTGTGATAACCCTAAATTGGTTTGTTTACCTGTATTCTTTATGGAGCTTGGCGCAGAATGAATCATTCTTTTATCTGATTGGGAGCAAATATAAAAATGTTCATAAAATGTCTTCTAATTGTATTGTGTAAATTTTTACCTGTAGATGGAGGCATCTGCAAAGTCCTATAGGATCCATCACCCTCAAGTTTCTCTAGGTAGTAGTCACGCGTCTTGTTGGTCTTCAAACTTGCACAAGGGATCTGCATTTTCAGAACCAGGTTTTCCCATTTTAGGTTCTCTACGAATTTTTCAAGCAATTCCTTTAGGTCCTTTCGTTCCTGTTAATTTAAATAATAATAATGTAGCAAGTCGTGGTGGCCTAGTGGTTAAAACACCCGCCTTTCAAGTATGAGTGCGCGGGTTCGATTCCAGGTCAGGCAAGTACCAATGTAACTTTTCTAAAGTTATATGTACTTACAATGGGCCTTATAAGAAGGCTCAAAGTCACTCAAAGGGCAATGGAGAGGGCTATGCTTGGGGTTTCACTGCGCGATCGAATCAGGAATGAGGAGATCCGCAGAAGAACGAGAGTAACCGATAACCGACATAGCCCGAAGAATTGCAACACTAAAGTGGCAGTGGGCTGGACACATTGCACGTAGGACCGATGCCCGATGGGGCCGACGGGTTCTCGAGTGGCGACCACGCACCGGAAGACGTAGCGTGGGTAGGCCCCCGACAAGGTGGACCGACGACCGGGTGTAGGTCTCGGGAAACCGCTGGATGCGGGAGGCGCAGGACCGGTCGTCGTGGAGAACATTGGGGGAGGCCTATGTCCAGCAGTGGACGTCTTTCGGCTGAAATGAATATGTACTTTCTAAGTATATCTTGGACATCAATGACTGAAGGTGAAGCAAAACTTCTTGAGGAAACCCGGACTTTAAAGTCTGAAATCGCCAACCCGCATTGAGCAAGCGTGGTGATTACGCTTAGTCCTTCTCTGTATGAGAGGAGACCTGTGCCCAGCAGTGGGACGATAAAAAGGTTAATGATGAATTCGGCTGCCAAGATTTTTGAAGACAATAGGTATCATTGGACTCTCAAATACCATTGGCCTAGTGAACGAGGTGAGGAAGTCAGGTAAACCAAGATTACTCCTACCCACTTCACAATTTATTATTTTATTAAGTATATTAAATAGTATATATATTTATTAATCGTTATCTCGATGTTCGGTAGTTACTCCTTTTTAAACATACCTATCACCGCACACAGGTAAACCAAGATAATTTTCGTCATACTTATGTTTTCGCAGAGTTACATAGTTTATGTCGAGATATCAAACATAGTTGTACAAATTAACCGCCAGAACTGAGTATCTACCTAGGTGAACTGCGCATTTATTAGATAAACGATTACGCAATATTCTAGTGTACACCTAGATAATTGGTTGACCTTTGTTGTAACCTGTACTCAACAAAGTAAAAGAGACAACTTACAATGGACATACCTTTTTTTTTCTTTTTTTCGGGGTGGAAATCCTCATAGGATGTCAGCCGCCCTGGGGTGGGTGACGGGGTCTGTCAGACTTTTACTGACTAAAACCACCCCGGTATCTCTTCTATCACGAGCGCGCGTGGAGCCGCGGGAGTCTAAATTCTTCCACGGCCTCACACTCTCGTGCTGGCCCGGTCTGTCCGGGCCTCGTCTCCTGCACGGGGTAGTGGGGTGTTAAACTACCCCGTGCATCGCCTCAGAGGCGCGCACCGACACTCGCAGGCGCCTCCGCCTCGGGGTCCATCGAATAGGAGGCGGGGACTTCCCCATGTCCCCCACCCCTGGACCCATTCATGGGGGGCGGAAGAGACACGGCGCTGCTCCTCCCAAGCTACACACTCGGCAAGCGTGTGCTGCGCCGTGTCCCCACCGCATTGGACGCAATGGTGGCACCGAGCGTCCGGCTCCCTGCCTAAGCGGCATGGGCAGCAGAGGGCGAGGTAGGGCGCATAAGCCTCTGCCGCCAGTCCGCCACCAGGACCTGACGGAGCTCCTCTCGGCGCAGCTCGATCTGCCGCTGCGCCGGACTGGAGCCCCGTGTCCGCTCTTCCTCGCGCCATCGGTACA
Organism: Sesamia nonagrioides; assembly: GCA_017933935.1. NCBI lineage: Eukaryota > Metazoa > Arthropoda > Insecta > Lepidoptera > Noctuidae > Sesamia > Sesamia nonagrioides. The sequence goes on along the minus strand of JADWQK010001955.1, from coordinate 1,297,850 downwards.
ATGACGCGAGTCTGAATCCGGCCAGAACGCAAGCCGCCTCGTAGGAAATCGTGCGATCTCCGCGGACGACCCTGACGGCCATCGCCCTCTGCCGCTTGCGCAAAATGGCGAGTGTACCAGCCGTCAGGTCCATCGCCCACACAGCGGCCCCATACAGGGCCATCGACCGCACGATTCCCACGTACAAACGCCTACAGGCGGCGCTTGGGTCCCCCATGTTGGGAAGCAACGTTGATAGCGCGCCTGCTGCACCCATCAGCTTAGGCGCCAGCCGCCGGAAGTGGGGTCCGAATTCCCATCGGCTATCGAGCACCAATCCCAGGTACTTCATGGTGGACTCGACAGCTATCCGGGCCCCACTGACCACGATATATGATCCCGGTGCCGATGCCGGGCGCGGCGACCTTTGTTGTAACCTGTACTCAACAAAGTAAAAGAGACAACTTACCATGGACATACCTAAAGTAAAAGATTTATAGACTACAGTCTTATGCAGAAATAATATAGAGGACGCCTGATCTATTGTAGGTATATAGAAATAGCCAATACGCAACAGCTAGCCTAGTTGTCAATACTCGTTCTTGGTTGTCAATGATGGTTGAAAAATATTAGTATCGAAACATTAAAAACATGATTAAAATCATTAGGTATAAAGAAACGATTAAAGAAGGCTCAAAAATTGTCATTTTTTGAGGCATGTTTTTAATCGCGTCTAATCTGTCTATGTGGAGTATCTTAAATTGACAGGACTAAAATAATATTTTATCTTCTATCCTTTTCCGAATGAAATTGATAGAAAAAGATGCACTGGACTTAAATTGAGTTTAGTTTAGACTGATATTAAAATTAAATTATCGAACTATTCATACCTGATCGTTGACTGAGCTGAACTGAACGCAGTGTGAATCACCTGCTCCGTTGGTCTTCTCTGTCTTATAGTGCAATAGGTGCCAGGAGCCGATAGCCTGGCTGTCGTTGAACGAGAGGCCCTGAGTGAACTCCTGGCATGATGGGTGCTTTTCGGGCTTGTCGTGTCTTTCGCTTTTCTCGTGCGAGTGATGTGCGACAGCGTCTACTGCCGCGTTCAGTACTAGTACTGGAATATAAAATATTGTAGTGTTGATGTTGATAAAAGTTGGTAGGTACGTCATACAAATTGAGAATCAAATCGCAATTGACTTGATTGTGGTTGATTGAGTTGTTTTTTCGTTATGCTTCTCCGTGGTAGGCCATAACATCGACTGCCGGCAGAAGTTACCACCAGACAAAGTCTTGCCACCAAGCAATTCGTCGTGTTCCGGCATGATGTCTTGTGAAGCCGCACGGAGGAGGGGTCTGAGCAGTTGTGTTGCGATGTGTGCCGGGTACGATGAGCCAAATGTTGTTGTATCGGGAGTTTGGTCGTAGAAGGTCTCTAGATCAATCTTCCTCTGGCGCAGCATCACCTCGTTCAACTGCCGACTTCCTTCCTATTCACTCAGTTTTTTTTTGAGTGAATAAGGCTGCGCAATTCACCACCAACGATTGAATCCCTACTAACCATCAGGCGGGACTGCAGTCAAGCACTAGTTTATGATTATAAAAAAAAATATACCTCTAGTGAAAATGAGATATAAGTAGTTCTACAATGAAACACAAATGAATGATTTGTAACTGATGATTAAAAACTATTAATATATTTGATTTATTGAACACACATGTCTTTAAATCTTCTACGACTAAGACAAGAAACACAAAATAGTCTTTAAGGCTAGGATTCAGTAGTGTGAGTGAGCGCTAACAAATTATTCAGGCTCACAGACATGAACATTCATCTTTAGTTACGTTCTGGAGTAAACAATATTTCTTGAAAAACAAACAGAATTGGTAAAATGGTCAAGGAACACTTGTAAGAAATAAAAAGGAGTTTTAAAATCAAATACCTGTCACAATGAATGTGATCGTCAGCGACATGTCGGGAGCTAGGCGGCGCACGGGCAACTGCGATAATGAACTGAATGACTTGATTGCGACTAACGATGCCGGGATTAACTCACGTTGTGCAGCTCCGAACATTGGACACGGTGAATGTTTTTGTTATTCAAGAACGTTTACAAAAGGGACAAAGGCCATTTCATCTACCTACCGAGAGACGCTTGTTCTGTGCGAATTGATGATCTTATACAAGGGTCTTTCTGCTATTATTTTTCCGCAAAAGACATCATAGGTATCATAAATATCAACTGTTGTCTGTTAGATCTAGGTATCCCTCAAACCCCAAAACAGGGGATGGCGGCTATAACTAGAACGTAATTTTTTGTATACTTATGCGAAACCCGAAACACGTGTCCAGTATTTTATGTAAAGAATTTATGTACAAAATTTCAAGAAGCTATCATGAAAAATCACAAAGCTATGAGCTTGTTATGTTCCCTCGTTGCTCCTACAAAAATATGGTCAACGAGCCGCTCGCCCGCTCGTGAAGCTACAGCGTCGCGGCGGCGTGGCGGGGACCCTAGGACACTATGATCCGCTGTGAACTGTATGGTTGCACTCGGTAGACACACTGCAACATTTTTAAATATATCTATTTGGGAAAAAAATAACATGATATAAAAATTATTGGAATCCATTTAGTTGCTTGTTCTGAACAAACTATATTCAGGTTTGGTATAAACAAAACATAACATTGTATTGACGACTGAAAAGTAAAGAAAAGTTATAAGTAAAGAGAAAGTAAGTAACCGAACGGTTACTAAAATAAGGTACTTATATGAAAATAGAATAGTTTTTCTAATCGACCCATACTGCTGCATTCATACTTACATGGTGGTCTAAATGTATGGAAAACTTCATCATTTTTTTAATATAAATTATAAACCAGCGCTTGACCGCAATCCCGCCTGATGGTAAGTAGTGACGCAATAGTTGATGGTAAAGCGCACTAGTTTATTAAGAGCCTATTCACTCTAGCATTGAAGACACTCAAATTGTAGTCCGACGGAAACACCGCCGCTGGCAACTTCATCTCGAACCTTGGAGTTTTTAGAGTTTTCTTACCCAAGTACCTATTATTAAACCTAGATCTTTTTAAAACGACTCATCCACCGAACTTTGCGTCGCGAGCGGCGATGTCGCGATGACCGCACGGTAAACAGAATAAACAGCCACTTCCCGTCTGCGTCCTCAACGAGACGAGACAATTCCTCGTAATGCGATAATACTAATCAATCCATTTTTAGCAGGAACATGATTTGGTGGCGCAGGAGAATGGCTCATCTATCCTGTTATTTTAAGAGTAATGTTATCCTTGTAAATCGTGGAAAGTATTAGAATGACAGTAATGTAGAGCGTCAGTCTATTGTAGGTATAATTTAGCTAAATAATATTAAATCGCAAGGAATATGGTATGGATACCATTATATAGGTAGATATGGCTTTCAGCACCTATCAGGTAAGGTGCTTAAGTCGTACGCCTTACGTACGCGGATATTACAGATATTACATTGTAGTATTTACTGCAATTGAATTAAAACAAAATTTTATATTGATATTTATTTAGTTGGTTTTTAATTAACTTGAATATCTTTAATGAAAATAGGTTTTATGACGTTATTCAGAAACATACCTTCGTTCGGTGAGATTAGCTGTACTAAAAACCGCAGTGAGAGTCAGACTCGCGCACGAAGGGTTCCGTACCATTATCTTTAAAAACGGCAAAAGAATCACGTTAGCCCCCTTAAATATTTATTTTTTTAATTTTTAGTATTTATTATTATAGCGGCAACAAAAATACATAATCTCTGAAAAATTTAAGTAGCTATTACGGTTCATGAGATACAGCTTGGTGACAGACGGACGGACAGCGAAGTCTCATGAATAGGGTCCGTTTTACCTTTTAAGTACGGAACACAAAGTAATGCTTAAATATACCTGTATATACAACGTGTAACAAAAAGGATATATATATAACAAGGGCATGGCATCTTTAGATGATATCAAACGATATCGGAAGGGTTTCAACTCAAAATAAAATACTCAAAAAATTGGTACCAAATTTTCGGTTCCGTGTGTTTCTTAAAATCAAATCATAACAAACGTGGCAGCAAACTACATACGTTAATAACTACTCGTTACCCGTCACGTTACTTGCCAAACTCCGATAAATGTCTTCAATATCTCTGTGCGACTAGTATGATAGTAGCCTATCACAGGCGGTGTTTTTCCTCATAACTTTCTAACATAAAGAGATGGGATTAAAAAACCCTTCCAATATCGTTTGATATCATGTAAAGATGCCATGCCTTTGTTATGTATATACCCTTTATGTTACACGTTGTATAACTAATAACCTCCCACCACCAATTCTAAAATGTGTAGGTACTTACTTAAAAATTTTGGAACTGTTGACGATAGTCTCAGAGTTTCTTTTGATAGCAATTAATATTCTATCCACTCATTTAAGATGAAATAGTCATGGAATAATGAATGCTGTTTATTGAATTGCGAAATGCTTATAACGTCATAAGTGTTGTTACCGTTGGACCACAGGCTTTTCGAAAACTCCCGTGTGGTTAGAGACAAAGACAAGCGCATGCCCTTTGTTTTGCGTTTATCCATCAACTGCTTGCGAATTGTTACCAGTTGTTGCATTCGAAATTGAACATTATGCTAACGAGTAAAAGTACTTATTCCCATGGATAGCAAGGATTCGCATGGAGTTGTGGTTAGGTGCGCACGCGCTTCTTGTGTCGAACATTTGATTACCATCCTTTGTTGCCCCGCACGAAGTGTGACATCTGTCGTTTCTTTTGATTTCAAGAAAGTCGTATGAATTATTGTTTTATGTTTAATTTTACCAGCTGGGTAATTGTGTGAACACTGAGAATGGCAATGCCATTCATTGTGATATTTACGTTGTCGAGCTGACGACATTTTCAAACATATTCGGAAGCAGTGGATAAGGAATTTCTTTAAAAAATAATAGGGATGTATCCAAAGCTTGAAAATCAAAAAAATAATTAGTCCGTCTTATAGATAATAAAAAAAAAAATTAAGACCCGTATTTTTTATTTTGTCGAAATTACCAAAACCTACTGAGATATAGCGTAGGTACTAAATTTACGAAGTGGGGGCTAATTACATCACCCAGTGGTATATTTTTTGCCACGGCGTGACGTCATGCGACATTTCAAATCAATATAACTTCCTAAGTATTTGAATGAAAGAAAAAATAAAAAATACGTGCTCAATATTTTTTATAAATCTATCTGATGGACATTAAATTATTTTTTAGGAAACAACCCAATTCGGATTATGAAAGGAAGTCTGTTATGCAATTGGGCAGATTTCATACATAATTTATATTCAACATAAAGATAGAAGGGAAACTAAAAAAGTATTGGGATTTTTATGTATTTTTCTCTATTAATCTATTGCTTTGTTTGTACAAAAATAAATGTAATAAATATTATAATAATTTAGCGGGTTTACTATTAAGGATTCAAACACAGTTGGATCCGAATTTAGGCCAACATTAGAAGATCTAAACTACTAAAATTTGTATACAAGGACTGAAATTTTTATATCAAGATTTTATAAAAATTTTATGTCACTTGTATAACTACTAAATTTTTTGTATCAAAGCACCATTGTTAGCAATAGATTGTATAGGACTGTCAAAGCAGCAAGTAGATATAGATACTAGGGCTTTGTACAATGTCTTCAAAATAGACGTACCAGCATAGGTTTTAGTCGGATGTGTACAGGCTGCATATACGCAACGTCGTGTTTAACTTTACATACGTTGCGTAGCCGCATAGGCACTACGCTAGTATAGACGAGACGCACCGTAGGCACGCTTAGACGTCGTAGCATGCGTAAGTATCGCGGTTGCCGCTACCGCTACGTCTACTGCAGCATAGACGACATTTGGGCACGCTTTGTGTAGGCGTTGTAGCGTGCGTTGACATCTCGTAGGCATACGTAGCTAGAATCAGCGGTTAAGTAGCACGTGCTTTAACGAATAACCTATCTACTGAAAATTAAAAAAAAAGTCATTTAAGAAGGATAAAGACTGTAAAAATAAAATATTGACCTAAGACATTAGTATCAATCGACTGTATTAGGCATTCATAGACATTAATAGTTGAAAGTGATATTGATTTTAACACGGTTTGAAGTTGTTTACAATGCCAAAGAAGGAAAGAATAGAATACTCTTTATTATGTACACCATAAAGATTACAGACCATAAATAAAAAGATTTTGCAAAGGGTGACACAATGGGCGGTCTTATTGCTAAGAGTGATCTTTTACAGACACCTTTGGATGGAATACTAAGGGGAAGGAGAGAAAAATAATTCGAAAGTTGATATGATTGATTTATTCACAGTATCAAGTTACGTTCTTCAAGTCAACTAGGTATACGTAGGTACTTCTGGGAAATAGAGCCTGGCAGAAATTAGTAACACTCAACAAGGCACGCATAACCAATTACATGAGCGTTTCGTTACTCCATTGCTAATTTATATTGGACAATAAATCATCGCTGGACGTCGAGTGCGCTCATTAAATCTATTATTATGTGCTACATTCATTTACCTACATACATACGCGTGTCTAATTTATAAAATGTGGCTAATAACTGTGTGATCAATCAACCAATTTATTGACACACATATACCCTAACTTTCTATAAATTACTGAATTCAAATTAGACGGTAACGTGATGGCGATGCTTCGTATTAACTTTATGACCTTTGGATGATTGTTTATTATTTGAAAAGTTGTTTTATTATATCTATACTAATATTAAAAATAACAATTGGTGAGTTTGTATGTAGTAAATAAGAAATCTATGACTCTATTGATACCATTTTAAAAATCCTCTTACTAACAGGAAGTTTCGTTATTGAAAATCAAACCAAAATCAAAGGATTTATTTCAAGTACGGTCGTAAACTAATTACAGGCATTTTTGAATTGTAAAAGGATCGGTAAATCAGAAAGATGAAGTTGGTTGCCCATTCCAAAGCGTAGATATCCGTGGAGAAAGTGCAAGAAACTCAACGGAAGTTCTTTTATAAATCATAAAATTGTTAAAACATACTTCATTTCATCATTCATGTTTAAAGTAACCTTGTAAGAATGATGCTGAGAGATAAGCACGCTAAAAGCGTCCATCATAGAAAACATAAAAACAACTCAGAAAATAAAATAAGCCGTGCAATTAAAAGATGACCAATCCAGACTAGCGGCATAGAATAAAGAGGGGAAGTAGGTTATCTGCGACCCAATCCGCGATTTAATTGCCTACTGTCTTAGGGTTGACGACTGTCCGCGCTTCGTCGGTTACGGTTGGCGCCCAAACCGCTAACAAATATTTATAGACTAAGAGCTTATGTTTAAATTATTTGCTTAGTATTTAGTTTACATATACTAGTCAGTTTTTTTTTTGTAATTTTTATTTTTAGTTTTGTACACATAAAGAACCATATTTATTTTTATTTTTAATTAATACAAATATAAATAATACAAACATAACATCTATTGAATCACACATTTAATACAAAATTACAAATTAGCTACAGAAAAATACCTACTTTCTTCGGTTTCGACTATTACGAAACGCGTTGTTATTAAACTTTAATGTGTAATATATCCGTATCCTTGTAAATAACTTTTAGAAATATAATTTGAAAAATATAAGTCTTTTATTTGTTCATAAATAGACATACCAACTTTGCAGTTTATGTGATCATTTTTTAAAAGCTAATGTGCCGAAAAGCCGTGACGCGCGAACCTCGTTCCGTGCTAGCCGCGACTAGCGCAGTCATAGGCACTCTAATATTGTGTTTTGGTGTGCGTGCGGCGACGCATAGATACTATGGCGCAAACATATAAGCCGCGCGCGGTCCGTTTGTATGAAGATAACGTACTTCCCTTTCTTTATTCTATGCTAGCGGCGCCCGTTTACGAACACTATGTACATAGAATAAAGAGAGCCTATTCACTCAAAAAAACTGAGTGAATAGGAAGGAAGACGGCAGTTGAGCGAGGTGATGCAATGTTTAACCCAACAACACGACCAACGATGCTGCGCCAGAGGATGATCTGGAGAGCCTTCACGACCAAACTCCCGACACAACAACATTAGGCACATCGTACCCGGCACACATCGCAACACAACTGCTTATAGTAAATAGTCGCTTTACAGCAAGTACCTATGTACATAGTGCTCAAAAGTGTGATTTGCTATTATACAACACCAAGAAATTGAATCTAATTAATGCAAATATAGATATTTTTTTCAATTTTCAAGTGATAGTACCCGTGGAACTGGACCAGCGTTGAGTCAAACATCTCTATCAGCGATGTCATCCCATAGTGTGCATGTAATATAAGATGTTCAGAAAAAAAAACAGTCTATACTTACCTAATATTGGGAGCAGTTGAAGCCCCCCTTTTTGGCCTCCATATAAACTTTAACGGTATAAAAAGCTTTCTGGTATAACTTACGTTTCGTTCTTCTTCATCTTTTTCTTCTATCTTCTGCTGTCAATGTCCTACTTTATTTGTTTTAAGTTTAATTTCATAATTGTTAACTATGTCATGTATTGTTTACCTTCTGTATTATTTTATTAATTTTAGTTGTACCTATGTAATTGATATTAGTCTGTTCGCATGCTTTAAAATTAAAAATTCCAGTACACAGGGAAACCTATAATTGGCCATAATATAATGTAATACTCATACTTGTATAATATATTATGTATCGCTGTTGGTTACCTAAATAAATAAATGAATGACTTGAATTTATTAAAATGTAAACCTTGGCATCTGAAAGAGCCACTAATTTACTACCTAAACTTTGAGGGGTTCATTGAGTCCAAGGCCAAAGTGGCTGCCAGAAAACTTGGCGTCATAGCGAAGGTCCGGCGGTACTTCACACCGGGGCAGCTTCTAATGTTGTACAAAGCACAGATCCGTTCGTGTGTGGAGTACTGCAGCCACATTTGGGCTGGTGCTGCGAAATGTCACCTGGCTACTTTGGATTCAGTGGAGAGGCGTGCGAAGAGGCTAATTTTTGACCCTGATTTAACTCGAGACGGTCTCCAAAGCCTAGAGCACAGGCGTAGAGTAGCCAGCCTTTCGGTGTTCTATAGGATGCATTTTGGGGAGTGTGGACTGGAATAATTTGCCAGCGGCGGTGTTTCCATCGGACTACAATTTGAGTGTCTTCAAGGCTAGAGTAAATAGGCTCTTAATAAACTAGCACGCTTTCCATCAACGATCGCATCGCTGCTTACCATCAGGCGGGATTGCGGTCAAGCGCTGGTTTTTAGATAATAAAAAAAAAAAAAAAATCTTGGGCCTTGTTGTAGGTATGATAAATTTGTGTTCGTTCCTAGTATGTTATGATTATGACTATCACTGTATTTTCGGAACAATTTTATATTTTTATGGGCGTATAATTTTTTTTTCATAAATATATTGAGATGACACGGTTAAATTATATTAATCCCTTTAAATTTCTACTGCAGAATGTCATATTTTATCTATGAACAAGTAATTCCACGTAGATGAAGTCGTGGGCAGAAGCTAGTAAAGAATATGACCAATTTATTTAATAGCAACCACTAATAAATTGTAGTTATTGTTTACAACAATTTGTTATGAAAACAGCCTCTAGACACTTCTAAGTGAAAAGGTAATTAATCAATGCTTGTCTTGAATAGTCATGACATGATTTGATATAAAATACACTCAAAATTCAGGATAAAAGAGACAAAAACACATATCTAATGAAATATGTAGGTAGTACTTAATATGTAGGTACCTAAGTAATTTTGTCTATGTCATTGAGCAAGTGGTAATTAAATAGGTAGAAGATCAAGCATTCTACCACATTGCATTTTAGTTAGATTTCGTTCTAGAGCTGCTTTTGGGAAAGACGATACAGCTTACAAGTATAATCAAAACACGCTATACGTATGTTCTATCCAGAAAATAAAAAGCAGTATTAAATGTTCCAGTACCCACTCGCACGTACATTCAGTTAGGTGCGTCAGCGCAGCGTAGCCGCTAGTTTATGTGGCTCGGTTATCTTTGGAGATTAGATCGCGCCTCGCCGGGACATCACGCCCACCGCTGGGCCACCAGGGGATCAGCACAACACGATGTATGAATATACTTGTAGAACTGAAGAAAGCTCGCTTGATAATGTTGTTTAGGTATATGAAACAGAAATGGGTAATGGTTTGAAGTATTCAGAAAGGTGAATAGTTACGATTTTTGTCTTTGTACGGATGCATGAATACCTTCTTATGCTAAAGTGTGGTTACAAGGGAAGCCTGGGCCCACTCGAATGTAAAAATCAACTCATAAAACGTTAGTTAACAATGTTTTTAACCGACTTCAAAAATAGGAGGTTATCAATTCGACCCGTATGTATGCAAGCCAAATTTCAAGCGTATGTATGTTTTTATGTTTGTGCGCGTATATTTCCGGAACTAAAAGTCCGATTTAAGTACTTCTTTTTTTGTTGTAAGTTCTAAGTTTCATCAAAATCGGTTCAGTAGTTTTTGAGATAGGGATTTTTTTCGTATTGATGAGAACTTATTCTAACATGGGTTATGGCTGCCACTATTGTTATGAGGTGAAAAAAGTAATATTCAAATTTCGACAAGACACGGAAAAGCATGAAATAAAAACTCGTGTCTCGAGGTTTCTGTTGTTTAGCTCGCCACCGACTTCTAGAGCCATGACAAAAGTAAAACTATTTTTTCCTTTTAAGTGTTTTTTGAAGTCGGTTTCAATTTTTTTGTAAAAAGTTTTTATTAAACTTCTGTTGAGGCCGTTATATCTCTCCGGGGTTTCAGATTTATCACTATAATTTATTTTCAGTACTCATGGTGAGAACAGATATGAAACCATCCAAACATTAGATTTCATTATTTTATGTGCCGATTGAATTATATTACCAAAATAATTTATACACATTATATCATATATAAAATAAATACAACTAGCTGCGTCCCGCGGTTTCACTCGCGTTTTTTTTTTATATGCCCCGCTCATTCCAGCGTGATGTTATATAGCCTCAAGCCTTCCTGGATTAATGGACTATCCAACGCAAATAGAACTTTTCAAATCGGGCCAGAAGTTCCCGAGATTAGCGCGTTCGAACAAACAAACAAACAAACTCTACAGCTTTATATGTATATTAGTATAGATAGATATACATATACATATATACGTAGGTATACAGTACAATAAGCGATAATTACTAGATACTTATACTTAATTTACTAATCTATACTAATATATAAAGCTGAAGAGTTTGTTTGTATGTTTGTTTGTTTGTTCGCGCTAATCTCGGGAACTACTGGTCCAATTTGAAAAAAATTTGCGTTGTTGCCCATTAATCCAGGAAGGCTTTAGGGTATATAACATCACGCTGCGACAAATAGGAGCGGAGCATAACTAACTTCACGCGATCGAAGTCGCTGGCGGCCGCTAGTATGAAAAATATAGCTTACCTAGGAGTTTGTATGATGATTGGAACAACAATCGGCAATTCCAAATTATCTTTCAAAATTTATTAAACTGTGTCTAAACGCATTACAACCACCAATAACAAATACCAATTGTGTGGTAGGTTTTTGTAATAAAAGCAATGACAAAGCCATAAAATAAATGAAAAGTGAAATAACTACATACAAAGCTAGTTTAAACTTTGATGGCCTTTTCTATTTACCTTTTAAATGTAGGTATCTCACGGCCCGTGGGCAACAATAAATTTAGTGCAGATTTGTTAATCCATACTAATATTATAAATGTGAAAGTAACTCTGTGTGTCTGTTACGCTTTCCCGTTTAAATCTTTCAACTGATTTTGATGAAATTTGGCATAGACAATCTTTAGACCCTGAGAAAGCTACCTAGCCTAGGCTACCTTTTATTGAAAAAAAAAATGATATTCTCGAGGGAAATCTAAAAAGCGCGATATAACCAAATTTCACGGGGGCGAAGCCGCGGTCGGAAAGCTAGTACTTCTAATATGTATCACAAAAGAAGCAATAAGAACAATTATGTATAAATAGGTATATAAGGTTTTCTCCAACAATTTATACATTTATGAAGTTAACGAGCAGTAGAATCTCACATCACATTAAATACTTTTTTTATTATTTATAGATTGAGATAGATTCGCACGAGAGGGGGATACGTACAAAACATGTACATTTATTACACACGTTTATTGGTAGTTGCTATCGCATTTTCACAGTTACATAGTTATATCTTTTTTAGCAATGTTTATTGGCTTGTTTGAAGATGATTAAGTCATATGTAGTAAGGTTCTGGAGTGGCGGCCACGTACTGAAAGACGTAGCGTAGGGAGGCCCCCAACAAGGTGGACTTATGAAAGGGGCAAAGGGGGCCGGGAAGCCGATGGATGCGAAAAGCACAAGACCGGTCATCGCGGAAAGCCTTGGTGGAGGCCTTTGTCCAGCAGTGGACATTTATAGGCTGAAGAAGTAGAAGAAGAGAAGAACGAGGAAAACAACTGTGTGCATAACAAAAGTAATTCATTAGCTGCCTGGCGTATCCCTTTCGCTATCTGACCCCACAACGCCCTAATAGTGTGATATCCTTTCTTGGTAAGATTGTCAGTTAAGAGTTAAGACTGAACGTCGTTGAATCGAGCCTCCGTGGTGTAGCGGTGGTGAACGCGGCCGGTGCGCAAGGAGGCGCGGTTTCGATCCCCGCACAGTGCAAATATTTGTATGCATGAATATGAATATTTGCACTGGTCTGGTCGTGCCTCGGAAAGCACGTTAAGCCGTTGGTCCCGGTTGCCATACGAACATCTAGGCAGTCGTTACGGGTTGTTAGAGCCCTCAAAAGTCTAACAATTGGTTTAACTGCAATGCTTAGATATCGCCTTCGGGTTGTGGAGGTCAGACGGGAGTCGCTTCACGGAAAATATCGAAGTTTAGCCAAAATCAGCAGTTAGACTGGTAAAGCGGACCCCAGACTCCAAAGCTGAAAAGCTATGGATGCGACTGGGATTAACGCTGAGATGATGATGATGATCAGAGAACGTCGTTGAATAACTTAGTTAATGCAAACTTGGTTTAATCAACATTATTATTTCAGCCCCGAATAGCACTAGCGCTGTTGGCTATAGGACATCCCTTAATCCTGCCATACATCCCGGTACCGTACGTTCTTTATACAGGTGCTTTTCACGGCTTTGATGATATTATCAACCTATTGCGATTATGGATGACCGTGGTTTCTTCGGTCTGACCTTGGCTACCACTCTATCTAAGCTTCACCTAATCCATTCGCGCTTTTATACTGCTATGCTGAGGTTCAAACTCACAGTTCACAGCTATGCCTCGAGAAACAACTTGTACCAATATAAAATAAAATACTTCATCATTTCACCTGCATATTATCTAAGCAGGTGAAAGATGATTACTTAGATCAAATCGTAGGCGGAAGAACCTGCATTAGCGAAATCATTTTTCTTCTACTTCCATTAAAACTGTTATAATTGACGTTGCCTAAGCCACAGCTCTTTTGTTCATCGGCATCCGCGGACATCCCGGCGAGGTTTTAATAACTGCCGGCCAAATGCGTTAATGTAATCAAAGCTCAATACATCATACTCGCGCTATCGCCCCGCCTGGGTTTGATTAATAATTCTAATGAGCGGCGGTGCCAAACGAGTTAATTAAGCGTCGTTTTTTACCGGTCGGTGCCACCGCGGCTGGTAAACGGCGCATCAATCACCGCTTTGTGTCTGCCGACCAACTTTTTAATGATTGAAATGATGCCAGACAGGGCTGCGCTGCCCTCTGACCGCTGGTTGCCCGCGCCCGTGGAGCCCGAACTGTGAGGTTGGCGGAACGGGTGCAAACTGTTGCAATTATGGTGCTCCACAGTCATCAGAATCAGCAATCTAATATTCAGTTAGCAGACAGGTTTTAATAACTGCTTACACGCAAAGATATGCTTTTGTAGATAGATACAAACTAAATAGTAAGGTGTGTACGTAATGAAGCTTAATTAATGAATCTCGTAGATTCAATTTTTTTTTCAACGTTAACATAAGCACATGTAGCAGTAACGTTGCCAAAATATCTCTCATCCCATCCATACTAATATTATAAATGCGAAAGTAACTCTGTCTGTCTGTCGGTCTGTCTGTCTGTCTGTTACGCTTTCACGCTTAAACCTCTCAACCGATTTTGATGAAATTTGGCACAGACAATCTTTAGACCATGAGAAAGAACATAGGCTACCATTTATCCCGGAAAAAATTGATGTTCCCGAGGGAAATCTAAAAAGCGCGATATAACCGAACTCCACGCGGGCGAAGCCGCGGGCGGAAAGCTAGTGTTACAATAAAACGAAGATTTTATAATGAAGTATCAACACAAAAACTGTAGATACCAATTAGGGAAATCATATTCTTATTATTATAACGTAAGAGGTATAATAAAAAAAAGCTGAGAAAAAATACGATACCTACCCTAATGTAATATCTAGACCGGTAGCTATAAGATTTTGGTATATACATTATATATTATAGCCTGAGGCTTTATCTGGTTACTGGTCAACTTCTCCAGCAACTTTTGAAGATTTACATAAAATAACATTTAAACACATTTTTCCACCAATCAGTGCACTGCCTTTCATATACTATGTACCTATAAAGTTTATGAAAACATAATGTATGTTTGTACATTATACAATTAAAGTTTATAACGCTGATAAAACTCTATTGTACAACCAAGCAAGTAAAACTGTGTTTGTAAGCCGTAAAACAGGTATCTTATGTTTTTTGCTGCGGGCTTTAAGTGTGCTGAACTTCGGAATACTAAAATTTAATTTTCTTCACTTATAAAACGACAAATCAAAATATCTTGGCCCGGGGATGATCTACGAGATAAATGGCCAACATTAATATGAATCAAAACAGTTTATTCTGTAAAACTAGTGGGACCGGTGTTCGTCAAACATTATCAATCATTTTCCGTTCGACCGCGGGCAGAATAGCTTTAATTTGATAAAACGCAATTAGCTACCAAAAAGAAATCTAATCTCAAGAGGCGGCTCCAACTTTTTTGGCCGCCATCTTTTTGGGTTCCACATTGACGCCTCGAATAAATACAATGAATTACAAAAGTTAACTATAACGAACGGTTAATAGAAACAAAGTTTTAACTAATTGAGAAGACGGTTTTGATACATTGATTCTTCATATTGCGTCTGAACAGAAAATTATTGCAAAAGAGGTTTACGGTATGAGCTCAAAGAGCAGTCTAAATGAATAATCTTATATTATAAACGGGTGTTTTCTACGATTGAATGGTCCTTCAATTTAGTGGCGAGTCATTCCAGTGGCAGTATCAAGTGGAACGCGCGCCGCGGGGTTTAATGTCTAATTCACCGCGCTACCAACAGGTGGCGGCTGCGCGGCTTTTCAAATCTGACAGACGCCATTGCCTTCACGTCAGAAAGCCGCGAATAAAATTAATGATGTTCGCGCCTTAATGACGTTTCACGACGCCGCTCCATTGTGTCCGTAATACAACAATTATTGAGATCATTTATTAAGTTTATTGATCTTTTAACTTAATCTTTTATTTCGTAATTTAGCTCCGTGCGAGAGCGCGAACTCTTAAAAAAATATCTCATATGCGGAGGTATTTTTTGGACTATTTTTGTCATTATACGGCGTGATGTGAGCGGGGTCTTTGAATATAGAGGCAATTACTGCCCCGCATGTGGTTTGATTATGTACGGCGGTTCCGTTCCATCTAGCGATGAGGCTATAAAACGCCGGTAAAAACATTACTAAAACCTTTGCGAGCCGTAGTTTTTGGGCTTCCGTTGCTAAATTGATGTTAATATTAAGAGCTATTGTTGTGATTTTCTGTGCAGTACCAGGCTGCTTTTTTGTATGTTATTTTCTAAAGTAGATTAAGTTTTCGGATGGCTTCGGCTGTTGATAGTCTGCTGTGTGGAGACGTGTATGCACTTTGTATAGTCTGTGGGAAGTTCATGCCGCCAGTGTAGACGTAGTTAATTAGCAGTTAGTTGACAGTTAAGTTCCTTTGACGCCGGGCCAATGTTGAAGCTTTGCCGTCTTAGTGCTATTAAGTCTGGGCTCCACTGGCATGCTAATATCTTTCCGCTTGTTGCAAATTAACCAACATCTTCTGGGAGAAATTAACGCATCTCTGATTAGAAAATTCTGGAAAAATACATCATTAATAAAAGTATAGCTATAATTACCATCCAAAAATCTATTTTAGAGATATAAGTATCTTGACTGTTTGATGATTATAATCAATGAAACTCGACCAATGTAATTAAGAAACATGAAAGTTTAGTAACTAGGTTTTTTATATCTTCAGCGTAGAGGGTTAGGTAAATAATGGGGAGTAGTCATTTGGGTGTGTGATTAAAAACAATGAAACAAGTTTTAGAAGTTTTGGACATGTTTCTGATAAATAGAAAATAATTTTGTATAAAAGGTATAATATATGTACCTAACAGTGCCTCTGCATAATATAAATATGTAACTTATAAAAATAAACCGAAGAAAATGTATTACTTAAGGTTTTGGTAAAATAACACAAATGTCTATTATAACCAAAAGGGGGTAACACTTTGTATGGGTCAGTTTGAAATCTGCGCGGCAGAAGTAGCTTCGAAAATGCTAGTGGTAAAGTAAATATATTGGATGAAATTGATTATGCTATTTTCTGATTCCAGCTGGGTATGAAGGGAGCTGCAAATTGTGGTAAGACCAAGAAAAATTAAAGCAAAATTTAGCCGCTGCACCAACCAGCCCAACATAAAAAAAAATATAGACCAACTACAAGAATGA
Organism: Sesamia nonagrioides; assembly: GCA_017933935.1. Taxonomy (NCBI): domain Eukaryota; kingdom Metazoa; phylum Arthropoda; class Insecta; order Lepidoptera; family Noctuidae; genus Sesamia; species Sesamia nonagrioides. Next base: position 1,280,959 of record JADWQK010001955.1, on the reverse strand, counting down.
AAAAAAAAATATGTATATTTCTAAGAATTGTGAAGGAATAGTACATTACGATATTAGTGCGTAATGATGGTTCTAGCATGCGAGGCGGAATTTCAGCCCGAGCCGAAGGCGAGGGTGTAATTGAGCCGAGCATAGATATATAGAAAATAATGCTGTTATGGAATTTGTATGGACTATAACTTAATTATTTGCTTTGATAACACACGCGTTTGTTATGGCCTGCTTTACATATTTAAAACCGGTGGAATTACATCAGCTTTACGAGCAAGGGTGTTAAAAAGTAATTAATGGGCAATAGTAGCATAGTACTAGCGAAATAGGAAAACAGGGGTTTTCTATTTGTTTGGTTTTGATGTGCTGATACATCATTAATTCATCAAAGCTAAATGTTTACTTATAGAGCACAAATATAGACAGTTTGACTTCATTTAATTATCTAAGTAATATCCATACCAATCTTTATTCTTACCTACTCGCAAGTCGGTACATAAATTCTTGACTATAGGTATATAGACGATCTCGTTATTGCTTTACCTCTTTTGCCAAAATCATCAAAAGTCACATTGATATCGTTGAAAGAAAAATCATGGAATCCGTAGAGGGAAAATTGCGGGACTTGCTTATGTAGTAGAGAAATCCATATCGACCAAATCATTTTCAAAATCTTAGCAGCCTGCTCACTCATTCATCATCATCCCAGCGTTAATCCCAATCCCATCCGAAGCCTTTTTTCAGCTTTGGAGTCTGGGGTCCGCTTTACCAGTCCAACTGCTGATATGGCTAAATTTCGAGATTTTCCGTGAAGCGACTGCCGTCTGACTTCCACAACCCGAAGGCGACATCGAAGCATTGCAGTTAGACCAATTGTTGGACTTTTGAGGGCTCCAACGACCCGTAACGACTGCCACCAACGGCTTAACGTGCTTTCCGAGGCACGACCAGACCAGTGTAAATATTCATATTCATGCACTCCTCACTCATTATGTATCTTATTTCCGATGCTATATTGGTTGCCTTTACGCCGGTTATAGAGTGACCGGAAAAACAAGATATTAATTTGAAAAAAAAAATTGGGTACATTTTATTTTTATATAATTTTATCTATAATTTTATTTATAACTAATTGTTCCAGCCCCCTTTTTTTTTTGTTGGGATGGGAAATCATCAAATGACTTCTCCCGCTCTGGGCAGAGCGGAAGGGCGTGTCAGACTTTTACTGACTAAAACCCACCCGTGTTTCTTTACTTGCCTGTGCAACGGCCAGGGCCATGGTTTCTTGTTTAACCAACCCGCAATCCTGACCCAGGAGGCATCGGTCTTCGTGGCCCCGTCACGATGTGCTGACATCTCTTTGAGGCGCGCGTGAAACACGACGCGCCGTCGGCTCGGGCCTGGTCCTTACCGAGCGGCGAGCTATTGTTCCAGCCCCTTGATGTATGCGGTATAAAAGATGAGGCGAAACGCTTCACACGAAACAGCTAGTGGTGTCAACAATGTAAGGGTGGATACTGGCCGTACGACGCGACGGATCGTCCGATGATGGAACAAAGATGGATCGACGAATTAAGTCATGCAATTCCAGTGCACACACTAAAAAAGGCATCCTATAGAACACCGACAGACTGGCTACTCTTCGCCTGTGCTCCGGGCTTTGGACACCGTTTTGGACACCAAATCTGGGTCGCCAATTAGCCTCTTTGCACGTCTCTCCACCGAATTCAAAGTTGTCAGGTGACATTTTGCAGCACCAACTCAAATGTGGCTGCAGCACTCGAACGGACCTGAGCTTTGTATAAAATTAGAAGTTGTCCTGTTGTGAAGCGCCGCTGGACCTTGAAGTACCTTTGCAATAACGCCAAGTTTCCACCTTGGCTTTAGACTCAATGAGCCGCCCAAAGTTCAGGTTCCAGGAAATCTTAACTCCTAAAAACTGAATTCGGTCGGTGCACTCCAAGGATACCTACATTCTGAAAAGTAGGAGCGAAGGTGAACGGGCTCCTTTTGGCGGTGAATAGACAAGCTTGTGTTTTGGCGGCGTTGAATGTCTCAAGATTGGCTTCGCCCCATTCGGAGCCCCATGCGGATTTGCTGTTAATATTTTGCCTGCAGTGTAACATTAGTAGGTACGTTCCGTCATAGCTTCTCTTTCGGACCGGATTGCTTCCTTACTAGCCCAAGCACCCAGTAGGCATCTCTCCACAACTGTAGTGTCATCTGCATGCCCATAGATTTAGATATAGTTAATAGCTCATTAGAAGACAACTTCGACAACTATTAGGAATCGTTATGTTTTTTAAAATTATTTTCAAAAAGTGGCGTCCTGCTATTTACATTTTTTTGGCAATATCGCGATTTAGTCAATCAGGTTAGGTTGATCCATAAAAATATAAATAATGGGTAATTCCCCCCTTTCCACGAGAGTGTTGATCTTAGTACATAGTCGGGAATTATTATGGTCAACTCTTGCATATACTTAATATTAGGGATACTTTAATGAAAAATCGATTTTATTTACGTTTCTGCTCAATTTATTGTAGATTTTAATATGAAAAAAATGGTATTTGTAAAATAAGTTCTTGAGCTATTTTGTATGAGAAACCAAAGCCTGCTATTATTAATTTCAAAATCTAGATTCCGTTACACTTAAACAAGCGAGCATGAAATTAAAGCAAAGGAAACCTGAACCAATTTCAGCGCTGTTATTACTATGTAACATGCTGTAAGAGCACTTCGCGCCATCGGGTTACAGGCATTTGTTGGCTGCAAACGATGGCGAGGGAAACACGTACCGCAAAATGGTATCTAATAAGGCAGCGTTAAGATTATCGGCGCGATAGGCTTCCTTCAACAAGCTCCGATTTCCCAATAACATTCCGTATCTTACCTACTATAATTTCAAAGAGACCTCATGTACGTACCTACGTAGATAATCCGTAATTCCTTGTCTTCGGTCCACGATCGTCGGAAACCAGCGCAATTAGATGCAATCGTGTCGAAATTATTGTAATAACCAAAAAGAATCGATGGTCTAACGATGGGCGATCGCTGCGCGGCTATTGGCGCGGCACTCACCAATGCGCGCGCGCACGACCGCGCGTTGTTAGCCGATCTACACGAGATAAGCTAATTATACAACAGCGGACGTTGATTGTTATTCTACTTTCCTTCTTTATTTTTCAGATGTTAAGCTTTCGAAGTATATCTTAATCGTTGTACACATATATAAAGCTCGTAGTGGTTATTAAAATATCGATCGGAAAGCGAAACAGGTTATTATTGTACGAATCGTCTAATCATTAACGATTGAATGGACCACCGACGATAACCATTACGGAAATTAAAACGGGGCCAACATGTACACATTTCTTTACCTACACTATAAACATAATATAGGTACCTACTTGAACTAACATTGAATAAAATTGACATTTAGGAAAGTGTTTTTTTTACATTTACCTTTATAAACTTTAGGGAAATTTTGCTGTGAATTTTTAACCTTTTAATAGCCCACCATTGTTTTCGGTATCTACACTACCTACGCTGTTATGTACGTAAATGTTCATACATATTTAGCTGAAATAATCTGCAGACTGTAGGTATTTCATTTATTTATCGCATGTTTCCTCTTCACTAGTAAAGGGATTATTATTGGCTACACTAAATGTGGCGTTATTACCTACTTGGTACTTTAGAAATCATGTTTTAATAAGGAAAATTTTGGGAAATGCCATTGACGTAGGCACTAGAAAGTGATTAACGCTGGGCATAAGACTATCTAAGTTCATTAGTATTCTTTGATTGGCAAACAGGAGCTGTGGAAGTTAGCAAGTTGGTAGTGTCGTTTTGAAATCTGAAAAACATCAATACTTAGGTTTTTTTAAGGATTCGGGTTTACTAGTTCTGGGAAACACTACATATCGAAGTATATCGAAATTTTGTTCATTCTTTTACTTTAGGTAAGTACTTAATCTTAAATTACGCCGTTCAGCTGTTTAGCCATGCACAATGCGGGGACGATGATAATCTAAACTCCGAATTATTTCTTAAATTAGGATAATGTATGAAATCGCAGTATGTAGCATACTTCCCGAAGCGGTCAAAATGGTAGTGGTTAGGGAAGGAATAAAATACATAAGACAAAATTAAAATTTGAACAGGTACCTACAAAAGTGTTGCTTATTTGTAATGTGTCTGCATTTTAAATAAGCAAAAATAGTGTGCAAGAGCAAAGAGAGAAAAATATGAACGAGTTAAGTCTAAAACTAACAATATTAATGATATTCTTAGTCTGTGCACAAAAAAAAAACAATGTAACATTCGCATAGTTTAGTCAAAGACCTGCCAAACCCATACTTGGACCATTAGTATCTTCTACATGTTTAATACGTTTAATTATTTTATTTGGTATTAAAATTTATTTGTATCTAATATAAAAAAAACCTCCTTTGTACCAGTATTGCAGTTTTTGTCTTCATTGCTTTGTTTTTAACATTGCTTTTAAGGTAAAGTAAAATTGGCAAAACCCAAACACACCCATTATATGTTCACGGCATAGAACATACTGTCATGCTGACGGTATCGGTTTTCATCCAAATTGTGTGATGATTAAACCTTGAGTGTGAAATTCTATTACGTAATGCTAAATTGAGGTCACATGCGCTATAGGTATGCCCAAAGATCTGCTATAGGGGACTCTAGTGCCGAGGAATTTGGAAATAAGGTATTTGAAGAAACTGTTGCCATAAAGTCGTGGTGGCCTAGTGGTTGAAACACCAGCCTCTCAAGTATGAGTGCGAGGGTTCGATTCCAGGTACGGCAAGTACCAATGTAACTTTTCTAAAGTTATATGTACTTTCTAAGTATATCTTGGATACCATTGACTGAAGGTGAAGGAAAATATCTTGAGGAAACCTGGACTTTAAGTCTGAAATCGCCAACCCGCATTGAGCAAGCGTGGTGATTACGCTCAATCCTTCTCTGTATGAGAGGAGACCTGTACCCAGCAGTGGGACGATAAAAAAACCGTCCAAATGCGAGTCGGACTCGCACACCGAGGGTTCCGCCGTACAAACGTAGCGGTTTATAATTTATGGCGTACTAGCTTTCCGCCAGCGGCTTCGCCCGCGTGGAGTTCGGTTATATCGCGCTGTTTAAATTCCCCTCGGGAACATCAAAATTTTCCGGGATAAAAGGTAGCCTATGTTCTTTCTCAGGGTCTAAAGATTATCTGTGCCAAATTTCATCAAAATCGGTTGAGAGGTTTAAGCGGGAAAGCGTAACAGACAGACAGACAGAGTTACTTTCGCATTTATAATATTAGTATGGATGTTTATTATATTATATAACTAAAAAAAAGTGATTTTCGCAAATTTTCCTATATTTGCATTATATGACAATCCTTCATGCCAAATTTCAAGATTCTGAGTTTACGGGAAGTATCTTGTAGGTTTTGATTCCTTTGCGAGTGTCGAAAATTTGTTGAAAATATCGACATATCGGCTGTATCTTTTGATTGGCTTGGCTTAGAAGTTTGATATTTTCACAGCTTAAAGGGACAATAGACCTAGGTATTTGGTATAAATTTCAATTTGATAACTTTATTCGTTCGTGAGAAATAAGGTAGTAAGTTCCATTTTATTAAAATATGTTTATTATATTATATAACTAAAAAAATGTGATGTTCGCAATTTTTCCTATATTTGCATTATATGACAATCCTTCATGCCAAATTTCAAGATTCTGAGTTTACGGGAAGTATCCTGTAGGTTTTGATTCCTTTGCGAGTGTCGAAAAAATTTGTTGAAAATATCGACATATCGGCTGCATCTTTTGATTGGCTTGGCTTAGAAGTTTGATATTTTCACAGCTTAAAGGGACAATAGACGTAGGTATTTGGTATAAATTGCAATTTGATAACTTTATTCGTTCGTGAGAAATAAGGTAGTAAGTTCCATTTTATTAAAATATGTTTATTATAATAAATAACTAAAAAAAATGTGATTTTCGCAATTTTTCTTATATTTGCATTATATGACAATCCTTCATGCCAAATTTCAAGATTCTGAGTTTACGGGAAGTATCCTGTAGGTTTTGATTCCTTTGCGAGTGTCGAAAATTTGTTGAAAATATCGACATAATCGGCTGTATCTTTTGATTGGCTTGGCTTAGAAGTTTAATATTTTCACAGCTTAAAGGGACAATAGACCCGAGTATTTCATGTGAATTTCAGCTTGATACGTCCACGCGTTCTTGAGATAAAGGGTCTTGACAGACAGACAGACAGACGGACAACAAAGTGATCCTATAAGGGTTCCGTTTTTTTCCTTTTGAGGTACGGGACCCTAAAAAGGTTAATAATGATGATGATTGCCGTCGCGCTGCTTCCCGGTACCTCTCCCGGTAAAGTGCGAAAAGGACAGTTGCAGCTCAGGCTGATTTTACCTACAAAAACGTTGACCAAAAGACGTTTCGAATTCCGCTGTTTTCTTTTTCAAAACAGAATAGATCTCAATTATTTTTATATCAAAATTTACAGGAAAAGTATACCTATGCTTCTATTATTTTCTTTTTTTGCCAAAAACTTATCACGTTTGTCTAATAATCATCTGAACATCACGATGAAACTGGGTTATTTTTCGCGATTTTGAAGTATCGTATTTCTTATATTAATTAAGTTTCGGAAAAAATCAAATGATAGGGGCACTTATAATCATGGTGGAAAATTGTGGAAAAAAAAATGCTCTAATAGCATTATCCACGAAGGAAACAGCGGAATACGTTTGTATAGAGTATTATAGACAAAGCACCACTAGAGTTCCCTCTGAATCTCAGTGTCATGTATATTTCTCTAAAATATGCTAAGTGGGGCAATTAGGTATGTAGCTGAATACCGATATTTTACATGGGGCGCCTGCCTATATCATTGTTTAAGAAAAGTGTTCCCGATTTTCTAGTAGACAAGGCTTATTATAGTGTTGCAGACTTTTTGTTGGAGAAAGATTTTGGTTGACAATTGTTTAATAGTTATTTGTTATACAAGACGCTAACGCTGGGACGATGATGTTATACAAGAGTGCAAAGTTGCTTTTTAACCGCCTGTTCAATTTTGATGACCGAGCAAGCGAAGGATTCTAAAATTAGAATCCTGAGCGTTAGCGAGGGTATCAAAAGGACACGAGGTGAAAAATCTTTGCACTCGAGTGCAACACGTAACTTTTCATTCCACCTCAGCGAGGAAATGACTAAATGCAATAAAAAAATGTTTACAATCACAAGATAGGTACACTTTTATTTCAGTTTAGGTATTAATTACTACATTATGACAGGTAACTATTACAGAATAATCTTTAAATTATAATAAAACAATACTAAAGTATAATTAAGAAAATTTTAAAGTAACGTTGCAACAGTTATTTAAATTGAGTGTAATATTTTTGTTTGGTACTGTAATATTGGTGTTAGTCACTTGTGTACTGTTTTTCGGTAAACTGTCTGTCATACTTAATAGTTGTACCGATTCATCGGATTCCCTTGGCGTGAATGTTGGAGAGAGAGGGAGATGGTTAGGTGTTTCATAACGGCTTATTTTTGATGTAGAAGGGCCAGTCCAAGTTTCCGATTGAGGCTCTTTCAGTGTTATGGCTCCTACGATGCCTTCACATATTTTAGACTTATTTTGGATGGAATCCTCTATGTATCCCTCTACAACTGCATTGGTCTTCCAGCCTCCGTGGCGCTTCAGGGACAGGAGATCAGCTCCGGAATCAGCCAAAAGTGTGGCTGAAGTTCGTCGGAAACAATGACCCGTGTACAACAGGGGTTCTGGAAGTTCAAGAAATGTTGCTATTTCTCGTGGGATACTGCCAATTTTATTAGTACCCATAGGCTGTCTAACACATTTCCATTGCGATACTGTAGAAAAAAACGATTGATTGGAGTGTTAGGCGGCCGTAAGGCTTGATATTTCTCAACAATCGTTACGTATTCCTTGCGAATGACAAAGTTGCGGTCTCTTTTTGTCTTTGTATTAGGTAAATTAATTAATAGTAAGTCATCTGAATGTTTCTCAATGTTTTTGACATTAATTTGTGTTAGTTCATTAGTTCGACATGCTCCGTTTATTCCAATAATAAGAACAACCTGCAATGTAAAGAGTATTGTAGTAGATAAATGAATAAAATTTATATGAACGCATAATTATGCCTATCAACATTTACTAAGTATACTATTTACTTGAGATTAATATATGTACTTAAGTAGATACTGAATGTGCAACTGACTTACTTTTGCCGCCAAATATACGGAATCGGGTGCTTCGTTAAGAAACTTTTCAATATCAGATACTGTGAAAACCTTCGATTTTTTTGGATGATGACCAGATGAGGCTCTTTTTAAAAATGCTACTAATTTAGGATAGGTATCGATATGTATGTCTTTTTTCATCTTTATTGTTGCTTTTAGCATCGAATACGTACTCCATAGAGTGCTTGCTTTCTTGTTCTCGGATAATTCTATAAAATATGCCAGCAAAACGTTTTCTGAGAAAGTTTTGGCTCCTTTTGCTAGTCGCCACGTGTTGAACATATCGTACTGTTTTAAATACTTCTCGCGTGATTGTTGAGGTAGAAAGCTCATTTGCGCATTATTAACAGTTTCAGTCAATTCTGTTGGCGTCAAACAAACTTCCTCGTCGCTAGAATCACTCATTTTAGTTTTTCACTTGTTTTCAAGTTTCTTTTTTTTAATATAAGGTTTAACAATGACGTGAAAAAATGCCGCGTAAAGAACCGCGTACAAAGAAAATTGAAAAAAGAACACCAAGAAGGTTCCGAGTCTGAGTTTTTAACAAATTAAAAAAAAGTTGTATGATATATTCGGCACCATAGAGGTAACAGTAAATAGGTTTAATGTTTTTATTTTAATTTACAAACTTAGTGCACACGATGTTCTAAATTCAATTTACTTTATCCTCTAGAGAATAAAAACGGCTTTTCCAGTCAGATATTGAAGATTAAAAATACTCTTTCCGAGATGGTGGGATGAAAAATGTATTTAAATAATTATTAGAAACTGTGACATTAATATTGATTGACTGATGACATTGAAATAGATTATTGTTTTTATTGATGGAATTATATTGTTAAGTAGACGATGAACTAGAACTAGATTATTTAATGTAAATATTTATTTTTTAAATTGTGAACATTTTAGTTTTGCATGCCTTATAATTTTCTATTTTTTTTTAATCACACTGATTGAGCTATCCCCAAAGTAAGTTCGAGAGTTGTGTTATGGGATACTAACTCAACGATTCTATATTTATAATAGATACGTAAACCTATAGATAAACATTCAAGACCCAGGCCAATAAGGAGAAAATCGTTTTCCATCATGACCTGCCGGGGATCACAAGCAGGCGTGTTGAGCGCTGCACCACAGAGGACGAATTAGCGAAATATGGTTGTTCGTATTAATATTATGTACCACCACGACCTGTAAGTACCCTTATTTGCAACAAAAAAATCTTTATCTTATCTGACCTACACAACACTGTTACTGGGTGTTACGATGCCCTTTGGGAAGACAGGCTGTCAAGTTTTCTAGCTCCTGATGACCCGTAAAAACTGTCAAAATCCAAGAATGACAGCCGAGCCCAACTGCTCTTGGTATGTAAAGTTGTTCACCCATCGGACCGACCACAGAACGAGTAGCTTAACCTGATCGATAGACGCGTGTTGCGTGGTGTGGTTATTCGATCATTTAAAGTGTGGCATTGGCGCCGATTCTGTTGTTCACAAACTAAATCTTTTTCTTTCGATTTCGTTAAGAAAAGTATAGAAGATAACATTTTAATTTAATCCTGTCAAATTAATATACTCTATAGACAGTTTAGACGCGATTATAAACATGGCGACTAAAAATACGCCAGTTTACGTCAGGAGCGCACTAATTTGACAGGTCTAAACTGACATTTTATCTTCTGTCCTTTTATTAACGAAATGGAACGAAAAAGATGCACTTAACTTAAAATTAGTTTGTGAACAACAGAATCGGCGCCATTGTGAATCTTCTTCTTTAGCCAATAGAGGTCCACTGCTGGACAAAGGCCTCCTGCAAGGCTTTCCACAATGACCAGTCTTGTCCTGCCCGCATCCATCGGCATTGTTAATAGTATCTTAAAAATATATTGGAGCTTCATTTCAAATTTGATAAACCATTCATTTATCTATCAAATTAATAACAGAAATCGTTCATAATTCGAGTAACATTTAAATAACAAGCAGCATCACAATTCCAGTTAAAAGATAAAAACTGGGCAGGAATTTTACAAAAAAATATTTATATAATAATATAATAGATACGTACACTTACCCGGGTGGTATCGGGCTTAGAATAGTACCATCCTATATCCTCCCGTGTGTGTCGTAAGAGGCGACTAAGGGAACTCTCACCAGGGAAGCGGGCAGCAGCGCTTTTCCCGTGGAATTATATCAAATTACTGCGATCCCCAACCCGCCCGGCAAGCGTGGGGATTAAATTATGGCAAACCTATGGCAAACATAAATGTAACTAGTGTAAGATTTGTTGGTTGTCCTAAATAAATAAATAAACATTTTAGTACCCGGAGATTATTCAAACTACACATTTTTTTAAGGCGCTGTGCTCAGTAAAAATAGGCTTCAAAAAACAGTTTTTTAGCCAAATGTATACATTTCAGAGCAGCCACAAATTTATATGTTAATCTTGATTATATGTAGCAGGAAACCATTGTTTTCAAAACACGTTTTGAATTAATTTTCTCTATAGAAAAAAATCCTAAATTAACCCCTAAAATTTAATTTATAACAGTTGTAACTGTATTATTAATCATCAAATCTTGATAAAATTGAGAAGAGCGATGTAAAATATAATAGTAAATGAAACCATTGTTTTTGTTTATCGATTTAACTAAGATATTCTAAAATAAATAATGTATTTAATGATAAATAACGTGAACGAAACGTCGCTCCATCGCGGCGTCCATTGCCTTCTCTTTCACTTCTATCATCTATGCTTAGCGACAGTGACCGCTGAGGCGAGCTGCTTGACGGACCTAATGTCAGTTTTTGCTTTACCCCGCACAGAAAATAATTATATTTACGTGTCTGTTTGTTGATGAATAATCATATTTCGTTTTTGCCCGGGTTCAAACCCCAGGTTTACATTATATGCTTTTTGGAGATTTTAATTGAAATAAATGGTGTTTAATTTACTGTTGTATTTTTGCCGATATTATAATTGATTTTTTTCTGTAATTATTCTTTCTTTTTACTTTTTCGCGGCAAATTTTTCTTCACCTGTATGTGTTCGGGTTCAAACTCCAGCTTTACGTTGTATGCTTTTTGTTGGATTTCTTATTTGCAATTGTTTTTTTTTAATTATTATTAATTTAGCCGATTTTCTGTATTTTTGTAGTAATTGTTCCATCTTTTTAAATATATTCTTTTTGTAACAATTATAATGCAAACTAATATTTAAAATCAATTCGTTATAATTTTCTTTCTACAAATTTCTAGAAATTAATAATAAATAATAATAATAAGCCTTTATTTAACCATGAATTTCTTAGTTCATAATATAATTTAACAAAAGAAAAACAATAAAAATAACAGTTAATTTGATAATAGTTCAAAACAGTAAATTTAGATTTCATTTTGTTGCATTATTCATGGCCCCTTTCAGTATAGGCCTCCCCCAAGTGCCTCCATCTATTTCAATCTTTTTGTGTTGTGTCATCATTCTAAGCACTCGTACAAACCCGACTTCGATAAGAGTTGCAGTTTTGAAGAAAAATCTTTTATTTTTTTAAATATCCGCAAATGCATTTTTTTTTAACAATTACTCTAAACAGCTGTTTATAAATAGTAATTTCTAGAAATGATATATTTCTAACAGTTTCATGGAAAAAGGACATAACACAAAAAAGTTTAAGCAGAACGGACAAAGCGCATTATAAAAATAAAAAAGAAAACAAAAGTAATAATAAAAAATGAAAATATGTAAAAAATATACATTTTCGAAAATCGCAAGGTAAAGTAAACGGATGTGGGATTCGAACCTGGTGCTCGCCACGGATGTCTAATGAGAACCGGGACTGTGACGAACAGAGCCAACCATGCTTCGCGGTTGGGTTGTGAAATTACGCTTCTAAATGTAGATGGAATAGAAAAGAAAAACAATAAAAATAACAGTTAATTTGATAATAGTTCAAAACAGTAAATTTAGATTTCATTTTGTTGCATTATTCATGGCCCCTTTCAGTATAGGCCTCCTCCAAGTGCCTCCATCTATTTCAATCTTTTTGTGTTGTGTCATCATTCTAAGCACTCGTACAAACCCGACTTCGATAAGAGTTGCAGTTTTGAAGAAAAAATCTTTTATTTTTTTAAATATCCGAAAATGTATTTTTTTTAAACAGTTACTCTAAACAGCTGTTTATAAATAGTGATTTCTAGAAATGATATATTTCTAACAGTTTCATGAAAAAAGGACATAACACAAAAAATTTAAGCAGAACGGACAAAGCGCATTATAAAAATAAAAAGAAAACAAAAGTAATAATAAAAAATGAAAATATGTATAAAATATACATTTTCGAAAATCGCAAGGTAAAGTAAACGGATGTGGGATTCGAACCTGGTGCTCGCATCGGATGTCTAATGCGAACCGGGACTGTGACGAACAGAGCCAACCATGCTTCGCGGTTGGGTTGTGAAAATGTACTCGCGCGGAGCGCCTCGCGCCCCGCAGTGGGCGGGGCTAGTCGTGTCCCACTTCGTCTGCTTCACCCCCTCAAATACCTAAAAGTTAGCTATTCACAGCGTCTTAAAACGTTTCAGGTATTGGGAATTTCTCCTGTATCGTGGGTGCATTTACAAACCTTTAGACACACATGCACAAACAACTAGAACCGGAACAAGTGTTCCGTGCGGGAATCGATACCGCGACATGCAGCGCAGTAGTCAATCGCCAATCTTGCTGTAATCATTTATTCAAATGAAACGTATATATATAAAATCCCCGGTCCTGACACATTAGCATCACCTACGATATTCTGGCATTCACTTACACTGGGCGCTTGCTTTGTTTTTGAATGATTCATAGTTACCTGCCCGGTGAGATGATGCAAACTGTTGTAGTGCGAATTGCTATAAAAAAGCTAGTGACCTCGCTAACAGCAGCAGCTATATGCCCATTTAACTAGCTATCATGATTTCAAAGGTATTTGACAGCATGTTTAATACAAGTTGGTGAATTAGTCTACAGTAGCTGGGGCTTCGCATGCTTATGTAGATTGCCTTTACAAAAGAATGCTGGGTGGTAGGCCATAACATCGGCTGCCGGCAGAATTTACCACCCACCAGACAAAGGCTTGCCGCCAAGCGATTGGTCGTTGTAGCATGATGTCTGATGAGGCCGTACGGAGGACGGGTCTGAGCAGGGGCTCTAGTCTGCTATTTTTATAAATTTGTCATTCCAACGTACTTCCGTTGTCATTTCATTGTCATTGTGGTTAAAAGTTCGTAATCTGCTAATTTCATAATGATTGATCAGTTATCTCAGTCGTCTCGTAATGGAATGGTGATATAATGACATGGTTTTCTAGGAACTAATACTCGTTTTGAACATTTCTTAGTGTGGAGTACATTGTCAGTGATTGACTACTAGAAAGTCATAATGACGACTTTTTGTTAGTAGATTACGAAACTTGTCAAAATCGATGATTATGAGATCACTGATCGATCATTTTGAGACTATTGTAATAGCAGACTACGGCCCCAGTTGTGTTTTTTTTTACATATTATAAACCAGCGCTTGACCGCAATCCTGCCTGATGGTAAGCAGTGACGCAATCGTTGATGGTAAAGCGCACTAGTTTATTAAGAGCCTATTCACTCTAGCCTTGAAGACACTCAAATTGTAGTCCGACGGAAACACCGCCGCTGGCAAATTGTTCCAGTCCCTCGATGTACGCGGTATAAAGGAGGAGGCGAAACGCTTCGTCCGGATCGTAGTGGTGTTAACAACGTAAGGGTGGAAACCAGCCGTACGACGGGTCGTCCGCTGGTGGAACGGAGATGGGGGAATTAAATCATGCAATTCCCTCGCACACTCCCCGAAATGCATCCTATAGAACACCGAAAGGCTGGCTACTCTACGCCTGTGCTCTAGGCTTTGGAGACCAACTCGAGTTAGATCAGGGTCACCAATCAGCCTCTTTGCACGTCTCTCCACTGAATCCAAAGTGGCCAGGTGACACTTGGCAGCACCAGCCCAAATGTGGCTGCAGTACTCCACACACGAACGGACCTGTGCTTTGTATAACATTAGAAGCTGCCCAGGTGTGAAGTACTGCCGGACCTTTGCGATAACGCCAAGTTTCCTGGCAGCCACCCTGGCCTTGGACTCAATGAACCGCCCAAAGTTAAGGTGTGTTGCGATGTGTGGCGGGTACGATGCGCTAAATGTTGTTGTTTCGGGAGTTTCGTCGTGGAGGGTGTCCAGATCAATCTCCCTCTGGAGCAGCATCGTTGGTCGTGTTGTTTGGTAAAACAATGCATAACCTCGCTTAACTGCCGTCTTCCTTTCTTTTCACTTAGTTTCTTTGAATAGGCACCTACTAAACTTACCATCAACGATTGCATCACTGCTTTGTTAGTTTAGTTTAGCTAGACTTAGTTATAAGTTGTACAAACCTAGAAAGAAAGAAAAGAAATTTCTATTCAGTAGAATAGAATTATATAAAAGGTAGGCTTGAAGTTTTAAGGATAAAATCAGGAATGATATTCTCCGGAGAAGAACCGGAGTTACTTAGTGAGTAAACTGAAGTAGCCGAAGAAAAGAAATTTCTATTCAATAGAATAGAATTATATAAAAGGTAGGCTTGAAGTTTTAAGGATAAAATCAGGAATGATATTCTCCGGAGAAGAACCGGAGTTACTTAGTGAGTAAACTGAAGTAGCAGTGGGCTGGCCATGCTTGTCGAAAGACCTTGGCCTGTGGAGCATAAATCCTAAAGTGGAGATTGTATATTGACAAGCGTAGTATGGGGCGTCCCCCAGCTGTACGGATTGCCGGCCTTAAGAAAGCGAAGAAGTTCAGATTGGAAGCGGAAGGCGGAGGACACTGTGTTGTGGCGTAAGTCTATGTTGAGTGGGGCATTGTTTTATTTTCAGTTATACCTACCATAAATAAGTAAATCGTTCCGGACATATTAAATAAATGCAGCTGAAACATGTTTTAACATTACTGAGCCGCATTGAGTTTACAATTTTGTGATATTAAGGCAACATTTACACGTATTAATTCGTCGTACTAGCATATTTTGTAATGCGAGTCTCTCTGTCTTGGGTATAGGGTTGCCCACAGTACCTACTTGTGATTGTTTCAGAAATTCTAGATTTCTGTTTTATCGGAAAGATCCAAATTTTAACTGATTCTGAAAATCAAAAGTGAACATAACTTATTGACAAAAAATTACACTTTTAGAAAAGCATTGTTTTGAGGATAAAGAAATTCATGTACCTTCCTCTGCATATTATGCAGTACAACACTTGTGTTGGTAGGTACTGGTTTTGTGTATGTACAAAAATCGTTGAAACTGCCTATATAAAACGTTCTCAATAGGGCAGGTCTAATGTGCCTGACAACCATACCTGAGCCTGAGCCTAGCATTATCCTGGATCGTAGGCACATTGGTCACGTATCGGCGATTGAGCCGGCCTCTTCATTGCGAAGACGTGCGCGCGTCGTCTGCGCATGCGTCGAGGTTAGGGTTCTCATTTTGAATTTTAAAAAGTTCTGGCCAATAACCGCACATTTTCGAATAACATGGACATGTTTACTTTTTATCATCATTCTTAAAGCAGCCGTTATAAAATTTTAGTTGAAAAAAAAACTTTCTGAATCGTAGGATAAATGACAATATAAGATTACGCCCGAACGGGAGGCGTAAAAACCACACATGTCCGGATAAATCAAGACGGATGGAAATGCTAGCTGGAAAGTGGTGCGCATTAAACTTGCCATGTGTACCCGCAGCCATTATGTGAATATCGTACATAATCGCTATGTGCTCGTGTCAATTGTTTTGCTTAAAGCGAAGAAGTAAGCTTTAGTTTTAGACAAAGTCAGCAAAAATTTAGTGCTGAGAAATTTAAAAAGGATTATAATAATAATTTACGTCTGTAAAATGAAATTAAGGGGATAATAATACTAATAATATTAAATCTTTACTGTCGCAAGGTTTACAGTTCACATGGTGACTTATATGTAGAAACAAGTAAGTGTAATGGGCTATAGGTACTGATGCTGAAATTGATTGTAGAGTTATGTGAATGACTACATTTGAGCACGGGTGCTGTTTATTAATAAAATAATTTAGACAAAATTATTTACTTTGGTTGATTAGTAATTGAATTCGGTCTCTGAAATAGGTGATACTATAACCAGGGAGCAGTCTCGTAT
Source organism: Sesamia nonagrioides (assembly GCA_017933935.1). Classification (NCBI taxonomy): domain Eukaryota; kingdom Metazoa; phylum Arthropoda; class Insecta; order Lepidoptera; family Noctuidae; genus Sesamia; species Sesamia nonagrioides. Next base: position 1,264,453 of record JADWQK010001955.1, on the reverse strand, counting down.
TTTTATGAATGTTCACAGTCTGATCTCTCTCTAACTGTAAAAAATACCTCCAATTGCCCTTGCATATAAGTACAATTTTATGTAAGTAATCTAAAAATTACTTTGGCTGAAACTAAACTGATAGATAATAAAGTGGCTGCTTATTCAATGTAACAGCCGACGAACTTAAAAAGTTTTTTTTTTTTACAAAAATGTAATGTTAGGTTTAATTCTTATAAAGACTGAAAAAGTTTTTTTTTTATATTATGAATTAAGGGTTAATATATGAGCACATTTAAGTAAGTACGGTTTTATAAACAACTTTTTTCTTTTGCTGTCTTTTGCCAAAACATAAAGGTTTTCTGGATTTGATACACGTGAGCATGCCACATGGAGTTGTCCATGAGAAAAACATGTTGAACTCCGGCAACTTTAAGCGTCTGTAGGCTTTGTTATTGTTATAGCAAATGCTGCTTTCAGAAGGTACTGTACTCTTTTAAATTGAAATGGCAAATCAGTCGGGATGATGGTGGAACTCCTCATAATTCTAAAGAATTGAAAAATTCTATATAATAATAATAATAATAATAAAACTTTATTTCGGGTGGCATAGACCCATATAGTTGGCTTATTGACAATTATAATTTAAAACAACAGTCTTTAAAAGTACAATTCACAGCAAACAACGGCCAATAAAGCCGTTATTTGCTGTGACTTGCCACTCCCACACACGACTGTATCCAGTGTGTTTGACAGGGGACAGTCAAATCGCACAGCTATTGCGTTCAGAATGCCGTTGTTGCTATTCCGCATACGGGCCAGCAGGGAAGCTGCTTTTTTACGCATGATGGCCTGGAAACCATCAGTGCGAGCATCAGCAAACATCCCGGATGCACTGCACCGCCACGGCAGACCCAACAACACTCTGAACGCATCATTGTACTGAGTGCGCAGGGCTCTGTAAGCTCGCTGCGTATATCTCACCCACAGGCCGCCCGAGTAGAAGGACTGGCAAAACGCTTTGAATAACGTAACCTTCACCTCTGTCGTGCATCGTGCGAACCTGCGTGCGAGCATATTAGCCCTCACCGCCAGAGCCCTGCGCTCCCTCTCGACATCCTCGTCGTCCCTAAGATCACTTGTCACAATGTGACCTAAGTATTTCACGGCTTGAACCTGCTTTAGGGCCATTCCATTAAGAAATACAGGAGGCACATGGGTTGGCTGTTGTTTGCATGATTTAAATACCAAAATTTCACTCTTTTTAGAGTTATATTGTAACCCATGCGCCTCCGCATACTCCTCACAAATAGACAGCAGTTTCCTCAGTCCGCTTATGGAAGGGCTCAGCAGTACCATATCGTCTGCGTAACTAATATTGTTAAAACAAATGTCATCAATGTGACAGCCGACATGTGTGCTACTGAGCCGCTCCACAAGCTGGTCAACATAGATGTTGTCCACTGAGAGGTATTCGATAATATTTCCCTGAACGTTTAATATGATTTGTTCATTTATTTTACTATTTCATTAGTCGGCGCCAAAATTGCCCTTTCGCATAGCCATTCTCGGTTGGCCATATTTGTTTGAAGATCCGGATAGAATTATTTAATAGGTCATCTGAGCTATCCACAACTTGACAGAATTCTTAATTACTGTCAGTCGGCATGCGACCTACTCCGATTTATATTGCATATACCCGGCTTGAGAATCGTGATGAAGTTGCCTTCCCATATCCGTGGTGAGACAATACTTTTTCCCGCGAACCCATAATGCAGATGCTTTCAAAGAGGCATTTATTTCATCTGCCGGTGGCATACCCCTAGTAATCACCGGAAGGGTCTGCCTAAAGTCACCAGCTAAAAGTACCACCGTCCCTCCCATGATATCTTGGTTGCCTTTGATGTCCCTCATTGTGCGACTTCAATTGCCCTTTTGTGGAATATCATCACATTCATCCCAAACTAACAACTTACACTGCTGTAACATTCTTCCGCGCTCACTGGTTTTACTAATATTCCATTTCCTCATGAGTTAAGTTGGTAACTGAGTGCGCTGTTCATCCCGTTCCGAAAAAAAATTAAAGGAGCTGAGTTGATATAAAATAAGCGCCTGTTAAAGTAATGGAAGCAATATGTACGTCTGCGTTAGCTCCCTTTTTCGCAACATTTTTTGTTACTGCTCTGCTCCTATTTTTAGTAGCGGGATGTTATATAGCCTAAAGCCGCCCTGGATTAATAGGCTATCCAACGCAAAAGGAATGTTTCAAATCGGACCAGTAGTTCCTGAGATTAGCGCGCACAAACAAACAAACAAACAAACTCTTCAGCTTTATATATTAGTATAGATAGATATAGATATATAATAATAGTAAAGTAATAGCACATATTACAGAATACTACATACAGATGGCCAATGGTGAACAACAAAATGAGTCCAGCTCAATTCGGGCAGACCGTCGAGCAAAAAAAGTTTCTTAAAGAGATCACTAGAGGGCCACCAGGGAGCGCTTGACCAGCCAGCCACGACCGCCATCTGTGTTTTGTCTACATTGTCATATACAACGTGTAACAAAAAGGGTACATACATACCAAGGGCATGGCATCTTTAGATGATATCAAACGATATCGGAAGGGTTTCAACTCAAAATAAAATACTCAAAAAATTGGTACCAAATTTTCGGTTTTGTGTGTTTCTTAAAATAAAATCATAACAAACGTGGCAGCACACTACATACGTTAAACACTATTCGTTACCCGTCACGTTACATGCCAAAATCCGATAAATGTCTTCAATATCTCTGTGCGATTAGTATGATAGTAGCCTATCACAGGCGGTGTTATTCCTCATAACTTCCTAACATAAAGAGATAGGGTTAAAAAACCCTTCCAATATCGTTTGATATCATGTAAAGATGCCATGCCTTTGTTATGTATATACCCTTTATGTTACACGTTGTATACATCCATGCGTCGTGCATCGAGAAATACGCATTCTAAAAGAAGATAACAGCAATATAATGGTTAGAAGACATCTTATCTTAACCTAAAAAAAATATGTTATGACAGGATTAATTGAGTACACTGCCATCTATTGTCCCGAGTGTAAAATAAAAAACATTGTCACTACTGAGCCTATTTTACCGTTTTGTTTAATTACGTTATTTATACGTGTAAATATACGGAGTAGCATTAAATAAGTAAATTCAAATTGTTAAAATATTAAAAAGGCTATAAACTGCACGTAAGAGGTTTAAAATCGTTGCTAAGTTTTGCACTGGAACCTATGCTGCCATCTATTATCTTTTGATAAGAACTGAGAGTCTGTTGTACTAGATGGGACTCCATGGTAATAGTAAAGTATAGAGTATAGATAGATATAGATATAGATGATACCTGCGTTAGCCTAGTGGCATCGGCCCCAACTTTCACATTGCTCTCAATACGGTGAAGGAAAACGTTGAGGAAATCGTATGTCCTAGGGCCATAAACTTCCAAGAAATCTACCAACCCACACTGTGTCAGCGGTGGTAATCCACCGACCACCCACCCCCACCTGGTGGATTACCTCTCACTGAGAGGAGGCCTGTGTGTCCCTACATTGGAACATTCATCATTCTCCTGCCCTTATCCCAATTTATTTGGGGTCGGCGCAACATGTCTTTTTCTTCCATGCATCCCTATCAGAAGCCATCTCGGCAGTCACCCCCTTCTTAGCCATATCATCCTTCACACATTCCATCCATCGTTTCTTTGGTCTTTCCCTACTCTTATAGCCATCAACATTCATAATTAAGACTCTCCTCACGACATTCTCCTCAGTTCTCCGTAACACATGCCCGTACCATGACAACCGATTTCCACACAACTTTTCAGCTACCGGTGCCACTTTCAGACTTCCTCTTATGTACTCATTTCTTATTCTATCCATTCGTGTAACACCACACATCCCTCTTAGCATTCTCATCTCGGCTGCATGCAATTGCCTTTCATTCATCCCTTTCGTAGCCCAACATTCTGATCCATACAAGACAGCAGGTCGGATCATGGTTTTATATATTTTCCCCTTAAGTTTAAGGGGAATGCGGGAGTCGCAGATTGTTCCCGTGACCTGCCGCCATTTCATCCACCCAGTGTTAATTCTGTGCTTAACCGTCCGATCTATTTCGCCATCGCTTTGCACGAGTGAACCGAGATACCGAAAGTCGGAGCAGATTGGTAGGAGTGCGCCATCAAGCGCTATGGCTCCAGAAGTGGAGAGACCGCCGAAATCGCAGAACATATATTCGGTTTTGGTTCTGCTGATTTTCAAGCCAACATTCTCCAGCTTCTGTTGCCATTTCTCCAGTCTGCTCTGGATCTTAGGTTCATCTTCACCGACGAGAACAATGTCATCGGCGAACTGCATGCACCAGGGTGCCTCCTCCTGGATGTCCGACGTAAGAGCGTCCATAATCAACAGGAAGAGGTACGGACTTAAAGCCGATCCCTGGTGCAAACCTACCGCCACACTGAACTCGTCGGTATTGCCAGCAGCCGACCGGACGTAGGTACGAGATCGACTGTACATAGCACGAATTAACTCTACATACTTCCCAGGCAAACCTTTCTCTTTCAGGGCCCACCACAGCACATCACGAGGTACCCTATCATACGCTTTCTCCAGCTCAATGAACACCATGTGCAAGTTCTTGTGTGCACGTCTGTACTTCTCGCACACTTGGCGGACTGCAAAAGTGGCGTCCATTGTTCCTCGACCTGGCATAAACCCAAACTGGTTTGGGGTAATCTCACTCTCCTCTCGCAATCTTTTCTCAATCACTTTTTTTCTTTCACTTTCCCATACCTTCATACTATGTGACATGAGCTTTATCCCTCGATAGTTGTTACAGTCCTGTACATCACCTTTATTCTTAAAGATGGGCACTAGTGAACTATTGCACCATTCTTGTGGGATCTCTCCTTCATGCAACAACTTATTTATTGAAGAATAAAGTCAGCCACATACATCCATCTCCTTTTAAACACTTCCATACTTCTACTGGTATATCATCTGGGCCCATAGCTTTTCCATTTTCCATACCTTGAACTGCTATTCTTACTTCATCCATGCTAATTTCTCTTACTAAACCCATATTCCCTTGTACCTCTTTGAGCACGCCACTCCATTTATTCTCGTCGTTCATTAGCTTTTCAAAATAAACCTTCCATCGCTCTTTTATTTCGTCATCCCTGGACAGAACCTTACCAGCATCGTCTTTCATACATTTGATATTACTTATATCTCTCGTTTACATTGGAACATTATAGGCTGGTTATGTAATTTTGGACAGTCCGTCATCTTTTTCTCTCTACACACAGGTAGTGGCAGGCCTAGTGGTTAAAACACCAGCCTCTCAAATATGAGTGTGCGGGTTCGATTCCAGGTCAGGCTAGTCCCAATGTAACTTTTCTAAGTTATATGTACTTCCTAAGTATATCTTGGACACTAATGACCGATTACAAGGTGAAGGAAAACATCTTGAGGAAACCTCGACTTTAAGACTGAAATCGCCAACCCGCATTGAGCAGCGTGATGATTACGCTCAATCCTTTCCTGTATGAGAGGAGGCCTTTGCCTTGCAGTGGGACGATAAAAAGGTTGATGATGATGATGATGACAGGTAGTGGGACAATAACTCAGGTATGATAATAACAACGGGTACGAATACCATTTTATCGATCTATATAGAAAATTACTACGAAACATCAATACCTACTTCCAAAACCACCTGGTCTAATGTTATCGGGCCCCAATTAAACCTAACTGCCACCAAATGGTGGAACATTGCCAGTGTTTTAACAAGAGCGACTTCACTCGACCGCATGTCCCTTTATTGCTTCCCCATAACACATAATTGTTTGCGGTTAAACCCACCCTTAAATACTTAAGCGAAACGTGCGCACTTCGGCACTACGCATCGCAAATAATTCCACAAACAAGCCGTAATCATACCTATACATAATTTGTATAATTATTTGTCATTTGTAAGTAAATTGCTTCGAATTTTTTTAATGTCATCTTCCGTAGCTTCGGGCTCTTAATGTTCCGCCAGTAACATTGTATGCAACATGTGTTAAAATAAAAATAAATATATTTTCATAACCGTCATGTCGTTTCATAATATGTAATTTTTTTATTATTTGTCAAAAATGATGTGGTTGTATACGTTTATAAAACAACGAGTGAAGCTCACAACTTTTGTGCTGTTCATCTTCTTCTTCTTCAGCCTATAGATGTCCACTGCTGGACAAAGGCCTCCCCCAAGACTTTCCATAATGACCGGTCTTGTGCTGCCCGCATCCATCGGCTTCCCGCTACCTTCACCAGGTCATCGGTCCACCTAGTTGGAGGCCTCCCTACGCTGCGTCTTCCAGTACGTGGCTGCCACTCCAGAAACTTACTGCTCCATCGGCCATCGATTCTATGAGCAATGTGCCCTGCCCACTGATACTTAATTGTAGCGACTTGAAGAGCTATGTCGATGACTTTGGTTCTTCCGCGGATCTCCTCATTTCTGATTCGATCACGCAGAGAATCTCCGAGCATAGCTGTTTCCATCGTCCTTTGTGTGACTCTGGGCTTTCGTATGAGGTCCATTGTGAACGACTACAGTGCTGTTCATCAAACTGAAAGAATTACACAAATCCAATATTTATTTATTTGACGACACGGTTGGTGCAATGGCTGAGCGATCGACTGCTGAGCCGCGTGTCGCGGGGTCGATTCCCGCACGGGACAAATATTTGTATGGTCTACAAGTAATTGTTCCGGGTCTGGTTGTTTGTGTAAGTGAGTTTAAGTGTAAACGCACCCAAGACACAGGAGTAATTCTTAGTAAAGTTTTTTTTTTAAACGCAGGCCACGTTTAAAAAAAAACACTAGGTTAATACTTAGGTATTAACCTAAAAAATGAAGTACAGGTGTTACAAATTCTAAATAATAATTTAATCGTTTAAAAATGTGGATATAAAAAGTGTGGCGAGCGCGACATAGTGTGAGCGTGGGCGGCGACATGTACAATACATTTGTTCCGATGACGACCGCCGCGATTTTATTATAATTCATTTACCGTGTTTTAAACAGATACATTATTAAGCCCTCGCATTCCCTTCTCAATCGTTTAGATATCAGGCCACATGAGTAGATCGACATTTCAATTCATAAGGATTATGAAAATTGGTGGTGGCCTAGTGGTTGAAACACAGCCTTCAAGTATGAGTGTGCAGGTTCGATTCCAGGTCAGGCAAGTACCATTGTACCTTTTCTAAGTTATACGTACTTTCTAAGTATGTCTTGGACACCAATGACTGATTACAAGGTGAAGGAAAACATCTTGAGACTTAAACCTGGACTCTATGGTGCGTATTACAGAACGTCACTCAAAACTCAAGCTCTACTTAAGTCTCGTTTCAAGCCATTTGATTGGTTGAAACCAATGCTTAAGCAGAGATCAACGCTTGAGTTTCTTTCTGGAATACGGACCTATGTCTGAAACCGCCTACCCGCATTGAGCACGCCTGGTGATTACGGTCAATCCTTCCCTGTATGAGAGGAGACCTGTGCTCAGCAGTTGGACGATAAAAAGGTTGATGGTGATGAAAATTGACGTATCTTAACACATAGGTATAAAATATTTCTTATCTTAACTGTTAAGCACTTAGAGATTTTACTAGCTTGTGATGTTTACAGTTATAATAAGTAGGATCAAGATATAGTACTGTCTTTAGAACCTATAAAAAGATCTATTCTATAGCACTTAAATTTCAATTAAGATAGGAAATTGCCGAAGAGCCCCCGCAATTCCTTTCTGTTAACATCTAATCATGAGTTATACGGCTCCAAACTACCTCCTATTTAATTTACTGGTTGTAGTAAATTAAATCGAAATGGACTTACTTGAGACACAAAAATTGGTAAAAAACATTGTTGTCTTGGGCTTGCTCACCCACGGGAAATAATTGGCGTATGAAAAAATACAGGAAGTCATTAGTGCCAAAGCGAGCGAGCGGCATCTATTTCACGAGAATCGTCATTCTAATAGCGTGACTGCTTGTCACACCGGATCTGAAGGTGTCATTACGATTTAACGAAAACTGGTGATGTTTTTAGGTGTACCTATTGAATTGTAATCTATGGGCATTGCAAATTTTTGTTGTGGAAATATGACGAAATGACTCTAAGGTTTTAAAAGAATACAAACATTTAGTTCAATAGCCGTTGAAACATGAACGCTGATAGTTAATGAGATCAAATCAAACGGCGCACATTTGTACAGTACCTAACGCTCTAGTCTTGATAAAAAGTGTTGTAAAGACATAAACGACCTGTGACGATCACTAAATTATCAATTTCGAATTACGCTACGTTCTGATAGGAGGCGAACAACATTCGTCACTAATAAGCCTTGTGTCCTCGCAATTTGACATTTGAGACATTTTAATTCATATTTAATTCGAGTTATGAATAGGTCTTTTACGCGGTTGGTACATCATTTTATATTCATTAATATGATACTAATGTGTCTCGTTATATGTGGCCAGTGTTGTGGCACGGTGGCCGTTACAGATCTGTGTCACCTATTGTCGAGTGTTCCTACTATCATTTCGGCAACAAATCTTTTTGTTAGACAATTGTTATAGTGGCTGTACGGAAAACGGTTACAAGAGTAATTTGTGGCAATAAACGGTATTTAGAGCGTATCTAATTTCGTATTTTAAACATTATCTTTATCAATTTCTCGAATCGTAGATGCAGTAATTCATGTCTTCTGGAAGTTTTTTGAGTCTTTGATGTTAATGTATCTTATTATGGGCAGTTATTTATGCAAAGATAATAGCTCACAGCAATAATTTTTAATTACACATCGTTAATTTATGTAACACATTCAAAATTTAATGCTTTTGTTAGCTGAGTTTAAATATGATAATACACAAAATGGTTACTGCTTTAGTGGGAAATACGACTGACTTTTGAAATGTCTATTGTCATAAATCAAACTCTTTCTCGTACCTCTGTTCCTAATTATCCTAAATTGTCCTTAATTATTACATTGTATGTAATAAATAATAAAATATCTTTAACTTCTCCATTCATTTACCAATTTGGATTGAAAAAAGTTTGGTGATAGTTTTATAGTCTGTTTATTCAATAAATGTGCTATTGCGTCGTCGGGGAGGAGAGCCAGTACTGCGTCATAAAGCGAGTATTCAGAAACGACACCCATAAAACCTTTATGATTAGTCAAACCGCTGGCGAAGACGATTCATTATGGGCCATTATGCGTCGTGTTTATCGACTTACTCTATACAAGCCAATAAAATAACGAACGACCGAGATAAGAGGTGGACAGTCCTCTAATCTCCGGAACAAGGGACACTAATTCGATTGTGGTTTTGGTCGAGCCTTTTTTGGGGTTTACGGCACAAATTGAAGTGTTAAAAAAACTACAAATTGGCTTTTTCGAGGGCCATTCATTAGTTCCACGCTGAATGGCGTTCGTTGTGTCGTTTTCGCTCAATTAGTTAAACGGAAATTTGAGCTTCGGCGGACGCACACGGCGCGCGCCCCGACTCCGCGCCTCCTGTGAAATATTACGACGTTTTAAGTGTTGCCATCAGCATTACCATTATACTGAAATGGAATAAGTTATGTTCGAGTAATTTGTTGTCTCATAAATATAAAATTTATATCATCTAGCTTAGATATTATGAATATCTAAACCGGCTGATATAAATTTTATGGATACTATGATCTAATTGAATTAAGCATTCCGTTAAAGGTGTCATAATTTACATTAGCATTAGTGTTATTCGATATCTATTTCTACTCATATTAAATGTTTTATTTATCACAAAGATTGTTTTTAAATCTATTTACAAACAGCTATTTTTAAAGAGTTATGAATTTATACTGTGTTTAGGAAGTAAATAAATTCTATCATGCTCAATGATTACGAATCTCATTCAAACATTAATTAGATACAAGAGTTGAGTTAAGAGTTCTGGTTTGGCACGGGCATGTCTGCCAATGTCGTTAATTAAGTAATTGATTGAATAAATTAATAACTTGTTGCTCACGGTCAATCACGCTCTATTATCGTATTGGTGATAGATTGCTGACAAAGTTATTCAGAATATTTAACTTTCTATCAACCTACACGCGTCTATGAAATGATGGCGGAACTTAATCGCAATAATATTATTCTGCTTTCACAGTTAAGTTGTATATTTTTATAAGATTTGACAGGCAAACATTACGATATTATAAAAGCGACAAATTGACTTCCTATTAGTGTCGAAGGGTGAAAGTTTCGCGTTTATATTTATGTGTGCAAAAATATTTATCGTTATGTACCTACATATCTATAAAATATAACAAGGTCAATGAGTTTTGCTATGTTAGATATCATACGGTAGAAATAAAAAAAAAATACAGTCGTGGGATTGGCCGACAAAAGTGAAAACTGAAATCAGTAAAAAACACAGAATACCCAAAAGGTAAAAAAAAAACTATGTCGGTGTCGGGTCGGTCACGCTTACGCGAATTCAATGCTTTTCCCCCATCCAAAAGTGCTCAACCTCGCTACAGATTTTTATTTAAAAAACGGTAAATTAAAACATTTATTTTGATGGTATATATAAATACATATACACTTAATCTATATTAATATATAAAGCTGACGAGTTTGTTTGTTTGAAAGCGCTAAGCTCAGGAACTACTGAACCGATTTAAAAAAATCTTTTTGCGTTGGATAGCCCATTAATCCCGGAAGGCTTAGGCTGGCTTTAGGCTATATAACATCACGCTGGAAGCGGATGTAAAGGATGTCTAATAGGAGCGGAGCATAACTAACGCCACGCGAACGAAGTCGCTGGCGGTCGCTACTGGAAAATAATATTAAAAATAATAATGATGAAAGATGCTGCACAAAAGAAAGCAATTTGGAAAAGCTCCAGAAATGTAGCTGAAGTAAAATTAATTTTCCTAGTACCTAATCTTCTAAATTTATTTTACTTGTGTTCTAGGAATAAACACACCAATAAATATTCTAATATCTGTATTAAAGTATCTAATTACCTATTTGATATAGGTTTCGTTGTAGGCAAAGACTTTGAGGGAAACGTGTAAAAATCGTTTAGATAGTACCTGTCAATATGTTCTACTAACGTAAATATTATTTTTTTATTATACTGAGAAACAAGTTTCAGTTTTTAAAGCTTTTTTTGAAGGTCTTTCAAGTAAGTTGTTGTAAGTTACTTACAGGACATACTTAGTGGACAGGTATTAACTGCGAAGGTTTTAATTCGAATCGTGTAGGCAAAAATAAATGGACCATCTCTTAATGTTTAAAAATGCAAAGAGCCATTTAAAGATTCACAAATAAAAACCAATAAGAATCTATTACTTTCCCGTTTGGTTTAGTCGCGCAGGTGACAATCCACTTACACATTCTTTTACCTTAAAAACACACACAATAAGTTGATTTTAACACATTTAGCGTATCGTTCGTATAGTTAAAAGCTGTATAATAGCGTTATCTTAGGGCCGGCACTAAATTGGGATGTCTCGAGCGAGCGTGGCGGGGCCTTATCAGTTTTGTCGTGTTCATCTTGAGTTGTGTTAGGCTTTACTCAGGATATTTATGTCGCCCCACGTCGGGGTGGCGAGTTCTGGCGAGCCTACACGCGACAATGTCGAAAACTTATTGTTGACGTCGCGCAAGGAATGCAGAATTCTATTCTGTTTTCATATAGAAATTGTATTGATATTTACAAGAGAATGGCGTAGGCTGGAGATTTACCTATATCTTACTCTGGTTTTGATATGTGCACCTAACTTTACTATTGTGTGCGATACAAAGGCATCATTTTGACTAATGATTAAACACATGACAACAATACGTCGTAATTTAAACAAAGATGTCGTTTATGATCGTGGGCGCATTATAAAGTGACAGTAACGGACGGATAGCCGTTGATAGCGAGCGACAACCCTTGCCGGACGCATCGGTTTGATGAAGCGCTTTTTTGATAGTCTTTCACATTTTTTTTTTCACCTTATTGTCCGTGGTCCATTGATAAACGGACAGGTATACGTACTCAGACAGGCGCCAACATTCCTCGCTCCGACCTCACACTTACTCGTTGCCTTATAAAAACGGGCACACTTTTTTATATTAGCACTTTTTGGACTTATTTGCCTCCCTTTGTGTTCGTCGCTGTTGTTTGTTTTGGTTATTAGAGCGGCTGTAGGAAGTGGACGCGATAAACCTATTGGGCCTAAGCGTTTTATTGTACCAATTTTGGATATCCGTTTTCATTTCAATTAGAGATACCCGAAGACTAGAGAGTCCCGATGTGAGTTCGTAGTCACTTATTTATTCGTGTGAGCCAAATCATCATCATCATCATCAACCTTTTTATCGTCCCACTACTGGGCACAGATCTCCTCTCATACAGAGAAGCCAAATGATATCCATTAACACCTCGCTTCGAACTTAGGTAATAAATGTATGAGAATGTCATAAAAACTATAGAGTAATAATGTTAGTGTCGCGTTCCAAGACGTGTATTCATTAGCATAATGTGTTCATATTAAATGTTTTTGCCAGGTGTTAATTATAAAATTAATGGCACAAGCTGAACAGGTTGGTTGGTTTGCCGCTTCGGGCCATAAATTTAGCAGAAACACTGCGGAACTAATCGCATTAGCATTTTATGAATGGTTGAGGCGTATGACAAATATTTGAAAGTTGTAATCTCGCAGGCTATGACAGCCGAGTGCTGTGACCAGCGTGACCATCTGACGGACAGCTAGGTTCACTGACATCCTCAGACTTAGACCATAATTAATTAGGAAATTGCCTACATTGAAATATAAAATTTTAACTATCCCGGATAGTAGAATTTCTTGAATTTCCTGGTCAACAAATTTTACTAGTCTTTTGTCTACCTTAGCACAGAGTATTTAATTTAATTTATGAAGTGTGAATGATACGTGTGAAAAATCTGTGTAATATTGAAATTTAAATGTGCATTTCTTGAATCTATTAAAAAAACACTTCTACGCAGGCGGTTTTTTAGTGTTTCAAAGAAATTTAGGTAGTATTTTTTTAAATGGAATAAATTTTAGCAATGAGGATTGCCTCAGTCGACATGAGCCTATAGCAACAAAGCCTCTCTTTCTCGAGCGGTGTCTCAAATTAGGCACAATTAGACCGATGGGACCCGCCTCTTGGTTCTCGAGAAATTAATAAATAGGCCGCCGCCGCATGCGCAGCGTCACCGGCTCTTTTGCAAGCGCCGCCTAATCGCTGCGTTTATGTTCCTAGTGCAATTTTGATTTATTTGCCAAACGGGTCATTTCCGGCACTAAATGACCATTTGGGATTGTTTAGAGTTCATTCATGGGTTTTTATGTTTCGACTAATTTGTGGAATGAAATGCGGGGAAGTTAAATTACGACGTTTTTTGTCTTTTCGATAATTTGTTTATATTTCCAGTTTTATATGAATGGCAGGTAGGTACGTTATTTCGGTTCGAACTTGTTTCGATGCCAGTTTTTTCAATAACTACAATGTTTGTGGGAACTGATGGTGTGGCCTTGCATCTGTCTTAGTAACATATAGGTAATTTGCGATGTACTTACATAGGTAAATAGATACTCTGACATGGATAATTACCTATGTAACCACATTTTATAAATTGCAAGCAATCTAATGTTGTATCTAATGATTTCTCATGATTGCAATGGCCTTAGTATCTATTATTTGTTATTAGGGACGAAGTGAACCACAACTAGTAGAATAACTAAGAAGTAATTTTCCATATTGAAATCATTTTTATTCGTGATTACGTGTAAGGTAATACATCTAGTTAGGTACTCATTGTCTTCTGCTTAATGTTGTTATTATACCCATTTATTTCTAATATAAATCTAGGAATTTACACCACAGGATTTTCCTTTAATTTTGTAAAACATGGTTTGTTTTATTAATGTATTGCTGTTAATTATGGCCATGCGTAAGTGTGTCTATGTATTTTTTATTATACAGCCTTCTGTAAAGTCATCATCATCATCCCAGCGTTAATCCCAGTCGCATCCGAAGCCTTTTCAGCTTTGGAGTCTGGGGTTCGCTTTACCAGTCCAACTGCTGATATGGCTAAACTTCGACATTTTCCATGAAGCGACTGCCGTCTGACCTCCACAACCCGATGGCGACATCCTGCATTGCAGTTAGACCAATTGTAGGACTTTTTGGGTAGGGCTCCAACAACCCGTAACGACTGCCACTAGATGTTCGTAGGGCAACCGGGACCAACGGCTTAACGTGCTTTCCGAGGCACGACCAGACCAGTACAAATATTCATATTCATGCATACAAATACTTGCACTGTGCGGGGATCGAACCCGCGCCACCTTGCGCAGCGGCTGCGTTCGCTACCGCTACGCCACAGAGGCTGTCACAGCCTTCTGTAAAGTAACATCTAGTATTATTAGAGGTTTTCGCCGTTGACGATAGATACCCCAGAGTTGCTTGTGTAGTGAACACCAAAACCACTAATATTGACCCGCACTTGTTTTATTGACACTGACTTTTACTGACACTTTGATCTTAATCGTGCTTTTGTACAGCATGATTAAGATCAGAGGGGCAATTTACTAACTTTAATTACATTCACAGCGCGATCTCGCCTGTATGTGTAAAAATAAGTCTAATTTAATATATGACATTAAACATTTGCAACAAGTTTATGCCAGTGTTGTCTGTTAGTGAGATGAGGTCGAGACTAGATTTGACCTTATTAATTAAGGGAATTGGTCTTCAGTGTATCCCGCTTTAAATCAGCATGTAAAACCTTTCGAAGTGTTGCCCACTGGAACTTACAAACCCGAGCCTTTGTTTAACTTTTTGTTGTTTACCTTCGTATTTTCTCGGTTAACTGTTATTTATAACCGTTAATCGTCACTTCTAACACCTTGAAAATAATCTTAAAATGATATGGATTGGTAAATTTAGCTTCTACATAGATCTGTATATTGCTACCCAATCAATTTTTAGATGGACTGCCTGGTTATTCTACAGATGAAGTCCCAACGCTGACAAATACCAGCAAATTTTAATTTAAATTCGATTCTCGATTGCTCTAGAATATTATGGATACCACCGCATCCCTTAGGGCGCCTGTAGGTATCGATTTTATTATTGACGTTTTACTATTGGTATAGGACAATGTATCTGTTTGATTAGCCCTGCCAAACACACACGACATTAGCTTTGTTTTGCTGACGATGAGTCGGTAGGGTCGGCGTTATTTGCATTGGGTCGTTTCAAGGTAACTCTGACACTTGAGTGCAGAATTTCGAGGTAAATTCGTTGAGTGACAAATATTATGGAGATAGAAGAGTCACTTAGCTATATAGTGGTGGAGTTTTGTTGTGATCTTAAAAGATTTGTGTGCCTGCATTAAAATGTTAAAAACTGACAGTTATGTCTTTATGTTTCTGAATTTGTAATTTTTCAGGAATTAAATGATACTTTTATCGTAGTGAAGGGTGGTGAATAATAGCGCTTTTCCTTATACATACCTGGGTTGAACCTATTGGATAGACCGATAGAAAAACTAGACTGCAACTTACGAGTCGTAGGTCGTAGATTCGATCCTTAACAGGCGCTTTACTCAGTGCAAGCAAATTACATATTGCCTTTCATCACTTTTACTCTCAAAATGGTGGGAATTTATATACATACTAGCTGTTGCCCGCGACTCCGTCCGCGTGGGCTTCAGTATACAGCGGTGGTGGTTCCCGTTTCCTTGGGAATGTTAATTCCGACAAAAATTAAAAAAAAGCTCAGTTGATATAAAATAAACGCCTGTTAAAATAGTGGGAGCAATATGTACGTCCGCGTTTGCTCCCGTTTTCGCAACATTTTTTGTTACTGCTCTGCTCCTATTGGTCATATCGCAATGTTATATAGCCTATGTCCTTTCTCAGGCTCTAGACTACCTGTGTACCAAATTTTATTACAATCGGTTCAGTAGTTTTGGCGTGAAAGCCGGACAGACAGACAGACACAGATACTTTCGCATTTATAATATTAGTATGGATTTATCTTTCTCATGTTTTTTTAAAGTCAGCTTTCTTTCATTTAGCTTCAGTGTCCAGTGTCTACAAACTCCAACAGGCACGTTGAGTAACACCTTTTAAAAGGACAAGTAAACGTTGTACACATCGATTAAATCAATGAAAACCACCACTCAAATGTTGTGTCATCAAAATGCTTGGTACCTATTGAATTATTCTTATCTCTCCACTTACAATACTGCGTGTGATGTCATCGGGGCCCGAGCAGGTATCATTAAGTACCTTTAACTTAACAAACTTATTTTTGCACTCACCAAAAGACACCTTCGTTCTTAAAAATCGGAAGATAAGGTTTAATATTGAAGAAGAAAGAATTCGATAATGTTGAATAAGGTTGTATTTGTTATCTGTATCCCGACTTGTGACACCTCGGCCAGACCGGACGGATGGAGTTGTGTCCGACTAGGAGACTCCAATAAATTTTAATAAAATTGCATAATTATTGACATTTGTTATTGCATAATTATTGATATGATTTCAGAGTAGGTCTTCGGTTATTTAACTTTCTACTCCTTTGACTGTATCGACGTTAAAGGCCAAAATTGACTTAGCAACAGGACAGCAGTTTAAAGTGTAACGTCCAAAAAAAAAAACAGTTTCTCTAGATCGCTTAGTCGATAACGAATTCCGCAATTTTCGGTCATAATAACCATATTATCTTCCTTTTCCAGCTTTATCAGATTAACTAGTTATCTAATGAAATCACTATAAGATCTATTCATCTTATAAAGGCAACTTTTTTAGATAATATCTTAGAAAAAACGGTAACCAAGTTTGAACAGGGACGTGCGTAAGAGGCGCCAAGCAGATTAGATGGCCGCGCTCGCTTCAAATTAATTTGTTTTAAGACTCATAAACAGACTAATTAACCAATTAACATTAGGTCTGAGTGTGAGTACGATAATACTTCTCGATGTTACATCGAATGAGTAAACAAATCGGATTTAAATCGATCGTGAGAGACATCGTTATGCATCAGTTTACGGTACCACTTTTATTCACACTAAAGATAAGTTTGTGACGATTAATTTTGTCCAAGAATTTTATGTTTACTTGGAGAACGGTGCTTCCTTATTTATTCGAAAGCATTAATTCTACAACCAACCTTCTATTACATTCGACGATCTATTAATCAATGACTACTACAATGTTATGGCACTAATAACATTTAATATTATTTCCAAGACTTTGAAAATCGATATCAATAAAAAAATAAGAAAGTTTGAATGTTATTCATAATGTCTAATGATATGTTAACGAAATATTAATACTACTTTTAAAGAATAGCGAACCATAGACCGTAATAGATGAATGCTACCATAAAGCTCCAGTTATTAAAGTTTTAATGGTCAAACCTATCATAACAGAATACCCAAACCCAAAGCAATTTATTCGTTCAATGTTTTCGCTACTCACTTTTTATTAATATACGGGGTACATTCCGACGCGTAGGCGAACTCAAAATCTCTCACAGAAACGAACATTTAATAATACGAATGAATATAATGCGGTTCAAACGATTTATTTTCCGTGTAAGCACATCACGTACGAACTAAATGATCGGTCGGAGAGCCGAAAAATATACCAGAATCGCTCCTATTAGCTTACGATGGGATCATTCGATACAAATCGTATGAAATCGATTCGTATCGAGACTAAACACTACAATCAACAGCGACTCGTTGCAGCTGTTAGTTATGCGATCGGCGTCATCCACTAAAATAATATGACACAGCCATTTCTGTATCTCCTTCGTGCACCCAAAAAGGAAAACTTATGATATAGCCATAATTAAGTGTAGAGATGTAGCGATCGCAGAAAAAAATACTTAATCGTCCAATTAAATTATTTGTTAAGGAATGATTTGGCATATTACTCTTACTTAATTATATGTTTGTAAAATACCTAAACTATAAATAAATCTACAAAGATTAATTTTTAAATAAAAAGTAAAATAATTGTCTAATTACACAATATTCGACTGCTATGTATACCTATTTACATTCAAATAGGAATTGAAAAGAAGATTTGGAAGAGCATTTTATATGTTAATCCTTGCAAGGACGTAGTTCCTTATATGTTGACGCTACATAGGGATCAACGGCGGACATTGTAAGTGGTTACCCATGCTTTCACAGCCTATAATTTGACAATATTTTGTGTCATTTGGGCTTTATTATTACTTACGCCATTACACGACTGTGGATATAACGTTAATACACGAACATCGGCATCCGAAGGCTCGATTAAGGGCGCTGTAACCACAGGTTCCCCTAATTCAATATTAAAAGTATCCTACGACGTGATCGCCAACTAATAATAGTTTAATTTGAAGAAATGTCCCTGAGAAAATGACGGAATGTCAACCTTTTTCTAATGTTTTTTTGAACGTCAAAATGAAATGGCTCGTTTCGAAATTTTTTGATCGGAATTACTGTGTTTAAAGACACGATTTTTAGTAATAATGTCAGTTCAATTGCAGTTAAATTGGATATTACTATCAGTTATGATGTATCATTAGGCTATTAATGTGTTTCAAATATATATAATGGGTTCTCTTTCGGGAAAACAACAAAAACGAACTTTCAGAAATCTTAATAGTTTGAGAAGTGGCTAGAGAGGCGCCACGGCGTCCTCACCTTCCGGCTGATATAAGTCCTCACCGGATACGCCTGTTTCGGGAGGTTCCTGTTCCGGATAAGGCGGGAGGAAACGCCAGGGCCACCTCTGTGGGGATCGCCCAGAGGACTCGGTGGATCATACGGTAGTATATATAGATAGTAGAAGTCTGCCCGGCTGGGGTGGAACACCACCGTGTTCTCGTGGCGGCGATCTCTCTCGTCGGGCTCTGGTCCAGGCCATGATCCGGAGCGGGAACCTCAGCGCTCTCATGCCTCTAGCCACCGCAAGAGATGCCCTGGTCGGGAGAAAATATCGAAATCCCGTGCCTACTGTGGCCAGGAGTTCATACGGTAAGGACCCGGGACGTGCGCCTCAAAGAGATGTCAGTCAGCACATTGTGACGGGGTCCACGAAGACCGATGTCTGGGTCAGGGTTGTCGGTTGGTCAAAAGAGAAACCGTGGCCCTGACGCACAGGCAAGTGAAGGAACACGGGTGGATTTTAGTCAATAAAAGTCTGACACCGCTCTGCCCAGAGTGGGAGAGGTCATTTGATGATTTCCCATCCACACCATAAAAAATACAGCTCTTATTACATATTCTTGTGGCGTCTGAATTTGATTAATTACACGCCTGCAATTAAAAACGCTTAAAAAAGAGTTGAATTAATTTAATTCTTAGTTGGACACGTCAAGAAGAATGACAGAAAAAGTGTTGTTTAAGAATACTTTCTATAATTAGTAGATCTGTAGACTTCACTAAAAAAAAAAAAGCGTGAGGCGCTTAATATACAAAAATTACGGCACAAAGCGCCTCACGCTTTTTTAACCGACTTCAAAAAGGAGGAGGTTACTCAATTCAACCGTAAATATGCTTTTTTTTTCTATGTTTGTTCGCGCATAACTTCGTCGTTTATGAACCGATTTTGATAATTCTTCTTCTGTTGGAAAGAAGACGTTCTCAAGGTGGTTCCATGATACGGATATCAGGGTTTGATGGTGGAAAACCAGAGAAAACAAGGGGAACTTTCAAAAATTGCAGGGGGGACTAGTGCATTTCTTAGCATTTTCATTAAGTATTTTAAAGCAATACAATTTTATAAAGGTCTGGAGTAGATCTGATGATGGAGGCGGGAGACAGTCGAAGGAACTCTTCAACAATTCACAGCAGCTACCTTGTGTTTGGGCTCGATTAATTTGTATTGATAAGAACTTTACACCTAGATGGGTTATGACTGTCATAAGAGCTCTGATGATGAAGACAAAGGCCAGTTCCAGGAACTCCTCAACGGTTTACAGTAGCTACTTTGTGGTTGGACTTCATTCATTTATATTGATGAGACCTTTGCACCCATTGGGTTAAAATATTGGTCTGCAGTAAATTTGATGATGAAGACCATAGGCACTTGAGGGAATACTTACGGGTAAAAATTAAAGTAAACAAAATTACGTCGTTTCCCAACTATATTTACGTCAGCTTCCGGTCTGACCGGATGCAACTGAATACATAGTACTTTTAACAACTAAAAAGTGTAAAATAAAAACTTTTTTTACAAAAAAACACCGACTTCCAAAAACCAGTACAAAGTGAAAAATAACTAATTTCGGAAGTCGGTGTCAAAAAACCAATATTCAAAACCAAAGACACCGACTTCCGAAATTAGTTATTTTTCACTTTGTAGTGGTTTTTGGAAGCCGGTGTTTTTTTGTAAAAAAGTTTTTTAAAAATTATTTTTAACTTTTTAGTTTGATTTTTTTTTAAAAGCATGTTATTTTACTTTTTTAAACTATATTTATTTTCAACTTTTTAGTTCGATATTCTTTAAAAAAATAGCGAACGAACGATCGTATTGAAAACGGTAGGACATTTTACAGTAATGAGTCGCTCACTCGTAGTCCAAAGGGTTAGAGACGGACAAACAAACAAACAAGAAAGCATAGCAAGCAAGCATACAAGTGAAGCTAATAAAAGCATGTAATAATGTGTGTATCGTCTATCAAAACAGAATCATGATGTCACGTAATAAAATCTAAATTGAGTCGGTCTGCATTCAAGGGTGCGCCGGGTGGCTGAATCTAGTTAGGTGTAAATGGAGGCATCGTTTATGTACGGAGCGCCGTAATGCAGTAGGGCGCTGGGCTCCCAACCCATGCATACTAACGCGCTGGGTAATAAGCAGCTTGATTTCATGGTTACCCCTCATCCCTATCTGGCCATCGCCCGACGACAAGCGCTCAATATACGGCGGAATTTAAATGTAAACGGAAAATTTCGCTTGTGACTGGTTTTGATTGTGTGTTACGTCATTGGAATTGTTTGTAAGTGCATTTGTCGTATTTGGTCTTGTGGCAAGTTTAATGTAACGTTTTTGTAAAGCAGTGGAAAATAAAAAAAAAAAAAACTATGGTATGAGTTTGAAAGAAACTTGTCTATTCTTTGACTTTTTGTACTTCTTTGTAAAGTCAGTCATTTTATTTAGTAGGTACCTAGTGTAATGTATGAAAAACACTATAATTTAAGCGTAGCGGTAACGAACGCGGCCGCTGCGCAAGGAGGCGCGGGTTCGATCCTCGCGCAGTGCCAATATTTGTATGAATGAATATGAATATTTGCACTGGTCTGGTCGTGCCTCGGAAAGCACATTAAACCGTTGTTCCCGGTTGCCATCTGAACAGTGGCAACGGGTTGTTGGAACCCTCAACAGTCCAACAATTGATCTAACTGCAATGCTTCGATATCTCCTTCGGGTTGTGGAGGTCAGACGGCAGTCGCTTTATGGAAAATATTGAAGTTTAGCCAAAATCAGCAGTTAGACTGGTAAAGCGGACACCAGACTCCAAAGCTGAAAATGCTTCGGATGCGACTGGGATTAACACTGAGATGATGATGATGATTGCATTATAAATAAGTAACATGTCTATAACAATCAGCCTTCGATTGTATGTGATGCGGACAAAGTCATTAATGCAAAAAGTGTTACTTATCTCACAAGCTAGGCCATGGGCAGTCATGGTTTATTACGAACCTAAATGTAAATAATACCGATGTTAGTATCATTATACAGTATAATAACTATCATAATATGACGATAGTTGGAACATAGTTGCTTAGTCATACACCTCATCCATTTTATTGATCATGTATAAGCTTTTAATAAGATCGAATCAAATTTCTTCGGGCACTATTTTCATTATTTGATGTTGGATGAAACTCTTTATGGAAACCTAATCTGAGGTATCATAAAACATTTATACCTAATGGACAATAGATTTTAATTTTTTCTAAAATCCATTACGCACTCTTTATGTGTATCGTAACACTAACACATAAACTACCCAAATAAATCAATCACGCTGTGTCTTCCTGGACACCTGAGCGGCTCTACGGCAAAACCTAGTTAAGTACCAACAAGCGGTTATTTAAGAGGGGAAGTAAGTAACTGGCGGTAATCAAAATAAATACAATTACGCAATAAAGTTTTTAACAATAGAACATAAATCGACGCCTGGAACGCGATGCGGATGTACGACATGACACTCTAATGCAGAAATAAATATTGTCATTAAAAAAGTAACAAAACGGTTATTACAAACGTGGTTTTACCGATAAAATGACATTTAATGTTTGTTTGATGCTGAATTAAATTCTTATTGTGGTTGCCAGCCATTATTTTATTAATAGCATTATAAATGGAGGCGAATTGTCATAGAGCGGATAATGAGGAGAGTTTTTGTCATGTGTCCTTTGCCGTCACCGGCTATTAAGTGCGACCCTGCGGCCTGCGCCCGCGCCGCTTTGCTCCCAAGCACGTATCACTTACAAGACGAGACGTTATTTGGGGGATAATTGTGGAAAACAGTTGCATGTAGACGAAACTTTTTTTGCTTTAACAACACTTAGATATGATGGTTAAAATGTTTTTTATAAAACGGCCACATTTTTCTTGAAATGGTAATTCTGTTTTTAAATTGTATGACATAAGGTAATAATAGTCCAAATGACTTTTGAACATGGCAACCCGCGGCATCGTCGCCGATGAGTTCGGGCGGCCGGCGCGCGCAGCGTTCCGTAAAAAGTAGGTACTGCGAACGGCGAGCGGTGCTTAATGCAGATAATGAGACCATCATCGTTTACAGAAGTAAGTTTAATTAACGTAAAAAGCGCGTTTACTCTAACCGCCGCGTTATCGTGACTATCTCGCCACTTATAATGACTTTTGTTCATTATTTAGTTGCGCGCTCTACGCGTCTGAACCGCTTCCGGCCGGGCTGTGCTTCTAAACACCAATTTTATGCCCATGTGACTGTTTGATTTCATATATGCGCTCATTTTATTGTAGTTTCAATTTGAGAATCTGTTTAATTAATTTTCAGCCATAAAACATAGTCTGTTAGATAAAATCGCTGTGGAAAGTAGAAATTAGGCACGTATTGGTATAATTAGTTTAATTGGTAACTGTTCTCTTAAGTATAGAGTAGTGTGGTCTCGGCTTTGTTAAGGAATGATATGAATTATACATAAAAATTTAGTTTTAAAAGTTATCATTTTAAGTAGTTAGTATAGGTGTGTGGTGCTTTTCAATCTACTTTCAGGAGAAGGAAATACTGAGGTGTTTTGACATTCTGCGCTGGTTTCCTATTCGTATTTAGGTATAAGGAAAATTATTGTTTTTACCTAATAATTTTAGCCCGAGTATATGTTGTTTTAAATTTATTTAAAATTATAATATAATATTTTGGGTTTTAAATACAATATTACTATTGTTTATTTGAAGTATCGGGTATGTCAGTACGTAATTAGGTACATATTTTCTTTTACTTAAAAAAAGAAAAACTTTGGACCAGACTAGGAATTTCTCCTGTATCGTGGGTGCGTTTACAAATATATATACTCACATACACAAACAACCAGATCCAGAACAACTACTTGTAGGTCATAGTAATATTTGTTCCATGCGGGAATCGATCCCCGACACGCAGCGCAGCAGTCAAACATTTAACCACTACGCCGACCGTGCCGTCATATCATATTAATGTACATTTATTAAAATGTGGTATCAGTTAAGTGTAAAGTTAGTGTTAAATTCATATTAAAATAATGGAATATAAAAACAATAAAGCCTTCATCAAAATTAAGAAGTAAGGTAGAGGAAGAAGCTTTAATATAATATAATAAATAAAGTAACCTAGGATTTTCACCATCTACACAAATATAGATACAGAATTAATCGTCATACACACATGCCATTACATTTTCACGCTCCGAGGAGTACATTGCTCAACACAAGGCTCGGGACTAACGTTCATGGTGATCTCTTACATAACTAGGTACACATTATGAGTCTATACATAACGGCACCGCTATTCGTTTTATCATGCGATGAATTGTTTTTAATGACTATATTTAGGTTTTATGTATGTTTCTAGGTTACGAACCTCTGCCTACAGGTGTTTAGCAATATATTAGGCAGTGGTTTGTTTGAGGATGGGGTGATTGAATTTGTAAGATTCGGTTTTATATAATTGATTGGATTTTTTAAGCATTGGTACATAATTTAGTAGTGTACTTTAGAGTAGTAAGTACCGAATATAATTTTGTAAAGTTTTGTAATCTGTGTCCTGAGATTAAGCCCATACAAATTATTAAGACGTTTTCAGAAATACCTAAATAACTATTTAAGTAATTATTATGAAGCTGCCAGTATCGTCGCAATCTCAACGATGCTGCATCAGAGGGAGATTGATCTGGAGACCCTCCACGACCAAACTCCCGACACAACAACCACAGTCTAAAAATCATACAGTCGTCCAACGAAGACGTCTAGACAGAGCAATCGTGCGGGGAGTGAGGGACGAGATGCGGGTAAGCGGCACCCGAGCTGCGAACAAAACGATGTTCGTAGCTCGGTATCTATCATTAAGGGCTTACGCGTGTTTGTTTTTTTATTTGTTTGTTTTATAATTTGATATGAGTGTCAATTTTGAGTATAATTGGGGTGTTTGTTACGAAAAAGCCATCCTTTTTGAAATCCAAGATGGCTGACGCCAATTTAAATGTATATTAATATGATATCGGTGGTAATTCCGAGGTGGATTGGGGTGCTGGTTACGAAAATGCCATCTAAATAACTTAAATTTGTCTCGAGTTGTTCCCTTAGTAAAAATAGCAAATTAATTAAATATAATACAGCTATCGATGTTAATCTGCAATAAATACATAGTTTTCATAAATATTGTTTATTTGTGACAACCCTGGCCGATGCGTTTCTGTCTAGACTATGTCGGCATTTTACACGAGATCAAAGGCGTCGACCTACTGTATGATTTTTATACTGTGCAACAACATTTGGCGCATCGTACCTGGCACACATCGCAACACAACTGCTCAGAGCCGTCCGTAAAGAATTTACGTACAACAAAAAAGGTATCATGAAAAACTAAAAGTTATAAGTTTGTGATGTTAACTGATTGTCTCTACAAAATCATGGTCACGAAGCGGCACAAACGCCCGCGCGCCCTCGCCTGTAGCGGCGTCGCCGTCGCGTCGTCTCGGGTTCATTGATAATAATTTCTGTTTGTATTGTTATTCATCATCATCATCATCAACTTTTTTTTTATCGTCCCACTGCTGGGCACAGGTCTCCTCTCATAAATAGAAGGATTAAGCGTAATCACCACGCTTGCTCAATGCGGGTTGGCGTATCCAGACTTAGTAGTAGTCGTGGTGGCCCAGTGGTTGAAACACCAGCCTCTCAAATATGAGTGCGCTGGTTCGCTTCCAGGTCA
This sequence comes from Sesamia nonagrioides, assembly GCA_017933935.1. Lineage (NCBI taxonomy): Eukaryota > Metazoa > Arthropoda > Insecta > Lepidoptera > Noctuidae > Sesamia > Sesamia nonagrioides. The sequence goes on along the minus strand of JADWQK010001955.1, from coordinate 1,238,880 downwards.
GGCAAGTACCAATGTAATTTTTCTAAAGTTATATGTACTTTCTAAGTATATCTTGGACACCAATGACTGAAGGTGAAGGAAAATATCTTGAGGAAACCTGGACTTTAAGTATTGTTATTAACTAGTGATAATTTTATCATCACACTTGCAGGCTGTCGCACGGTCATTTAGTGTGAAGGTAGATATTATAATGTACTTTTTTTCTTAATTACAGCCGTAACTGGTAAAATGTACTTAATTAATGCGATTTGTTGTACCATCATTTGAGGAACATCGCATTATATAACCACAGCAAGCCTACTGCAACCTACAGCCGCAGATACAAATAGTAACGAGGAATGTTTCCTGGGTAAAAAATAAAAAAAAAATATATTGTATTTAGTCTGTCATTCAGATTATAGAAAAATATTGGAAATATTGATATATTTTGTTTTATCAAATCAATAAAAATTGTCAAATATAAAAGGCGTCAAAGATCAGGAGTGGTGGTTGGTGACGTCACTCGTTGCTAAAAAGTGTAGCAAGGACTGACGTCACACGAGTTTTCACCTCCCTGTATCGTCTTCATTTTATTTTATATGAAAAAAGAAAAAATACGTGTCTAGTTAGAAAAAATACGTGTCTAGTTTATTTTAGAAATCTGACTGATGGACTAATTAGTTTTTTTTTAGTCAACTACCCTATTAGCCATCTTGGCCTGTTCAAAAATGTTAATCATCATAAAATTTACTTAATCACTATGTTTCTAATCATTCCCTACCCTCAATCATAACTTAGCACTTGTTGAAATTGTCCCGCGTTTTGTCTTATGCACAGAGGGCGAGTTTGCACAAACTATTTAATTTACTTCTCTTCTTCTTCAGCCTATAGAGGTCCGATGCCACTAGGCCACCACTGCTCCTCAAGAATAAATTACTCCATTAAAATTCATGTCATAAAAAAAACTTTAATTAACTAACACTCATTATATGTATGTATATAATACTCTGTCTATGGAAACCCATAAATTATTCCCAACAGCAATAAAACGGAGAAGATATTATTATGGAAATACCGACGTTTGCAATTAAAAGTTAGACCATGTGACTATAAACAATTTACAGCACGCCTTTTGTAATTGAAATTATTTCGAATTACATTTGTTTTGTTGCTGTTGTAAGTACATGAGCAGTTGCGCAGTTGCACCATATGTCCTTTTAAAGGATATAATTTTATTACCAATTCACCTTAACTGACCGCAACATTAATAGGAAAGATCATAATGAATTGACTTGAATAGGGATGTATTTGGATACATCCCTAGACGGACTAAATATTTTTTTATAAATTACAATCTAGCGCTTGACTGCAATCCCGCCTGATGATAAGCAGTGATGCAATCGTTGATGGTAAGGCGTGCTAGTTTATTAAGCCTACTCACTCAAAAGAACTGAGTAAATAGGAAGCAAGACGGCAGTTGAGCGCGGTGCTGCAATGTTAAACCCAGCAACACGACCAACGATGCTGCGCCAGAGGGACATTGATCTGGAGGCCCTCCACAACCAAACTCCCGACACAACAATATTTCGCGCATCGTACCCGGCACGTACATCGCAACACAACTGCTCAGACCCGTCCTTCGTACGGCTTCACCAGACATCATGCCGGAACACGACGAATCGCTTGGCGGCATGACTTTGTCTGGTGGGTGGTAACTTATGCCGGCGGCTGATGTTGTGGCCTACCACCGAGAAAAATCCGTCGTCCGTAGTCCGTCTTACAGATAATAAAAGAAATTAAGACTCTTATTTTTTATTTTGTCGAAATTACCAAAAGCTACTGAGATATAGCGTATTAAAGTTACAGCGTGGGGGCTAATTACGTCACGCCGTGGTATATTTTGTACCACGGAGTGACGTCATGCGACATTTCAAATCAATATTAGTATCTTCCTAAATGTTTGAATGAAAGAAAAAATAAAAAATACTTGTTCAATATTTTTTTATAATCCTATCTGATGGACATTCAATTATTTTTTAGGATACAACCCAATTGTAATGAATTCTTCAACGCAAAACAAAAATAATATGAGCAAGTATCAAACAGCTTTACATTTGCTTAATTATCAATGTGGGTTACACACAACCCATTAAACTGTCAGGGAAATAGTCAATAGGCGCGTAAAAAGAGATTAGTTAGTGCCGTAGTTACCTAACAGTACTTTTATAACTAAGTTAGTGCATTTACAAGATGGCGATATTGTCAGCGAGTCATTTCTAGACATACTAATGAATATCTGATTAAGGGTACGTGAGCACGCGAACTGACTCGCATGTGCAATGTATTGTAGCTTTAACTTTTTACTCGTCTCAAGATTGCTTGCACAACGATCAAAATAGTGTGATGTTAGGTTAGGTTAATACTGTATAACCGTGTTGCGTCACCAATCTGACAATGTTGGTGGAACAAAGACGAGCAATTAAATAAGTATTTGTTAAGCTTGCTCAAGTAAAAACTCTAAATTAATGTGCCAAGCTTCCTGATAATTAGTAATTATTGCAATTAGGGTACGGTCAGCGAGTTAACTTTCAGTTATTTTATTTGTGCTCGCCTTGTTTAATTAGTTATAATTAATAATATTTAATTAACGCATGTCATGCTACTGATCTTTAGACAGGAATAATTTTAAATGGACAAATAGTTTTATACACATTTGTTTTTTTTTTTTGTATATATTAAAGATATTCTTGGTCTGTTAAACACTTAAAGGTGGTTAACCTAATTAAATGCTGTTTACTTAAGATATATTATATGTAATTAAGTATTATTCTGTGTTAGTGGTGTATTAGTACTTTAATTGAGCTCATCGCAGTTCACTGTTACACTTTCCACTACATGACTTATCGACTATACCAGACACAGGGCCTTCAACAAACGTGGCCAGTCCCCTGCTATTTCAATTTGCTTACTCTGCGAACAACTCGTATGTCATAGGATGTTTCCCATCAAATCTACTGAGGCACTCGCATATAAGATAAAATTTTGTCCTACGAAAAGGCTTTATTTGAAACCGTAAGGAGAGAGAGAGAGATTTACTCTCAATTTCGAATTCTGGTAAAAAAAAAACTTAGGTGCTAAGGTAAAGTTGTGCAGTTGTTCAGATTGAAGTCTAGACTCTAGATAGATCTAAAAATAAAACAATATATAGGCATGCATATATATGTATGCTGATGCTAACGGTACTCAGCGGGGGGAGAACGGGGCGCGCGGCGCCGACGCAAGTCGCGGCACAATTATGTCATTCGATCACAACAATTACGTGGGAATAAATTAGATCTCTGTACAATTATTGATTTTGTTAGCTGCGCCCACGATGATTATAACTCGCATGTGAAATGATAATAATCTCCAAGATTCTTGGATTATAATGACAGATAAATTAATTGCACTTTTCTTGTCTTTGAAGCAGCAGGGTAATTGCGTAACATACTAACAGTAGCAATGGGTCTTTATTTTGACAGTTCAACAACATTCATCGCGTTATTTACGTTGTTGCAGACCCATTTTTCGAACTATGGAGCAATGGTTTAACAATAGGCTTCAAAAATGATTTCAGTTGATAGTGATAGTAGATATGTTACGCAATTAGGGCGCTGATCTAGGTGACATAATCAGAATGTAGGGTAAGATGAGTGTCTAGTTTTAATTTAACTGACTTCCATCAAAGACTTTTCAAACCCATCAGTGCTATTTTACTAGACCGTATCTGGGACGGGAATAAGACTAGAACACCTATTATTATACATTAACCAAAAAGAGAATTTTACTAAACAAAAAAATATTTTGTCAAATTTTATAGCACTCTATAATTATACTTAATACAAGAAGTTACGTTGAATCGCGTGTATGTAACAAAATGTCGCCACACGGTCTACAAAATAATAGATTAATAAACTACTAGAATAATAATTTCCTATAGAACTCATGAATGAAGTAGAAATTGCCACAATATCAAGAAACCGTGACTGATTGGCTACACATTTGATAACATTTCCGGAGCCACATCCGACGTCGTACCTAACCTTGCTGTATTTTTGGAAGACTTCATTAACAAAAGAACATGAAAGACCAACCGCACCGGAAAAATGCAGAAACGTTACAATTTTAATTTAAAGCAACAATTCCTTGGAAATCGATAGCAAAAAAAAAAACAACTGTGAAGCGACTCGATACCGAGAACGGAAACGCTCGATAAACGCTTTAGTTTGCCGAGTACGAACGACTAATAAATTTATTATCATTTAAAATTATCATATTTGTAATATAAATTGCGAGTAGAAGCCATAAAAGTGGTGTGATTAGAGTTTTTCAGGTGGTGGCTGGCGGCGGGAAGCGTGAAATTACTGCCAACGCACACTCGCCGAGCAGCGCTCACTGTGGTGGAGATCCGACGTCAAGCGACACCAGACTATGTGTCGATGCTATATTTTAATGAAGTGACACTGACACAGACACACTCAAACTCTAAGACATTCTGGATTCTGTTTCAAATAAGTTTCCAAAGTTAGAAGTTGCGACCATGAGTTACGTCGCATATAAATGAAACTATATTTACCTATTGCTTGTCATTAGCATGCAGTATAGTAATACACTCAGAAAGTATTGCGACAAAAAGTTTTATGTATGAGAAACTGGCCAGTTATAATTTATTAAAAAATATGATTATTTATAACTAATAATAGGTACGTTCCAAATTCAAAACATCCCTCCACATTTTTTGCGAGCTAATTAAATTTATCATGTCTTTTTGAAAATTACACGTATTAGATGTTTCCACTTAACTTCTACAAAACATTTTGTATAACATGGCTTTGACCATTCAACCCGTGTTGACAAAAACACCATACCTACAACCTTAAACTTGAACAAACAACACTCGTTTTCATCGCAAACGTCTTATGCAGCACATACTCAACTTGTTCACGTAGACGCCGCTCCTGTGTGAGTGAGCACACATTCGTGTTACTTTCAATAAACGCTTAGAGCATTTGTACTATTAAATAGCCTTACATGCAATTAAAGGTTCACGCGAGCGTGAAATGAAAATTCTAAATGCTGTATACAGATGGAATTCGCTGGAAGTCGTTTTTTTTACTCCATATAACTCATTTAATGGTTCTCTTGACCCAAGTATTGTAACTAGTAATGGTAATGGAAGAGTCAAGTATGAGGAATATTATCGATTGCTTCATTAACGGCTTGATATGGACACTCGTAGTCGTGGGGGCCTAGTGGTTAAAACACCAGCCTTTCAAGTATGAGTGTGCGGTTTCGATTCCAGGTCAGGCAAGTAACAATGTCACTTTTCTAAAGATATATGTGTACTTTCTAAGTATATCTTGGACACCAATGACTGCTTACAAGGTGAAAGATAACATCTCACTTCCGCTTCGCCCGGAGCGGGAGAAGTCATTTGATTATTTCCCATCCCAACAAAAAAAAAGAAAAAAAAAGGAACATACTGTAACTTCTTGAGGAAACCTGGACTTTAAGTCTGAAATTTTCGATTTTCACAATGTCATATTTGTACGTGTTTTTACTTTGCCATAATCTTAACTTTAACTAAGTAGTTTAATGCATGCTGTGCTTACCTATAAGAGATTGTTACACAAGTACTGTATTATGATTAGGGTATTTGACTAAAAAAAACTAATTAGTCCGTCAGACAGATTTCCAAAAAAATACTAGACACGTATTTTTTCTTTTTTCATATATACAAAAAATGAAGACTACACAGCGCGTTGAAAACTCGTGTGACGTCACTGGACGGTATACTTTTTAGCGACCAGTGACGTCACCAGCCACCACTCCTGATCTTTGATGCCTTTTATATTTGTCAATTTTTGTTTATATGAAAAAAAAAATACGTGTCTAGTATTTTTTGGAAATCTGTCTGACGGACTAATTATTTTTTTTTAGTCAAATACCCTATTGTTGGTGAGCCAAATAAATAAAATAAAATCGCCAACCCGCATTGTGCAAGCGTGGTGTTTAGGCTCAATCCATCTCTGTATGAGAGGAGACTTGTGCCCAGCAGTGGGGCGAAATAAGCTTTGATGTCATAAATGTGTATCCCTTTCTCGGCCGACGTGGATGATCTAGTTGTCATAAACGTAAAAATATCTAGGTTTCAATGTGTTGAATATCGCATTTGTATGATGTTTAGCTTTTTTGTGCACTAGTTAAACAGAACACGGAGGCCGCTAAGTCCGGTTCTATAAATGCGCCCCAGCCGTTGAATAAAATATTGGATAAACATTTACAGACATGTATAATTAAATGTGATAAATACTACACCGTCACTATTGCTTCCAAAGATTAATTAACAATTACCCCATTTTTGGGTTTGCTAAATGATTTGCCCAAGTGCCCAGTTGCTTTTTATAAATAGGAACAATTAAATTGGCAACAGTTAGTTTTTTTTTTAATAATTGACAAACGCTACAATATTTTTTTTTTGTCTTATGGCAATTTCGGATTTCAAAACATCTCCAGTCTGATAAACAGAAAATTGATTTATTTAGGTGCGTGTTCCAGAAGGAAACTCAAGCATTGATCTCTGCTTAAACATTACTTAAAACTAGTTTCAACCAATTAAATGACTTGAAACGAGACTTAAGTAGAGGTTGAGTTTTGAGTGACGTTCTGTAATAAGGACTTTAGTCTTGGAACACTGCCACAGTTGGTCATCAGCTTTATTTTTAAAAATCCTGTTCCTGTTTATTTTCCCCCTGTTTCTTCTTACCCCAGGAGAATGGCTACTAATTCTCCTTACCTTCGTATAGATGACACAACTATACGTATTGTTAAAGATATTGTATTCGTGTGTGTAGTTTTAATTGTGTATATAATCGCTGGCTGCGCCTGAGTCGCTCTACTGTGACCTAACAGTAATTGCAGCACTTTGCCGTTTTTTCCTTCGGCCATTAGTGGTCTTTACGAGTTGCACTGAGCATGCACGAATTGCACGATATAAGCATTAAAATTTATATTAGCGTATTCGTTATTTCGTCTGCAAATGTGGAAATAACGTATTAGTTTCCGTGTTGTTATCTAAGAGTAAACTATTTATTAGTTGTGTGTTTTATGGGCGGAGATACTTATATTTAAATAGGAACATAAGTTAGTACACTTGTTATTCAAATAAATCGATAAAGAAAACTTTGAGACTTATTTTTTTCATGTTTTTCTGCAAGCTACTATTATGCCTACATTATAGTAGCTAAAAGGAAGCCCCTGGAATGAGTGTTCGTTTAGGTTTGGTGCCTCTGCAATCAGGGAAGAAGCCCTCACCCTAGGTGTAGCAACAATCTTCGCAGTCAAAGACATTAAAATTATCGCAGTAGATCTGGATGAGAGTTGGTAAGAATCGAGATGAATGGAATGCAAGAGGAGAGTTCTACATACAGAAATGGAAGCTATATAAAGGGTGTATTTAACATCGATGCACAAACGAGTACCATGGATCCAGTACCTACATGATTCTGAACCCCCCAGTGGTGGAATTTTTCGTCGGCTTTTTCAATGATTAAAAAAAAGTAGTTTTTTTTTCACTTCAGACCGTTCACAATTGCTATACTTTTATAACCCAATAAGATTTTAAAGTCAAAATTAAATTATTTGCTAATTACATAAAAAAGCGCAGTGAAAACAAAACCCGAAAAACGATCTTATCAGCTGATTTAATAGAGTTCACATCAGGGATCAACGTCATACCTACAAATTTGCACGGCGGCACGCTTGCAACGTTCAAAAGCCGAGCCGACACATTTTTTTAAACACTGTGTATTCTGTAACCGTTCATTAACGACATAAATGACTATCATAATTATATTAGTGGCATGCGGTGTAGCCTTTTCGCGAAGTTTGCGTTATGATGTCAGATACACCCTGTATATGATGTGTGGTTTGATGACTTAACTGACTGATCTGGTAAAGTCGTGGTAGAAATACAGTACACAAATATTCTGGGTTTAATCCCCTGAGATTATACTTGCAGAAAATTCTTATATTAACTATAACCTTGATGAAACCTTTTGGCAGAAAAGTGTGGCGATGAGTGCTGCCACGCAGGGCCACGACGCCAACATAGTGGCTTATAGTCAATATTTCGTGTATAGGTAAATGTGTTAGCTTAAGGTACAATGGTTAAGATATAAGACTGAGCCTGAAAAAAAAGTGGTTCATTATTATGTTATAGGTACTTTTAACAGAGACTTGACACAGCTAGAAGGCGTCCTCAGCAGACCCCATAGAAGATGGACGAGATGGACAAAAGAAATGACCAATGGTCTACTAAAGTAGGACAAAAGCCCTGAATCGGGACATTATCTGAATTTTCCCTAAGTTTTTTTCAGTACATACGTTGAGCGATCTAGCTCAGTTTATCATAATTATAAGGCTCACAGTTTTACATGGAACTTAAAACATAACTTGTGGTACTTTAAATTTATGGGACCCCTTTTAGGAATACGAAGTTTCAGAAAAACGCGTTTTCAAAAATGCGTTTTGTAAAACGGTACTTGCGGGAAAAACTGTCGACCTTAGAAAGTATTTCATAAAGTATATAACTATTAGCTCCGTGAAGCAGCTAATGCTAAAGGAAATGGCGGCGTAGCCCAGGCCTGCTTCTAAGCTAGGTAAATGTAAAATATTTTTTTGTTTCTAATCCCACTTGTAGTTACAGAGATTTGCATTTCAAAATAAATGTAAAATAAATAAACTAACCATTTAGCTTCATTACTTAAATAGATAAACTTATTTTATTAGATTGGGTTGATTGTTAAAAAGCATTTTTAATTATTTTGGTACACTGACATAAACATGAACAGAGAGCTTAGTTTTATTGTATAAACTTTATATTTCATACTATAAAGTATTACCTACAGTGAATGTATCATTTGAAGGTGGGGAGGGCTTATATAATGCCTAATCGATTAATTAGATCATTAATGTCATTAAAATAAAATAATAATAAAATTGAATTGCATGATTTCATTCCCCCATCGCCTTTCCATCTTTGAACGACCCATCGTCGTACGGCAAGTTACCACCCTTACGTTGTTGACACCACAACGATACGGACGAAGCGTTTCTTCTCTTCTTTTATCCCGTGTACATCGAGGGACTGGAACAATTTGCCAGCGGCGGTGTTTCCGTCGGACTACAATTTAAACGTATTCAAGGCGAGAGTGCATATAGGCTCTTAATAAACTAGCGCCTTATACCATTAACGATTGCACTACTGCTTACCATCAGCGGGACTGTGGACAAGCGCTAGTTTATAATTTTGAAAAAAAAAGTATTAAAAACAAAATATAGTTTAAAAAAACTAAAAAAACATGCTTTTAAAAATATCAAACTAAAAAGTTAAAAATAATTTTTAAAAAAGTGTGAGGCGCTTTGTGCCATAATCTATACTAATACATATATAAAGCTGAAGAGTTTGTTTGTTTGTGCGCGCTAATCTCAGAAACTACTGGTCCGATTTGTTTAATTCTTTTTGCGTTGAATAGCCTATTAATCCAGGAAGGCTTTAGGCTATATAACATCCCGCTATGACCAATAGGTGCAGAGCAGTAACAAAAGATGTTGCGAAAACGGGGCTAACGTAGACGTACATATTGCTTCCATTATTTTAAAAATTAAAAAGACCTGAGTTGATATAAAATAAGCGCTATTTTATATCAACTCAGGTCTTTTTATATTTTTTCGGAACGGGACTAACAGCGCACGCAGTTACCATTGAACTTAGCTCATGGGGAAATGCAATATTAGTAAAAGCAGTGAGCGCGGAAGAATGTTACAGCAGTGTAAGTTGTTAGTTTGGGATGAATGTGATGATATTCCACAAAAGGGCAATTGAAGCACTAGATTGCAAAATGGGGGACATCAAAGGCAACCAAGATATCATGGGAGGGACGGTGGTACTTTTAGCTGGTGACTTTAGGCAGACCCTTACGGTAATTACTAGGGGTATGCCGCCGGCAGATGAAATAAATGCCTCTTTGAAAGCATCTACATTATGGGTTCGCGTGAAAAAGTATTGTCTCACCACGAATATGCAATATGCAGCTACTCTTTTAAAAATCGGAGTAGATCGCATGCCAACTGACAGTAACGGCATGATTAGAGTGAGTCGTGAGTTCTGTCAAGTTGTGGATAGCTCAGATGACCTATTAAATAATTATATCCGGATCTTCAAACAAATATGGCCAACCGAGAATGGCTATGTGAAAGGGCAATTTTGGCGCCGACTAATGGAATAGTTAAATAAATGAACAAATCATCATAAACGTTCAGGGAAATGTTATCGAATACCTCTCAGTGGACAATATAACGGACACTGAACAAGTTACATCATACCCTATAGAATTTTTCAACTCTTCAGAATTATCAGGAGTGCCACCCCCCAAAAGTAGATACTAGAAGTTGATGTTCCAGTCCTATTAATGAGCAATCTTGACGCTCCAAAGCTGTGTAATGGTACTCGGTTACAAATTGACACATTTGGGTCACAACATTGTAAAGGCATGCAAGGCATGCAGCAATCATGACTGGAATGGCAAAAGGACAAAATGTTTTGATTCCCCGTATTCCCATCATCCCGACTGATTTGCCATTTCAATTTAAAAGAGTACAGTTCCTTCTGCAAGCAGCATTTGCTATAACAATAACAAAGCCGACAAACGCTTAAAGTCGCCGGAGTTCATTTAGAAACAACATGTTTTTCTCATGGGCAACTCTATGTGGTATGCTCACGTGTATCAAATCCAGAAAACCTTTATGTTTCGGCAAAAGACAGCAAAACAAAAATGTTGTTTATAAAACCGTACTTACTTGAATGCGCTCATATTTTATCAAGCGTAATAATTTTAACCCTTATTTCATAATATCCTAAGCATATCCAAAACACCAACCAACGCAAAATAATTAGAAGTATGATATTTGATGTTTCTTTCCTTTGCCAACCCTTTAAACCCGGTAAAATCAACGTTGCTATAGACCTTATGTATCTTTATAATCCTACTAATAATATAAACACGAAAATGTGTGAGGATGTTTGAAACCTTGCAGTAATAAAGGCATTTATCTTGGCATTCCCCCGGAAACGGGAACCACCGCGCGCTGTAAGCTGAAGTCTACGCGGACGAAGTCGCGGGCAACAGCTACTTTTTGTATATTAAGGGCCTCGCGCTTTTTTAAAAAATATTTTTAACTTTTTAGTTACTTATATATTTTTTAACAGCATGTTTTTCTAAACTATATTTTATTTTCAACTTTTAGTTCAAAATTCTTAACGAACGAACGAACGTATTCAAAACGGTGTTACATGGTACAGTAATGAGCCGCTCACTCGTAGTCCAAAGAGTTAGAGACGGACAAACAAACAAACAAGCAAGCAAGCAAACAAGCAAGCAAACATACAAGTGAAGCTAATAAAAAGCATGTAAGATCAGATCTCAGCTTAGTCTTTTCTCGGCTATGTTGGGGTTGGTTTCCAGTCTAACCGGATTCACCGAATAGTAGGTACATAAGTACAGAGTAATACTTTAATAATATATATAGTCATTCTAAATCTCGGTGGTAGACCATAACATCGGGCTGCCGGCAGAAGTTACCACCCACCAGACAAAGTCTTGCCGCCAAGCTATTCGTCGTGTTCCGGCATGATGTCTGGTGAAGCCGTACGGAGGAAGGATCTGAGCAATTGTCTTGCGATGTGAGCTGGGTATGATGCGCCAAATGTTGTTGTGTCGGGAGTTTGGTCGTGGAGGGTCTCCAGACCAATCTCCCTCTGGCACTGCATCGTTGGTGGTGTTGTTGGGTTCACATTGCATCACCTCGCTCAACTGCCGTCTTCCTTAATATTCAATCAGTTTTTTTGAATGAATAGGTTCTTAATAAACTAGCGCGCATTTTGGAATTGCGGCCAAGTTTATAATTAGAAAAAAAGTAATTTATGTAAGTTGGTATTAAATAAAGCGTCATGGAAGAATGTGTTCTATATTCCGATCGCCCATTAGGGAAAACTTATTATCATTATTTTCCATCCACCATGCACTCATTTTGTATGTACAATACCACCCACCACGTACCTACATGATTTCAAATGTAGCAAATGTACCCATTAGGGAAAATAAATATGCCAGGAAAGAAGTCCTTAGGAAATTGTAATGCAAATGTTGTTATTTTATAATATCGGTTCTAAACTTTTTTTTTAAATAATTATAAACTAGTGCTTGACTGCAATCCCGCCTGATGGTAAGCAGTGATGCAATCGTTGATGGTAAAGCGCACTAGTTTATTAATCCTATTCACTTAAAAAACTAAGGAATAGGAAGGATGACGACAGTTGAGCGAGGTGATGCAATGTTAAACCCAAGACCAACACGACCAAACGAAGCTGCGCCAGAGGCAGATTGATCTGGAGACTCTCCACGACCAAACTCCCGACACAACAACATTTGGCGCATCGTACCTGCCACACATCGCAACACAACTGCTCAGACGCGTCCTCCGTACGGCTTCATCAGACATCATGCCGGAACACGACGAATCGCTTGGCGGCAAGACTTTGTCTGGTGGGTGATAACTTCTGCCGGCAGCAGGAGGGAACTTAATTAAACAAGTGGACAGTTAATTAGGCAATAGAAATTATTTTTAACAAAATGCTATACACATATTGGCACCTTATTTCTTATAATAGCATATGAAATCACATTATTTTCTTTAAATATGATACCAGAATAGTTTTTATGCGTCATATGAAAATATGAGCTGATGGATTCGACATTTCCTATCTGACCACCCCTGACAAGAAGTGGGGAATCAAACTCAGAAGTCAATAAGCTATCTTTAAAAACCAGACATAATTTTGGCCTTATAATGTGATGACCATGTAGTGTTCAAAGGAGATTTTGAGGACTGAACCCTGGTCCAGGCCATAGTCCGGAGCGAGAGTGCCTGGCAGGCCGTTACCTCCTTCTGCGAAGCAGTGATGCTGGCAAAGGAGGAGGCGGAGCGCGTGAGGCAGCGGGAGTCCCAGCGCCCTCACGCCACTAGCCGCCGCAGGAGACGCCCTGGTTTGGAGACGACACTGAACTCCCAGCCACCGTAGGCGCGGGCCTGCGGGCGGTGAGCAGTAGGCAGCTCGCCGCCTGGTAAGGACCAGGCCCGAGTCCACGGCGCGTCGTGTTTCACGCGCGTCTCAAAGAGATGTCAGTACATCGTGACGGGGTCCACGAAGACCGATGCCTCCTGGGTCAGGGTTGCGGGTTGGTTAAACAAGAAATCGTGGCCCTGGCCGTCGCACAGGCAAATGAAGAAACACGGGTGCATTTTAGTCAGTAAAAGTCTGACACGCCCTTCCGCTCCGCCCAGAGCGGGAGAAGTCAAGGGTTGATGATTTCCCATCCCAACAAAAAAAAAAAAGGACTGAACCATACACATTTGAGTGGACATCTGCAGTCAGTGCAAGCATCGAGCCTAGCTTTTATGAAATGTAAAACTTTGTTAGTAATAGACTATACGAGTAATTTACTTGCCATTATTCCTTCTCTGTATGAGAGGAGACCTGTGCCCAGCAGTGGGACGATAAAAGGTTGATGATGATGATACCGAGGATAAGACTATGTCGGTGTAAATCAAACATTAGCCGTTAGCTATCGTTGTTACAAAGGCCATAAAAAGCGAATAAAATTAGTTTTTTAATGTAATAGAGACAATTATTACCTAGTGTTGTTTAAACTCGATAAGTCATTGTTGTATTGCTTCCAGGGACACATGAACTTTTTACCATAACACACAGCTGGAAAGTGAACACTGCTATATTTCATTGTATTTGAAGGGAACAGTTTCTTCTTTGAAGTAAGTATTATTGCTCGTTTTGTTTGTATTTTCGTTAAATGAAAGTAAAAGTGTAGGACTGAATTAAAACACCGAAAATGCAATATTTATTCTTTTATATTATTTTGTTTTTGTTGCCCCACATTAGGAATTTCTCCTGTGTCTTGGGTGCGTTTACAAACATATAAAGTCATATACACAAACAGCCAGACCCTGAACAACTAATTGTAGGCCATACAAATATTTGTTCAGTGCAGAAATCGAACCCGCGGCACGCAGCGCAGCAGTGGTTCACTCAACCACTGCGTCAATCGTGTCATGTGTCGGTAAAGATAACTTCTTTCTCTATGATGATGATCATGAAGGAAGATATGACTTGCTGAAACATAAGATAAAAATGCATTAGAAACTTCATATTCATACTATGAACAGAAGTAATTGTTATATCACTACGTTGGGAAGTTTATTTGGTACTTATTGACCGTAGGTACCAACCTACTATGTTTTTGCTTATATTGTACATATTTGAGAGGTAATTCGACAGCCTCCGTGGCGTAGTGGTAGCGAACGCGGCCGCTGCGCAAGGAGGCGCGTGTTCGATCCTCGCGCAGTGCAAATATTTGTATGCATGAATGTGTATATTTGCACTGGTCTTGGCGTGCCTCGGAAAGCATAACCCACCCATACATATAATCCCGGTTGCCATACGAACATCTAGTGGCTGTCGTTACGGGCAAAAGCCTAACAATTGGTCTAACTGCAAAGCTTCGATGTCGCCTTTGGGTTGCGGAGGTCAGACGGCAGTCGCTTCACGGAAAATGTCGAAGTTTAGCCATATCAGCAGTTGGACTGGTAAAGCGGACCCCAGCCTCCAAAGCTGAAAAGGCTTCGGATGCGACTGGGATTAACGCTGGGATGATGATGAGCTATTACAGTGAATACAGCATTTACTTTTTATATCCTACTAGCTTTCCGCCAGCGGTTTCGCCCGCGTAGAATTCGGTTATATTGCGCTTTTTAGTTTTCCCTCGGGAATATCAAATTTTTCAATAAAAGCCTATGTCCTTTCTCAAGGTCTAAAGATTGTCTGTGCCAAATTGCATCAAAATCTGTTGAGACGTTTAAGCGGGAAAGCGTAACAGACAGGCAGAGTTACTTTCGCATTTATAATATTAGTTTGGATGGATTACCTTTTTCAACAATTTGATTAACAAGGCAATAGCAGTTAGGTATACACATTGTTGATAGTAGCAAGCTATTATATATTATATTTCAAGATAACAGGATGTTTTTCTGACCAGCAGGCTAATGGCGTTACACACTATCAGTAGCAATGGGCTTCATTTTGACAGTTGGACAACATTCATTACGTTTTTTACGCTGTTGAGCAGATACATTTTTGAACATATAGAGCAATGGATTAATTGATTCGATGGATTAGTGTGAACGCAATTAGGCTGCCGATAATAATATTCTTAGAATAAAATACTCTTTATTATGTATGCTATATAAATTGCACAAAAAATTAAGATTTTTCAAAGGGTGACATAAAGAGCGGTCTTATCGCTAAGAGCGATCTTTTACAGACAACCTGAATAAGAAGAATAATGAATATAAACCGGGGTATAGTAGGTGTGTATGTAGGTATCCTGATTACTAAGACTTACTTATTTTTTTTTTATAAGTTATAAACTAGCGCTTGACCGCAATCCCGCCTGATGGTAAGCAGTGATGCGATCGTTGATGGTAAAGCGAACTAGTTTATTAAGAGCCTATTCACTCTAGCTATGAAGACACTCAAATTGTTGTGTGACGGAAACACCGTCGCTGGCAAATTGTTCCAGTCCCTCGATGTACGCGATCTAAAAGAAGCGGAACGCTTCGTCCAGATCGTAGTGGTGTTAATAACGTAAGGGTGGAAAGTCGCCGTACGACGGGTCGTCCGGTGGTGGAACGGAGAGGGGGGAATTAAATCATGCAATTCCCTTGCACACTCACTAGAATGCATCCTATATCTAGAAGACCGAAAGGCTGGCTACTCTACGCCTGTGCTCCAGGCTTTGGAGACCGTTTCGAATTAAGTCTGGGTCGTCAATAATTATTACTAATGTACCTAATTTAAAATGAATGAGTTTTAGTTATAAACGAATGGTGTTTCCGTCTGACTACAATTTAAGCGGCTTCAAGTCTAGATCGAATAGGCTCTTAATAAACTAGCGCGCTTTACCATCAACGATTACCTCACTGCTTACCATCAGGCGGGAGTGCGGTCAAGCACTATAGTTTATAACATGTAAAAAAAAGTAAAATTGTGCGAATTATTGGCATATTTTGGACACTATTCCCATTATACTAGCAACCCTACTTTTATTTTTACTGAAAATATTTTCATAATAAGCAGAATGAGGTAACTTAGATAGCAGGTAGATACCTCTATGAGAGACGACTAAGTTCATGTACAGACGACACCACATCAAGCTACTACAATCTGTCAGATTTCTTTATTAGATTTTCAACTTTATCTCTAAAGCATTAAGGCTCAAGATTGATTGCTAATATCTGACAGTTTGGGGTAACTTGACCTGCGGTTTCCGTACTCTATAGGTACCTACCATGTAAAATGTGACCGCAACACAGGAAAACGACAGAATCCGATCCGTTACAAATATTTAAATATATGTATTGTTTATTAATAAAAATAAATAGGTGATGATAAATTTAATATAATTTTGTATAAGCTTGAAAATAAAACGTTTATTTAAATAGCTTAGTGTGTGTAATATGTAGGTACATGTGTCAGGTAAAATAGTAATAATTCTATAATTATTAACATGGTTATTTTTGTTTTTAATAATTATAAGCTAGTGCTTGACTGCTATCTCGCCTGGTAGTAAGCAGAGATGCAATCGATGATGGTAAAGCGCGTTAGATTATTAAGCCTATTAACTCAAAAATCTTAGTGAGTAGGAAGGAAGACGGCAGTTGAGCGAGGTGGTGCAATGTTAGACCCAATAACACGACCATCGATGCTGCGCCAGAGGGAGATTGATGTGAAGACCCTCCACGACCAAACTCCCGGCACAACTACATTTGACGCATCGTACCTACCCGGCACACATCGCAACACAACTGCTCAGACCCGTCCTTCGTACGGCTTCACCAGACATCATGCCGAAACAGGACGAATCGCTTGGCGGCAAGACTTTGTCTGGTGGGTGGTAATTTCTGCCGGCAGCCGATGTTATGGCCTACCACCGATTATTAACATGGTTTAAATTTTTAAATATGTTGGTAATTCTTTTTTGTTATTGCTGGCCTAGATTGTGTCTCACTGTTGGGCAAACGTCTTTAATATTGCCCTAAAACGTCTGTTTTATGCGGTCTCTGGTCATGTTAACCTTCAAACATAGGTTCCTATTATCATAATAATTGTAAGTAGCTAAGAATTGTAGAAAGGTTTTTGAAGTTACGTCGAGAAAATGAGATAGAATTTGTTTCTTGACTTTCATGTTATAAAATGGGGATAACATGGTTAGTAGGTAAGTAAATGTATGTACAATTTTGACAATCTCCTTCTGAAAGGTTTTAAGATCTCATTCAGCGCCGTGTTTTATCAGTTGGTGGGTAATTACGGGAGGTAGGTAAATTGTTTATAGCACCAAATGTGTTGAAGACGTCTAGGCAAGTTAGAGTCCACCCCTAGCGGACTATACACTTTAAGATTTCAATAATGTCTAATAGCTTTGCCCTCTAATTATATACTTACTAAACTACTTAAAAAAATTGGAATATGTGTAATTATTATTACCTATACCGACTTGATCTTTATGTACAAATCATTGTTTAATAATTTAAGGCAGCTACACCATCACGGTAGCTATAATTTAGACAATTTATACGTACATATCTAGCACGTACTGAAATAGACATTTCTCTGATGCAAAAACATTTTATACCTACAAGTTCTTTAAAATTATCTAGAGATAAATAACTAACTACTTAATCTGTGTCATAAATATAAGTTATTCATGTTCGGGCACAAAGCTGCGGTTGCTGACACGCTAGCCTCAATTTGACGGGCGTGAACCAATTACTAGAGTATAGTGTCGCCAACTTTCAGTAAAACGCCGTCATAAAGTGCGATATCCCGCTGCGAGAACGCTTTATTTTCCTATAAAAGCGTTTTATCCACGTATAAAAGCTTAAATCCGCGCGGAGCTTTCTCCCAGCGGCGAGTTGGTAAAAAGAGCATTAAGTTGGTGCGGCAACATGGCCGGGGCACGCCCCGCGGCGGCGCGAGGTGGTTGGTTGGCGCCGCGCCCTCCCGCCGCGCCATTGGCGGCCCGCCTCCTGCCCACCGCGCCAGTCGAGCCGAGCCCGCCGCGCGACCTACACACCGCCGCGCCGCGCCCGCGCATCACACGCGATCCGTAACGCGCGATACACGGAACATTTTGTAACACTTCCGCGCTCGACGATTTGCACTAAACTTTAATTCGTGAGAATTATCTGTGTGTAAACTTTGTTGCCGTGTCTCATAACAATTATCTAGAGTTTCACTATTAATAAACTAAAATTCGGAAGGAAAAGTGAAAAACAAACTTATCGAAACGAAATTTTTAGGAACACGTGACTTTCAGTAGGGAGGACTAAAAGTTGTTGTGCCGGCGATGCAAGTTCGGAAACACTGTTGATAAAGTGTTGCTAAAGTTGGATATTATTGTTTTGGATTCAATTTGGACTGTGATGGTACGGTGATTGGCGAGCTGGGGGCGATCGAGCTGTGCGTGGGGCGGGGGTGGCCCGCGCTGGATGCGCTAGGGGCGGCGAGCGGCGGCGGCGCGGGCCCCGCCGGCGGAGCGCTGGCGATGACGGTGCAGCGGGACGAGCGCGAGCGCGCGCCGCGCACGCGGTTCATGATCACGGACATCCTGGACGCGCCCCCACGTGACCTCAGCGCGCACCGGGATTCTGACTCTGATAGATCGGCTACTGATTCACCAGGTTTGTTGTTCTTGTTTTGACTAATGCCATAATTTTTTGACGTAAATGTAAGTCTCTGGTGAAGATAAATCTCTGATTCTTCATTATCATTATCTCAGCCACATGAAGTTCCATAGGCCTCCCCAAGGATTTCCAAAAAGAACGGTTGGACGCGATGGCGTGCAAAACGGAATCCTTCAATGGAATCCCTGATTAGCCGAATGTATTTAACTTTGAAGGTTTTTAACAGCGTAGTATACAATAGTTCTAAGTGATCGGTGAGTTGTTATGTTAGCTTCATACATTTGCAGTTACATTTTAAATTTGGGTAACAGTACCGATAGAATTTGTAATTTTTTTTTATATTGATAGTATAATATAGGTAAATACAAAAAAATAAAAAATAAACAGCTCACAATATAAATGTCACTCGACGTTACAAATTAGGATTGCTCATTTAATTGTAGATCATGATAGGAGCCAATTATAATAATTGCGAGGGAACGTAATAGTTCATTGTTGTTCAAATGAAATCTGCTAATATAGTTGAATTCTACCTAATGTAACTAAGTAATATTAATACCGGTGCTTGTAGAGATATAATACATGTAAGAATAAATAAAATTATCTTGTGCTTATGAAATATTTAGTTGTAGGTAAATTCAAACATTATACGATTTAGCTACCACGAAGATACATTTAAATCGGAATCATAAAGGTTTGATTAATGGTGACGGCCGGGTTATCACAAAACCTTATAAAAAGTATAATGTAGAATTTATCCACAAATATAAAAATAAGTAAGGAAAGAAAACAATAAGTAAACATAATTAGATACTACTTATCTATAATAGAAAAAACAATACACATAAACAAAACGTTAGCAAAAAAATCACCTCCGGGAATGCTACGAAAAAAGCTAAGTCGCCCACAGGACCGCTACGTCGTGTCGTAGCACTTACTTGAGTTTTAAGAAAAGACATCAACGCGACAATGCACTCATTACACCTTATCTTTCCCGGACACGGATTTTAAACGTTTTCCTGCAGGGTGTTATACTTACACTGTGTATAGTGCTCATTATGAAACCAGCAACATGGTAAGCACGGTATTATAATTTGATCTACTTCGATTGCTGGGAACCGCGATAAAGTGGCGCGTACAGTCACGCGACGACTCAGGGTGTCTATTAAGAGACTTTACTTCGAAACGATTGTGATAAACACGTTAACTTATGTAATGTCTTTAAGTGTTTAATTTGCTGCCAGTGATGGAAAAGTGGTTGTATGTTTTTTTCTTATGTTTACTTAGTTGTTCAGTTTTAAATTAAAATAAAATTTATTTTGGGTTAAAAATCTTAAAAAGCATTTAGTTCTGTTTGAAAAAAAAAAAACTGAATTGAACTTCCTTTTCTTGAATTTGTTAAACAAGTCATGAATTTGTTTTTTTTTTGTAATCATCCAAAAGTAATCGACCATTTTTTTTGTTTCCAATACAAGTACTACACTAAATAAATCATATAGTAGGTACATAATTAGTTTTTTTTAACTATTACACGCGGGTTTTACCCGCACTGGGCCCTCGTGGTAGATTACTGCCCACTCCCTCTCACTGAGAGGAGGCCTGTGTCCCAGCAGTATTTACAGATAGTGCATTCACTTTTACTTATTGACTTTTCTTGGAGACTCTACAGACAGCTAGCTAAGTAATCGATGGGAATTTTTTACTCATTTACTAGTGTAAATGAATAAAAAATTCTATAACATAAAGCTTAAAAAAAAAACACTAAATATGAGCTCTAAGTACTCTTCTACTAGTGCTGCATTAAGAATTAATTATAAGTCTTTCCTTGGTTCCCATGGATTATTTTATTTATTTCCTTGATTCCGATGGATTATTACCTAGCTGAAAATTATTTATCGAGAAATTTCTATACATTTACATTGAAATTAAATCATATTAATGTAATATGTAATATATCATATGTGTTATAGTACCTATCTGCCCGCAAATTTTGTACGCGAAAACATTTCGACCGTCGACTCATCGCGTCGCATCCCATCCCGCTCGCGCTATTAGCTCCTTTTTCGAATCTCTCGTTCGAATTTTTCGTATTTCGAATCCTAAGGAAAGTAGCGGAATGATAAATAGTCAATAATCTTCCAAAAGATATGTATGGGCTAAAAATGCAATAAGATTATTTCAAAACTCACTGGAAGTTTTATCTTTTTTTCTAAAACTGTTATTGTACGTCACAAATAATGTAGGTATAATTAGGTTGAAATTTCACAAGTAACTCAATTTTTATGGGATGTAAAGATATCTCAAATGTCTGTTTAAGAGCTTCGTTCAAACAAAGTAAGTATTCAATTTTATTAACAGTATAGATGTATACCTACAAATAGGTATACAGTACCTACGAAATGAATGCTCTAAATGATGGTTAGCACTGCATCAAATTCCATTGTGCAGTTTAAAAGAAGTCAACTTTCTCACAGATAGACACGAAAAGTGACTTCGTTTTATGTTTACCATAAGTATATACAACGTATTAGTTTAATCTTCTCTACCCAATGACTCATCATCATCCCAGCGTTAATCCCAGTCGCATCCAAAACCTTATCAGCTTTGGAGTCTGGGGTCCGCTTTACCAGTCCAACTGCTGATATGGCTAAACTTCGACATTTTCCGTGAAGCGACTGCCTTCTGACCTCCACAACCCGAAGGCGACATCGAAGCATTGCAGCTAGACCAATTGTTGGACTTTTGAGGGCTCCAACAACCCGTAACGACTGCCACTAGATGTTCGTACGGCAACCGGGACCAACGGCTTAACGTGCTTTCCGAGGCACGACGAGACCAGTGCAAATATTCATATTCATGCATACAAATACTTGCACTGTGCGGGGATCGAACCCGCGCCACCTTGCGCAGCGGCCGCATCCGCTACCGCTACGCCACGGAGGCTGCCGTCTATCCAATGACTAACTACTAAATATACGCAACCAACAAAAAATTAAATTATTATTAAATATTATAGCGTATGAGATAGTTTGGATCAATCTATTGCGAGCTCAGCACCCTTCTGTGAAGTATCTGGGTGAGAGGTATATTCACTCTGCTGTACTTACTTAGTTGCGATCACTAAATATTATAAAAAACAGGATGTATATAAAAAAAAATTCTTTGCATTATTTATTTATTTTTTGTTTTTATTATCTCAATTAAAGAAATAAAAAGCGCGCCTAGAGGTAATTTACTTCAAATATCAGTAGTTGTAAGAACCGTATAACCGTTGTAAGAAGATTAAAATTGCACTGTGTATAGATAAAAACTTATTTAACTACCCAGTTGGCCTCGTGCTCGAGCTTGAGTTCGAGTCCCAGGTCGGGAAAATTTTTATTGAGTGTTTTTAAATTAACATCGAAACAGTTAATAAGCTCACATAAATATAATGCTGATTACACTGTTTAAACACATTTAAATGTACATATATAGGTACACACTATAAACTTAAAACACCTTTTCACAGGAGTAGGCAGAAACAACAAATATAGGTACACTTATATAAAAAACTAGCGGCCGCGTGCAACTTCGTCTGTGTTTTTTTAAATGCTCTGCTGCTATTGATCGCAGCGTGCTTCCTGAATTAATGGGCTATCCAACGCAAAAAGAATTTTTCAAATTGGGACAGTGGTTCCTGAGATTAGCGCGTTCAAACAGATAAACAAACTCTTCAACTTTATATATACGTATAGATAAAGGATATCAAATGTCGTGGTGGCCTAGTGGTTAAAACACCAGCCTCTCAAGTATGAGTGCGCGGGTTCGATTCCAGGTCAGGCAAGTACCAATTTAGCTTTTCTAAAGTTATATGTACTTTCTAAGTATATCTTGGACACCAATGACTGAAGGTGAAGGAAAACATCTTGAGGAAACCTGGACTATCAAGTCTGAAATCGCCAACCCGCATTGAGTAAGCGTGGTGATTAGGCTCAATCCTTCTCTGTATGAGAGGAGACCTGTGCCCAGCAGTGGGACGATAAAATGGTTGTTGATGATGATGATGATAGATAAAGGTAAAAAACCTTACGTTTTCCGTAGGTAGGTACTTAGGTACTATACCTAAGTGTAATCTACCATACAATCACCTTTCGGATTCACGATTTTTGCTACCATACAATCTTCGCACAAAATTTGATACATTCTGACAGTCAATATTGTCAGAATGTACGACGTGTTTCTTACTTTCGTTCTTTCATAAACAAATCAAAATCTGTATTCACGCCTGCCTGCGACGTGGAGGCCTCGGATTCGATCCCCGGTTAGGTCATGATGGGGAACAATATTTTCCTGATTGGTCTCGGATGTTTATCTACAAAAGTATCTATCTATGATAAATATAGTATCGTTGAGTTAGTATCCCATAACATAACTCTCGAACTTACTTTCGGGCTACCTCAATCTGTGTGATTTGTCCGTATTTATTTATTTATTTTGCATTAGGAGATGGCCTGTCTGTCCTTCACAACGCATTTGCGAGTAACACGATATCCCTTGTTAATCCTGATTGTCAGATATTTGGGCCTCTTACTATACGTAACAACCGTTAAAGAATTACAAATAACAGCCGGGATCATACGATGCCACAAATTGTATTTCAAATTATTTCTCGCTTCCTCTTAACAAAAACGAACCGTTTTACTTAACAATGGTAGCATTATTTTGGCAAACTGGGCTTACGAATCAGATTATTCGTAATTTTATCTGTGAAAGCTACTCTTATATTGGAGAGTCAGAGAGGGTAAAGACACAAAATCTCAAACAAAACACCTTATAATTTTAAAAGTACCTAACTGGATAATCTTTCTCTTCTTTTGGTCTGGAAAAGGTATCCAGTAACTTACACAGTATTTATTGGTAAAAATTTCCCGTAGATAAGTACTTACATATGGTGCATAAGTTATTGTACTTATGTCTCTCAACAAATTTTTGTTCATTGTTTGACGGGCTAACTGTAATATGATAGGTATGGCTAGAAAGGGGGAGACGACCGAGGTGTCGGATAATACAGATGTATGGATGACACAGTATGGAAGAAAAAGACATGTTGCACCGACTTTAAATCAATTGGTAATGATGATATTTATTTTGTTGCAACTGAAGTTAGAAGCTTTAGAAGACAGTCTTTGGCAAGAGCAACTTAAAAAAAATATGTCCCAAATATTATAAATTTTAATCCATAAACGCTTAAAACTTTTGTAGAATTCCTTATTTGAATTAACAAGATTGAGCGGCTTATATTGTCCCACCCACAGATCTATACCGTATCTTCTACTAAGTAGGTTAAACCAAAAACGTTAACATTTCCAAAGATCGTTAGTCTATGGAAATGCATAATATTTAACTTTATAGCTGTCTGCTTACATCTCAATTCGTAATAAATGTGAGGAATAGCTTTATTTTAGTTCATTTGACATTACTTGAATACTGCTTACTATTTCCTTTATTTGTAACTAGCTTTCCGCCCACGGCTTCGCTCGCGTGGAGATCGGTTATATCGCGCTTTTTAGATTTCCCTCGGGAATATCATTTTTTTCGGGATAAAAAGTACCCTATTATTTAATCCAGACTTTTATCTTTACGTTTGAAAAATTTCAAAGCAATCGGTTCAGTAGTTACGGCGTGAAAGCGGAACAAACAAACAAACTCACTTTCCGATTTATAGTATTAGTAAGGATCTTACAAATTTTACGCAGAATGTTTACCTTTTGATCTACCGATATGCAGGGTGATTACATAACACATTACCAGTAGCAATGGGTTTCATTTTGACAGTTCCTCCCCATTCGTTGCGTTGTTGAGTAGATTCATTTTTAGAACATAATATCATTATCAAGCTGTTTATCGGCGGTAGGCCATAACATCAGCTGCCGGCAGAAGTTACCACCTACCAGACAAAGTCTTGCCGCCAAGCGATTCGTCGTGTTCCGGCATGATGTCTGGTGAAGCCGTACGGAGGACGGGTCTGAGCAGTTGGGTTTGCGATGTGTGCCGGGTACGATGCGCCAAATGTTGTTGTGTCGGAAGTTTGGTCGTGGAGAGTCTCCAGATCAATCTCTCACTGGCGCAGCATCGTTGGTCGTGTTGTTGGGTTTAACATTGCATTACCTCGCTCAACTGTCGTCATTCCTATTCCTAAGTTTTTTAAGTGAATAGGCTTGATAAACTAGTGCGCTTTACCATCAACGATCACTGCTTACCATCAGGCGGGATTGCAGTCAAGCACTAGTTTACAATAATTAAAAAAAAAGAAGTTCCACTTTTGGGCACAGGTCTCCTCTCTTACAAAGTAAGATTGAGCGTAGTCACCACGCTTGCTCAATGCGGGTTGGCGATTTCAGACTTAAAGTCCAGGTTTCCTCAAGATGTTTTCCTTCACCTTCAGTCATTGGTGTCCAAGATATACTTAGAAAGTACCTACATATAACTTTAGAAACGTTACATTGGTACTTGCCTGACCTGGAACAACGGATGAACATATGGGACAACGGATTAGTAATATGCTTCAAAATGATTCCAATTAATAGAAAGGTTGTGTTGCGCGATTAGTTTGCTGGTCTTTTCATTAAAATAACCAGCCAAGTGCGAGAAGGACTCCCTCCTCCATATCATTTATCTATAAATGGTATAGCCCTTTATACAGTATGTTAAATAACAGAGGGCGTTCCCTTAAACTCGTTAATATATATCATTAATAGATTAAAATAAAAATATCAGCATAGAAAAATAAGCATAAAAAAATCCGAATAAAAAAAAAATTCTAATCCATATTAATATTATAAATGCGAAAGTAACTCTGTCTGTCTGTCTGTCTGTCTGTCTGTCTGTTACGCTTTCCCGCTTAAACCTCTCAACCGATTTTGATGAAATTTGGCACAGACAATCTTTAGACCCTGAGAAAGAACATAGGCTACCTTTTATCCTGGAAAAATTTGATATTCCTGAGGGAAATCTCAAAAGCGCGATATAACCGAACTCCACGCGGGCGAAGCCGTGGGCGGAAAGCTAGTTGGAAATAAATTTGAAACCTCCTGTTTTAAATCAAAATAGTAGTCGTCATGTATAAATAAATTGCGACGTTGCCGTCTTTCATGTTCGCGTGTACAGTGTGTTTCTTTTACATGTCAATTTCAAATTTTTATTGAATATTTTCTTATTGTAAAAAATTTTAAAACATTTTGTTTTCGAATGTAAATATTTTTTTTAGCATGTATGTATGCTATACTATTTCGGGTTAACGGGAACGCCCTCTGTTAGTTAACATACTGTATATACGATATACCTATATAATTTATTTTATTTTAGTATCTGTTGTGGTAGCGGCAACAGAAATACATCATCTGTTAAAATTTTAATTGTCTAGCTATCACTGTTCATGAGATACGACCTAGTGACAGACAGATAAACAGCCAGTCGAGTCTACTAAGACTGTGGAATCTTAGAGAGTGGTTTCTGTCTTGATGAAAATGAGTAAAAAGAGTCCTGTTTAACTCATTTTGAAGGACAGCAAACAACATGTCGGAGTTGTTATCTTAAGTTCCCAATTAAAGTAACTCTTAACAAATCGTTATTTCATTAAAACAAAAAAAAAAATAATCCGATCGAAATAATGTCTTAAAGATATTTCTTTTCGACCTTGTTAGGGTCAAACGTCATGCAGGTGCATATGACAGGGGGGTGTCCGGTGCGGGGTTGGGAGGGGCGGGGATGCAACTCGATCCGAAGGCTTTTGTCGCAACCGACCTCTTCCGATGCGAGCCGGGCGACCGACCGGCACAAATGCTGTGTGACTGTCATTTTTATTGTTTTGATTGAATTTTGAATACCAAAGATTTTGAGAGATACGCTTTATCACAAATATATCTATACTTATATATAAAGCTGAAGAGTTTGTTTGAACGCGCTAATCTCAGGAACTGCTGGTCCGATTTGAAAAATTCTTTTTGGGTTGGATAACCCCTTAATCCAGGAAGGCTTTAGGCTATATAATATCACGCTGCGGCCAATAGGAGCGGAGCATATCGAAACCTACGTGGGTGGTGTCGCGCAGCTAGTCTGTAATAATAATTTAAATTACTATCTTCTTATGCAGATGGTATGTTAGAACATCATCCTCAAAAAACTTTTGAAGACCTTTTACTTAATAATCTAACAAGCCAAAATAGGTAAAATGTGAATCGGGTTGGATACTGCTAATGAGGAATGCGGTAGCTATAAAACCAGCAACTATAAGACTACAAAAGAGGTTCTCATATTGTAAACCCATGAGGTAGAAAAACATTTAAAAATACAAAATCTGTTTATTTGTTTTAAGCAATAAATAAATGCTTTTTATATTTTTATACTCTAATATTTAAAAATATAATTTATGTGTAGGTACATATGTTACTGTGTCTATTTTATAAAGGTAATGAATAATAATAAACAATTCCTAATTCACATAATTCAGACCAAAGCAACGTTTGGATTAGAAGGAAAACAAGTTTTATTTTATTTAATTATAGAAAATAAAACAATGGCCGCGCTCTAAATGTATCTAACCTTAATAATAAACTTTATGTGTGTATTCCTAATTAAAAGTTAAGATAATTTAAGTTTTTACGACTAAATGATGGCTTATTAGCAAACATTATTATATTAAGTGTTCTTAAGAATTATTACTGTATAATTAATTACTTATATTTTTTTCAAAAAATAATGACATGCGAAAAAATAGCGGCGTATAAGGTAAAATTAAATCTAAGAGTATAATTCTCATAATTTGTTCCTAGATAATTACCATTCGGGCTTACGTTAGTAAATAATTGATAATAGGTATAAGTTAGTACATTAGTTTATGTATTAGTTGAGTACTTACCTACTATTTCCATTAGGTGAATATTTACTCTGCAAAATTATATCATGTAGGTACTTTAGTCCAGGTCTTCTTCCTGTCTTACGCATCTTTCAATTTCAATTAAAAAAAAGTTATGTTGTGCTTTCTTTTGTATTTCTTGTCTACATTATTTTTTTACTTCAATGACATACAGCCTAAATCTCTGGGTCCAGGACGAATTTTTTTATAGTTATAGGAAAAATCAGCAATAAGGAATATTTAAAAAAGAATGGTGAATATAAGTGGTGTTGTAAGTACTCACAGCTTGTTCACTATCCAAAATACCTACTATCAAACCTTGAGTTTATAAAAAGAATTTGTGTTGCATTCAATATATACATAGGGTACACAATGAAAGAAGTGTTTAACAAGTATTATAAACGCATAGCTTTATTAAAACGTTTTGATCACAAAGCTGTAAAGTATAACACTGGAAATTTACATTCAATAAACTAGTGGGCACTTAAAGCGGCATATTAAGGGCACTGCATATGATTATTATAATTTATTAATTAAAGCCCCGACAGTGTAATCCCAGCTTCATTATAATTCCTTATTAATGTTTAATACGGCTCGGCTTCAAACTAATTAATGTACACTAAGACAAATGCGTGTTATCAAGATTATATATTAAAAACACACGTTATTTGCATAAAATCTTTTAAATTGCTATAAATTAGAATTAATCAGATCCTATTTTTCAATAAAGCTATAAAATCAACTCTTCTTTATTGACTTTATCACTAACAACATTCCCATTAGACACTAGTAACGTCCCAATCTTTGATACAACTTTTAATCACAAACGAGCTATTGGAGAGTTCAATATAAATAAATTAACAAAATAACACATTTAAGACTAAGTAATGTTTGAGTTTAGATCGCATTATCCCATCGACGATTTAATAGTCAAGCGGCTAAACCCGAAGCGTTAAATAAATTAAATAATAAAATGTATAATGGGTTGCGATAAATACAACCCGTTCCTAACACTCGGCTTCGAGATAAGTAAGCCCTTATAAAACGGACCAAATTAATCCTGGCTCAAAGGACCTTTGGTGTCACACAGGGGAAAAAGAAAAAAACTGACGTCATAATCAGCTTTTGTCAAATGTCAAGCTACGTTCGCTTTTTAAATTTTAAAATAGCTCACCGAAATCCAACTGATCTGTATGAGCTCTGTACAGTCAAGTACAACTATATTTTTATATACTTATTTCATTTGGCCATCAAGTTATTTTGTACAGGGCGATGTAAAGTCACCCCGTGCTTATTATATTACTTAACGTATACGTTATCTTATGAATTTACCTCCCAATTACTGTATTTAACATCCGTTGGAAGCAATTAAACGTTTCATGCAACTGTAAATACAAAACCTCTGGCATCGTAATTTGAAAAACCCACTTACCGAGAATGTGAAAAAAAAAACAACGTTTAGAGCAATTAGTGACCATACAAGCCAAGACGATTCAAGTAACTAATTAATCTATGAGTAATGACAGGGTACTCATTCGCATCATCAAATTGAATATTCGGTTTCTACAAATCGAGAAAAAACAAACTACAATGAAATAAACGTACGACGCATATTGGAATTTTGCTGCACAAATATCGTATTTTCCTTGACATTACTAAATGAGTATCTTATCTGAACCGAGCGAGCAAAGCGATTAGTTTTCATTGCAAAACTTATTTATTATCACTGATCACGTGAACTGAACACTGCAAAATATCTTGTAAAGGTTTATTTTGTGCCATTACTCGTTGTGAAATACATTTCTGCGCATATCAAATAGCAATGTTTAACAGGTGTCTATTTCCCACCCAGTTTCCTTAGTCACGATTACAGTGCTACAGTTTAATTAATTATGGATAGCAATTTGTCGTTGGCTGTACTTGTAGTGCACAACCGATGCCACTGGATCGACTCGTCACTCACCCGAAACGTCAAGCCTCGATTCCGCACCATGGCATCACTAAGCTGCTTAGCATACCTTGCCTGAAATTGTCATCAAGCTATTAAGATTCTTATTACTTGAACAATAAAGTCTCAAGTAACTTAAAGATTGAGGTATAACGTGACTTTTGGCATCGCGATAAGGACGAGAAGAGGTGACGATTCTTTCATCAATGCGAGTTGATAACATCAACAGTTTTTATTGTGACAATAAATAGATTATCATTGATATAAATAGGGTCAGTTTGAGTTCCCTCATAATACGGCTGCGATTGGCTTTGTGTCATATTTGACAGGCGATGCGAGCTGTGAAATTGGGTTCGATTTAAAATATAAAGGTTCGTCTCAAGACTTTGTGATTAGCTTTTTTTCCAGAGGGGATTATTTAAAGTTTGTTTAGTTGTAGTAATGTTACAACTGTCAACTGTATGCTTTGATATGTTTAATGAGAAATTGAATCTGTTTTTAATATTTAGTTTTTTTTTTTAAATATTCGTTTAGTTTAGACAAAGTAGTTATGAAGGTAAATAAGAATATCTACTTAGCCGTATAAGTGCTCACCGCAGTGTTAAGTAACATAAATTATACTAAAATAATCTTAAACTGACTAATATTAATTTTTCTAGATCTTAAGATTCCGCTTTAATTTACAGCTATAGGTATACCTTCTCAGACTTCATATTTATATTTTTTATACCTATTATACTACGTCATGATTTTTAATGAATTCGTTTACATAGCCAAGCTTAGTTTACGTAGTTTAGCTTAGCTTAACTTATGTAGGTAATGCCGTGGTACAGACGACAGCACATCAAGATTTCTTTATTAGATTTTCAACTTTATCCCTATAGCATTAAGGCTGAAGGTTAATTGGGGTATATTTTGTACATAAGTATTAAGTCAATACCGATATAAATGTATGATGTTTTGGTAACTATTCTTGTTATATCCTAAATTCCTATCAATATAAAATTCGAGAGAAACCTCGTCTCTATCCGACTACGAATTTAGTTTAAAGAGCTTTATTTTCTATTAAAACGATTGTCACGTACATGGGAACAACAAAATTATTACTAATTATAATTACTAGTGCGGATAGAAAAAAATAAAATAATAAATAAGTAGGTACTGATCATATCTTTGTCAAGCAAAAATTGGAAGCGCGCTGAATTCCTAAAATAACGCGAGTGGTACAAGTAAAAAGATGTTGCTGTTTTATACCAAAACTAGCTCTCCGCCCGCGGCTTCGCCCGTGTGAAGTTTGGTTATATCGCGCTTTTTAGATTTTATTCAGGAATATCAACTTTTTCCGTGATAAAAAGTACTCTATTATTTAATCCTGACTTCTAACTTTACGTCTGCAAAATTTCAAAACAATCGGTTCAGTAGTTACGGCGTGAAAGCGAAACAAACAAACAAAGCCCCTTTCCCATTTATAATATAAGTAAGGATAAGGATAAACAAAACTATTAAAATAGTGTTACGTCGCTGCTAATAAAAGCATATAATTTATCTTTAAATACATTACATACATACAGTGAAGTCTGAAGCCTCTTTTACATTCCTACATAAAGTTCTTTGGAAGCTTATTATAGAGTTGTGATACGAACGAACTACGGCAAAAATAATTTAACCTATAAGTTATATTTACCGTCATCATCAACCCTTTTATCGTCCCACTGCTGGGCACAGGTCTCCTCTCATACAGAGAAGGATTGAGCGTAATCACCACGCTTGCTCAATGCGGGTTGGCGATTTCAGACCCAAAGTCCAGGTTTCCTCAAGATGTTTTCCTTCACCTTCAGTCATTGGTGTCCAAGATATACTTAGAAAGTACATATAACTTGAGAAATGTTACATTGGAACTTGCCTGACCTGGAATTGAACCCGCGCACTCATACTTGAGAGGCTGGTGTTTTAACCACTAGGCCACCACGACATCTCCGCTCTCTTATTTATTTGCCGTAGTTCGTTCGTATTCTAGACAATGCCAGGAAACAAGCTTGACGAGATGATATTTATATTTACTTCTTTCATATTCTGTTGTGAATGTAATGCGTCAGTGACTAATGATTTTATAAATATGTATGCATGTGTGTATATACAATGTTTAATGAGCTTACCGATAGAGCATTAACAAATTATTCCAGTGTTTACAGTTTTACGAGTAGTATTCACATTACAAATAAGTTTTCTATAATAATAACTCGCGCAAGTTAACTATGCGCCTCGCTTCAATGCAGTCCATATGTATCAATTTAATTGCAAAAAGTCATGAGTAAAATGGCCTGGGTAAATGGTGTCGCTTTATCATCATAGCTACCTTTTATTAACATTAAAAAAATGTTATTTATATTTTTTAACATGATTCTCATGTTATACGCACACAGCGAGGTGCACAGTTAACTTGCGCGAGTTATACGTAAGTGTTAGACCTTCCATTTAAAAAAAATAAACAATGTTGAATTGCGATCATCCTCATTTTTTAAAGTCGATTTACCCATGTAGCAATTCTAAAATCTAACTTCACAAATTATCAAATATCCCTAAGTATTTAGGTGTTAAACGTAGTAAAAATATTATTTCCAGATCAAAGATGAATCACAACATCAAAGTATTTAAGATTTCCGGAAACAAAAGATGTAGAGCACGAACGACGTAAGTTTACATGCGAGTGTTTACGATTGCTTATCGAGCCTTATCTCACTGATACTTACATAGATATTAACGTGACTTATGCACACGTAACTTGTGTGAACACACCGTGTAATAGCCTCTCAGAGTCCACTTGAACGGTAGCTAGAAAAGCTATCGGAAAATGTATAATTTTTCATTCGATTTCACACAGACAGGCCCGAATATGTCGCGAAACGATATCGCTTTGATACGTCGTTATTTCGTATTCGATACATTTGATATCGATATGTTTTATGATGAAGCATTACGTCTCTTTTTTGAGGTTTAGTTGCAAGTTTAATCATGCCTACGGGCTATTTTGGATGGTTAGTTGTAAACTTTCTTAGCACTTCATTATTACGAAAAACTATAGGTAATAAGTTTTTCTAGTCATAAAAGTAAAATGAGCGAATGTCTCGGAATATTTTAAGATTGTTCCGGATTCAATTAGACCAGCAAGTCTTTATACCTTTCTTTACCAGGGAAATATATTAAAATGCATGTAGTAAGCGAACAATTACATTAATCACAATTGCACGTAATTATTGCTAGCGCAAAATCACCGCATTGTTAAGCAGCATTGACTTACGTGAACGATTAAATTAACGTACCTTATAGTTAACTGTTCAGTTTGTTCGTCATGGGCGCTTCTACCACGTTTTTTTAGCAATATCATCATTGTTGGTTTAATATCGTCTTTGCCTTAGGGGTCTTCTTACGGGCACCCTCCTCATTGAGGAGTGGCTGAACTGGTGCCACGGTGTTCTAATGCAGCGTGTGTCGTGAACGTATATAGGTCCTTACTGGATTGATTTTTCGGGACCTTCTTGTTCACGGTAAGACGGGGGGAAACGCCAGGCTGTCTCTCCAACTAGTTTTTGGGTGCTTCATTAATATCTATGTTTTTCCGTCAACGACATTTACAAAACAAGTAGTCAGATTCTGAACGTCACTTAAACTAGAACACTCGAATGCGAACTAATTCTTCTGAATGGTTTACGCAGAAATATTATTTTCAAGTAGTGAATAGTTCAAAGACACAGTGTAATTAGAAGACAATTGTTTAACTGTATTGACAGGGAAAAATGTCCAAGTTATAAGGGAAGTTTCATTGGCGCCTTATGGTAGAGGCGGTGCTTTCAAATTACATTAAAATTCAATAAAGCTTTGAATATTTGAGATAGAACTTTAAGGTAATCTTCCAAAGGTTGTAAACATGATATTGTTTTATATATATATATATATATATATATATATATTATAAACTAGCGCTTGACCGCAATCCCACCTGATGGTAAGCAGTGATGCAATCATAATGTTGGTAATCTTAGACACTAAAAGAGAGTTCCATTCTTCACTGCTGCATGAAGCTGATAACACTCTTGCCTTGACCAGGTTGAGTTCAAAGTCATAAAGACACCATTAAAAAATAAAATTCTATTGAATGCTGAGTGATGTTGAGCATGGCTTGCCTGTTGCTTGGCTCTGATTGCACGTGTTATGCCACAGTCGTGACATAACGCGCATGCGCGGTGCATTGTGCTGGGTCCGCTCACACGCCGCCTGCGCCCTCGCGCCCATAGTGCATCAATTCATTAAGAGTTAGCGCACACAATATGAGAAGTAGCGTAATACATCCTAAAGTGTTCACATTTTTAGAAGCATATCGAATGGGCTATGGGTAAAAATACTATTTCATTTTCGCTCGTTCTAAATCTCAAGTCAAAGTCTTCTGCAAATAGTTTTAAGCGCTAAATATGGATATTCGAAAACTGATAAAGCTGTGGTTAAGGTTACCCACAGCGAAGTGGCTTGAGCATGCTTTGGCAAAAAACTACCACAGGGGAAAATTGGAATATAGGTAATTCGTAAGCCAAAATGTTATGTTAGTCGCTAATGCTCATCACATGTGTCCGCTACGTTATTCTTGCATCGCCGCTCTGGAAAGCAAGCGTTACAGTAATTAGGCAAATTGTATAAACGGCATATAGACTATTATTTACTTGCTCGCTACCGGTTTAGATTTTAATTGCCATTAGATTAGATATCTATTACACTGCAATGCAACTGACGTTCTAATTTTATGTAATACCATCTAAAATAAATATTTCGCAATCCGTCTCTTTTGTAATTTGATTAATTATTTCCTTTGTTTCAAGAGTGTCGTTGTCAAGAACCAAGAGGTTATCTAAGCAGTTATGTTTAATATAAAAAGGTTTAACTTTACTTCAGCTACGTAACCGTAGTTCTTGTTTGATTATTGTCTCCACAAAGCAATGAATAGAGAATAATTCCCACTAATCGAACAATTATATTAATTACGTAGTAAAGACTGGGAGTATCTTTAAACCTTTTAAAACAATCTATTGTTAATTGAATTTCCTACAGGGAATTACAGTTAATTAAACGGCTGACAAGCCTATAAATCTGCGTTCTTCTTTCTAGGTTAAGTCATCATTGTATTGTGATCGATGTGCCTATTCAGATCTTGGCAATTTTCTCCTTTTGGGTACGTCCAATGACGATAGTGACGATGAGAAGACAATATTCCATGTTCATCAGTCATTTAATTTGAATAATGTTAGTAATTTATTGCTTTGTCGTTACCTTGTCATTGTTTATTAAGTGTTACACTGGTTATCTGAGAAGGAATAGGCAGAACCACAGAATGCTCTTTAGACTTTACGCCCACTCTGGACGACAATAACGAGATTTTAGGCGCCAGCGCCAGTTTAATACTTCCATTTTGGGCATCATTTTATCGCTCCTTATCGAACTTGCTCTATGCCTATATAGAAAAACGTCTACTCTTCCTTATCTTAATATCTCGTCACAATTTTATTGTATTAAGTTCTACGAATAATTCAGTCACTTCAGTACCTAACCTTGCATAAATTTAGATGATCTTATCGTCAGCTGTCATTCTCATTAATCTTGCTTAACATAGAAATTCAATGTCTTTGGGCACACCTGCCTTTATAGTTTTAATTACTTAATTGCAAACACTTGATATAAGTAATAACCATTGCATAGCATTGTGAATATTGAAAACTCAATTAAAACTATACAGTTTTTGTCGTCAGTCAATTCTAAAAGTTTAATTAGAATAACCACTATTAGATTTAAAAATAACATTTTAACTAGTTTCTTTGAACAAAAATATAAAAATTAGTGATAAAACTGCGCTTTATAATAATTTGTCTTGATTTGCATATGCATATTCAAAAGCTTGAATTGTAGATTGAGTAATGCATATGCAAGCTTAAAAGGCCACTAAACAAAGCTTTTAGCAAGTCGTGCCGTTTGACAAGTACTAATGCAACGGCCTTCACTGCCAGATTTGTTAATCGAGCTATCGCTATAATTATGGTATAATTAAAACTAGTTTGAAATCAACCGCGCGGACTTAAGTAACTTAATATTCAATTAGCGCCTAAATTTGTGTTGATAGATACTCGTGTGTACTGGATTGTCCTCTAAGAGGTTATTGCGGGGACAGACAGACAGACGAGGCCGTTTCGTGTCTACACATTGGCCCAACGCGACAAGTTCACAAGTTCAGCGTCCACGGCTGTGTCGCTTACTTTTTCAACGACCTTCTTGTTCACAAATCCTGCAGTGGACGTCACCCTAAGCTAGTGAATGCCGACGTGTAGGGGCAGCATAAGTCATAATTTCAATTATAAAGCCATTAGTGAGTCGCTCCTACGCATATTGTTTCATATTTACATTTAGCAGAGGTCGAGCCAATCATTATTTAGTCGACGACAAAAAAGAAAAACAATAATATGTATTGAACGGGTTTGTTTTAGAGGATTCAAATGTGTTATTAAATAAAGTAGAGCTAATAATACCTATGATTTTTAAAGCATACAGAATTACTTGGACTGTTTGTCGGCTGAGGGGGACACCATGTGCAACTTGCTACTGTATTACTTAGTTAAATGGTATGGAGTGATAAGGTAGGTACTCCAATACCGTGATAAACAAGTATTTATTACACATCGGTCTAATGTAAAAACAGGAACATTAAGGTAATCATGGCATTGTTAAAATTATCAACCTCATTTATATATATATTGTTAAAGTATATATGGAAATCCCAGTTGATAGATTAATTCAATTAAGTCATGTAACGTAACAACATGGGTCACCACTCGCAACGAATAACATTCGATACAGTTTTCAATGATATCGGTATAATCGTCAACAGCGAGCGTTGCGCCACGATAGCCCGGCAGCCTGGCCGCTCGGATCATGTGTCCGTGCTCAAATAGCAACTGTAGGTACCATTTAGCATTTGCGTCACATCTCCATACCGATTTCTCAATTAATCGATTGAAATCCGTGTTCTGTGAATGTGAACTGAATAATATTCACAGCGTTTTCAACGGCTGTCAAATCGATGAAAACAAATCGTTTGGAAGTTTCAATCGAGAGCTAAACAAAGTTCTCATTCAGATCTCACTAAAGTTAATAGCATTTTTATGACCTCGGGAAACGACCCACGAATTAATGCAATACAATATTAAGGAAAATTATACACAATAATAATAATAAATTTATTTATTTCTCCACAAAGGTAGTTACAATTTTACTTAAAACTAACAGTTTAAATTTTATTTACAAGTCCTTTGTGACTGTGAAACTTAAAGTATGTTGTGTAGTGAGTATATTGTGTTGTTTGTATGTGTGTGTTAGGGTGTGTGCGTGTGTGTGTTAGTGTGTGCGTGTGGTGTACGTTAATTGGAGTTTTATAGGTTTTATTATAATTTCAGTTTCAATATAATAAATCCCTATATCACGCATTTCAAGTGAAGTGTATTTATATAAGCTTTAAGAACAGTCCTGATAAGGGCAGTAGCCTAATGGGTGCGTTGTGCTGTACATTACTGTGCACTAATGATAATAATTTTCACGGTCGAGTACGTGCAGTCGGCAGTTGGACCTTATTATAATAAATTAACGGCAGTGTACCCTAATGGCCTGCCTGTACATAATTATACTGAATATTACAAACGGTTAAAGGGTCGCTGGTAAAAAATCAGCTCGAACCTCCAACGAGCAATTCATGTCCAAGGTTGTTTATTACGGAAAACGTTTATGTGTAAACATTTTAACTGCTTGTAATTGAAAACAAAGTTGTTTTTGATCTGCAAATTGATTGTGCTACAGTTTGCTATAAAACGATTATTCGTACGACTTACTTCTTTGTTCGTTTAATGGAAATATAATTAGACTTGTTTGCATAGTATAGGCTGATTGGCGACCCAGACTTAACTCAAAACGGTCTCCAAAGCCTGGAGCACAGGCGTACAGTAGCCAGCCTTTCGGTCTTCTATAGGTTGCATTCTGGTGACTGTGCAAGGGAATTGCATGATTTAATTCCCCCATCTCCGTTCCACCATCGGAAGACCCATCGTACGGCGAGTTTCCACCCTTACGTTGTTGATACCACTGCGACCCGGACGAAGCGTTTCGCTTCCTCTTTTATACCGCGTACATCGAGGGACTGGAACAATTTGCCAGCGACGGTGTTTCCGTCACATTACAATTTGAGTGTCTTCAAGGCTAGAGTGAATAGGTTCTTAATAAACTAGCGCGCTTTACCATCAATGATCGCATCACTGCTTACCATCAGGCGGGATTGCGGTCAAGCGCTAGTTTATAACTTATATATAAAAAAAAAATAGTTTAATAAATTGCGATAGCCTTTTAACCAACAGGACTTAATAATTAAAAGCTGTAGCTACTTAACCAGTTCAGATCAAATTATCAAAAAACTACTAAATCTACTATGTAAGCTCAAAGGTACGGACGGCAGCAGGTCAAACTACCCCAAACTGCCAAATATTTCCAATCAACCTTCAGCCTTAATGCTTTAGGGATAAAGTTGAAATCTAATAAAGAAATGTAACTGATTGTAGTAGCTTGATGTGCTGTCGTCTAAACATTCCACCATTAAGTGATAGCATACGAATATTTAATACCTAAATAGATAAAATACATAAGTTAGAAAATTAAACATATACCTATGTAAAAATTGAATCCAATTATCTACTCTTCAACTATTTAATCTTACTAATATTATAAATCGGAAAGTGAGTTTATTTGTTTGTTTGTTTGTTCCGCTTACACGCCGTAACTACTGAACCGCTTGCTTTGAAGTTTTACAGAAGGAAAGTCAGAAGCCCGGATTAAATAATAGGGTACTTTTATCCCAGAAAAAATAATATTTGTGAGGGAAATCTAAAAAGCGCGATATAACCTAACTCCACGCGGGCGAAGCCGTGGGCGGAAAGCTAGTTAAGTAATAAATAAAGCATGTAACAATGTTCAAATCATTTGGGTGCTATGCAATATCAAAATCTGCTACCTAGCTTGATTTACAAAACTACACGTCTTATCCGCCGCCCCCACACAAACAATTATCAGA